>CM058230.1:17231163-17736208 GCA_030180135.1 Orychophragmus violaceus
TGCTTCACGAAAGCATGTGTTAGATCGTCGTATCCGTCTATGGAGTTTGGTTCCAGACGAGAGAACCAGTCTAATGCCGATCCGGTCAGATGCTCCACGAATAATTGGCAGTAACCTGCGTCTCGTTGACCGAGGCTGAAGTGAGTTCGGCCCATTGCAATACGGAAGGCTGTTAGGAACTGCCTTGGGTCGGTCTTTCCATCGTACGTCATCATTTTGATCTTGACCTTAGATGCAGGATGCTCGGTTTGAGTGTTCATGAGTCGTTGAGTGAATGGAGTATTTTGAGTTTCTTCTATGACGCGGTCGATTTCTGGTGCCGAACTAATCGCTTGATGGACTTTTGATGTCATGTTTTTCAGAATCATTTTTAGTTCCTCGATTTCATTATCTCTGAGGGCGTCTTGCGTTGAGTTGTTCAAAGCTCCATCGTTGTTGGGTTCTTCAGTGTCTTCAGTTAATTGTGTGATCGTCCGACACCTCGGGTTTGGAGGGGTCGTGTGACCGAATAGTGCTCGTTTGAGACGGGTCCTGGGAGCAGACTCATGTTGCCTTGCCAATCTTAAATCGTCGATCTGGCCCTGACATATCGCGTGCGCCGTTGCGAGCTGGTCGAATCGAGCATTATTTCCTTGAGATAGCTCGGAGATCTGCATCATGAGAGTCTTGAGTAGAGCGGAAGTGTTTTGCTCGGTTTGCCCATCATTCGTTTCTGTTTGAGGTTGCTCGATGATCGGAGATCGCTGCTCGATGATTGGAGATTGCTCCTCGGTTCCTGCTGGCTGGATGATCGGGTTTGCGACTTGAGAGATGTGTTGAGGCTGAGGCTGGCCTCCTACTTGAGAAGAGCTCGTTCCCGAGGTTGATTTTTCCTTTACGAGAACGAAATCTTTGATTGGTTGTGGTCCTGTCATCGTTGATCCTGTCAGTTAGTGAAGAAAAACTTTGATTCCCCTCAGACGGCGCCAATTGTGATAACCGAGCTTGTCACAAAGATATCGGAATGCGTCTTGCTCGGGAGTTAACGTGCTCGGGTCCGAAAGGTCAAAGTTTCTCTTAAGGGAGAACCGACTAGGCTCAATGAATTAGAAAGAGGACGCTCGGTGTTAAGTACAGAGAGAGAGTTGCTCGGTAACGAGCGTGTTATATTTAAGTGAAAGCCCGAGCTCGTCGAAAGATGAGCTCGGTTCTTACAATTCGGGAATGTTTAATTCTATAGAGAGAAAGTAGTAAGAAGTGCACAAATCCCAAAAAGTTACATTAATGTACAGTGACGACTCCTATTTATTGTAAAATACGGTCGTACTTTCTACAGGCCGTTGACTGCTTGTCGAGCTCGTGCGGATGGGCCATACTCGATGACGAGGTGGGCCGAACCGTATATTCTTTTGGCTGTTAGTGGAGCCGAGTTGACTTGCAGTTGTGGGCCGAACCGAGCTGAGCCGATATCAGTGGGCTCGGTTTTTACCTGTGCGTTTGGGCCTTTAGCTTGTTGGGCCGAGTTTGCTTTTGTTGGGCCGACCTCTATACAGAAAATAGATATTGGGCCTTCTAAATAGATGGAGTACTAAACCCATATATAACACCCGTAATATTGACTATGTCGGATTTCTGTAACAACACGCAATAATTTCTGCCTTACACAACAAAATATATGAATTCCATATATGAGAAACTTCTTTTCGTATTTTCGCGAGATATGAAATTCATTTAATGCAGTTTAAAAACAATCGTATATGTTTATATGTTAAACTAAGTTATCTATTTATTAAATACATCACGCTATTACCGTAATTATCGAGTCAATACGTGTTATAATACACGACGAAGATCACACATTAATGATCACATGCAAGAGGATTTAAATAAAGTGGCACGACCATACCATACACCATAGATAATATTTAAAATCAGATAATCCAAACTAAACGACCTCGAAAACATCGAGGTCTTGGTCTCTACTCTATCATATTTTAAACAATATAAATTCAATCACAACTTCTCCACGTTTTTATATTGTATATAAACATACTTCCAAGCAGAACTATGGAGTATTTTCTTGCATGACAATTCAAACACACACATGCATAAACCATAACTAAAATGAAAACTTACAAAAGTTGATTATTAGTAAACATAAGGAAACGGACTGTGTCATTAATCATAAATATTAGAGGATCTCATGATACACAGGCTACTATACAGCCAGGTCTGGACCCTCACATACAATTAAAATGCATAAATACATTACATAAACCATATATTATATATAATATATGAGTTGGCCTAACAATGACCCGAAACCCTAGCTATATCATAATATTTGAAGTAGAAGGAAACAGATACGTACTCATAATGATAATAAGATAAAACGATGGTTTATAGTTCTCAGATTAATTAATGAGAATTTTAATAATTAAGCAAGCTCCTAATGATGGCTGCTTCGGCGCTGTTGTCGTCCGTGGAAGCCAAGAGTTCAGACAAACGGTCACTGAGATCATCAACCTCTCTGTGTAAGTTCCTGATGTAGTTGCAAGTCTCTTGTAGTACCTTAGATGCTGAAACCTGTCCATTTATTTTTATATTGTTAAGTTTGGTACAATATAACGGTCATTAAGATCCTCACAAAGAGTACATGACAACATGTGCGACTGCTTTTAATCCTATATAACGATTTCATACTTATATCTTCAAAAACAAAATAAGTAGAACGAAATTCTCATGATTACCACTTCAATGTGCACAACGGTATAAACGGCCACTATATAATAAATACAATATATCATCTATGGTGAGTATTTAGGTAGAGAAAAGTAATGAGGAGACATGGAGTTAAGGTGTGTGGAAGTAGGAAGGGAACAAACTGAGTCCCACACCACCAACTTGTGAATTTAAATGCATATAAAAAACATTCAAGGAACAAAAGAGATAGTATATATATGCATCAATGAGGCTGTGAATTACAGTTACTTTATCTACGGATTATTAACTGTAGGCCACATGTATTTTACACTAGACGCCGTTGGATTTCACCATGCATATTAATTGGTTATATACACTCTATGGTTCCAATTCATTTGAACTTTTCTAAGTCCATGTGCTAACTTAACTATACATCAATACAAACAAGGAACATATGTTTGTTTGTATTTGCAAAAAAAGTGTATATACCTTGTCAGAACGGCGGCGGCGGAGTTCAGGGATGAGGTGTTGGAGCTTAGTAACAAGATCGGAAATCTGATCGTCAGAGATTCTTGAGCTCCCTGGCTGTCTTGAACGTGATGATCTTCTGCTCGACATCTTCTTTCTTAATATATAGTAAGTGTCTTTGTCTGTGTGTTTGTGTCTGTGAGAGGAATGCAGGAAAGATAAGTAGTTGATGTGTCAGAGAGAGAAAGACAATAAGAGTAGTGGAGAAGAAGAAGATTGTGTTGAAGAGGGAGGAGCAAAGTGGATGTGTTTTTATAATGCAAATTTATGAAGAGGGAGAAGAAGAAGATGGAGAAGAGACAAGTGTATGGAGGGAGGGTGTGGGTTATGTTTCTTTAATAAGAGTGTCCTTAGCTTTCATCTATTTATTATTATTTGTTCTCAGTTTTTTTTTTCATTATCGTTAAGTACAAAAAGATACTGTTTATTTTGGGTAAGCTTCTAAACTTACTTTCTCACGAGACCAAAGTCTTGATGGTTACATGTGTAATAATTCAACCACATCGGATTTTTATTTGTTTTCTCGTAATTTCTCTTATTCCTGTTCCACTTATATAACCTTCTTTCTATCGAGCTATTCACATGGTGGTGTAGTATCAACTTCAACTTAACAACCACTGTTGGAATCTCAAAGCTACATGTTTCCTTTTTCTCAATATTGAACATATGAGTAACCGATATGCAGATAAGGGTTAATGCACTTAGATGTGGTTCCATATTATGTGCAAACATTTATTATTTCAGGCCACCAGTCTTATGGAGTGTTTGTGATAAAACATTTTACCAAATATTTTTTGTAGTCTATCTGAATTTGTGGTTGTGATAAATTTGTTACTAAGATAGTCCAGCTTTCTTTTTGTTTTAATCAAAATGGCAACAAAAATTGTTTACACTAGGACCCATATGATGTTGCTGCCGGCGATCCAGATATCTGAACATATGAGCTATATAGAGGTGTTATAGTAGAACAAGATTTCACGAGCCGATTCATCATGATGTGTTAGTAACTTAGTCTTTGAATGGTAGTAACGGACAGAGTAGTCCGCGAGTGGTTAAGATTGTTTTTATTTTCATTCGTACTGTTGGTCTACATCAGTGTAAAAGAAAAAAATATATACAAAAAAGCATGCTGCAGCGGATTGTTATCCGCACAAAAAAATGAAATAGTTTAGACCACACATAATTTAGTCCGATGTAACTGGTGCTATCATTCAAAACTTTAAAATCATATCTTTACATAATTTGAAGCCATCTTGTATCGGCTGCCTTAAAAGAAAAAAAAAGCCATCTTTTATCCAATCCATATAGGTCCAAATCAGTCAAGATGGAGACGGATCAAACTGGTTAAACCCACTTTTATTTGTATCTTACATTCAACCATGGACTGATCCGCAGTCGATGTAAATTCAAGACCAAATCAAAGTCAGTTCACGCTGCTACAGAGCCTTCCAAAATCGGGCCAAGTAGAATTAACTCATTGCAACATTTTTGGCGCTATAGTAAACAAAGGAGAAAACAACAACAAAGAATTACAATAAGAAGGGAAAGTGACGTAGAAAAGGAGAAAGGGCCATGTAAATGAGAAGAGGGATCAAGTGGGGTTTAAAATGGCAAATGTCTGTTTATCGCCAAACTAAACTGTCCCTCTTTGCCTTCTCTCTCTGTCAGTCTCACCATTGCATCCCCACGTTATATGTATTACTTCCTTGTCCCATTTTTTAATCACTTCTCTCATCTCTACTTTTTTTATATATCAGCTTCTATAAAAATGTACCAATATGCTATAGTGTAGACTTTTTCCTGGAGAACCACCACATTGCTGAATTTGGAATGTTTTCTAACTAATGCTAAAAGTAGCCGGATTGTATGTTACCGGACTACTAGGTAAATTGCTTGAGCCAAGCCCACTTCCCATATGGATGTGATTTTTTTCCGAGGATAGACTAAACCAAGGAGAAGTGAAGTGGCACATTCCAAGGTCTCTCCTTTACCACTCAACCATGGGCTTCTCTCTCATCTCTTTCTATTATTTTCTTCTTATTTCAAACTCTTACCTTTATTTATGGGAATTTATATGAGTTTGGATCACAAATAATTAACTATGTTCTTTATACATACATGTAATTTGAGCTAACATCCAAATGCCAAAAGAAAATGTTTGAGCTTTTCTTTTATGTTTTATTAGCGAAGACATAATAAGAAGAAAACATTTTTTTTTACAGTAATGTATAAGATTAATCTATATAAACTCTTTAGTTTTCTTTATGGTGGTCGATATCATCAAAAGAGTGTAGGACATATAAGGTACAAGAAAATATAAAAGGATCTTAAAGCTAAAATACGGATCATGTTGGACGTTACACTTGACAACTCTGATTTCTCAAAAGTACCGTCGACAAAAATCTAATATTCAGTAGCATGTGGTAGATATAGAGTTAGTGTTATATATGGGTTTAGCACCCATCTATTTAGCCCGGATGTACCTGTTTTTGGATCAGTTCTTTTTGCCATGTTCGGTTCGGTTCGGCTCACACAGACCATTCCAGCTCGGCTCAGCTCACAACCTCTGAACAACTCTGCTTAACTAGTAGAGAAAATGTGGTCGTCTTGGTCCACATTTCCCTATAAATAGACAACTCTACTGTTCATTAATGTAACTTTTTGGAATTTGTGCACTTCATTACTTTTTCTCTATAGAATTAAAGCACGTCTCGAATTGTAATCCGAGCTCGTCTATCGACGACCTCAGGCTTTTCTTCAACTTCTCAAACTATAAACGAGCTCATCTCTGACGAGCTCGCACTTTCCTGTTCAGGTCACAAACCTGATCATCCAACCCACGAACACAGAGCTGCTCCTCGGTCCCGAGCAGGCTCAGAAGGCTGCAACCAATCCATCCGACGAGCAGAACATGTTCGTCCTACTCAAAGCCCTCATGACCCAAGTGGAGAAGCTTTCTCGAGGGAGTAATGTTCGGTTCGACCAACTCGCAACCACGCAGGCAGCATGCCAAGGACACTTCTACAATCATCAGGACACCAGATGATTGCACCACGCTTGATCGACTTCACACCACGCCTCAGCGAACTCTGTTCGATGGGTCGCCAACCCCGAACACCAAACAGAACAGAAGGATACCACTACAGTCTACAACGATGCCGAACAGGGAAATAAACACGCAACCCCTCAATGATGGTGCCCCGAGCAACTCAGCACTATACGCTCACAGAGACATCGAAATAGAAGATCTGAAATCGAAACTGGAAAGCATGACCTCAAAGGTCCATCAAGCGATCAACTCGGCACCCGAAATCGATCGCGTTCTCGAAGAAACGCAAAAGACACCCTTTACTCATCGCGTCACAGACATTCAATTTCGGCATCCGGAAAAGATCAAAATAATGACATACGAGGGTAACTCGGACCCGAGGCAATTCTAACTGCTTTCTGTATCACCATGGGCCGAACACAGTTCAACCTCAGAGAGCGCGACGCAGGATACTTCCAACTGTTCATCGAACACCTGGACGGAGAAGCTTTGGACTGGTTCTCCCATTTGGAATCAAAATCTATCGACGGATATCAAGAGCTTTCAATAGCATTTCTCAAGCATTACTCAATGTACATTCAGGAGGAGGCATCAAACACTGATCTTTGGGCCATCACTCAAGGACAAAAGGAAACCATGCAATCATACATCATTCGTTTCAAGAACGTCCTCACAAAGATATCGATCACTGAAAGCGAAGGATTACCCGCACTACGGAACGGTCTATGGTACGAGTCTAGCTTCCGCGAGGAACTGAAAAAGAACAAGCCGAGCTCACTTGAAGATGCTCTGCACCGAGAAACTATCTTTATCGATCTGGAAGAAGAAAAGGAAACCCTGGCAAAGAAGTTCGGGCCAAAGAGCTCAAGTTCAAAGAAAAATCGGAATATCCGGAGAGAATTACCGAGCAGCAAGAACCACGTCAGCATTACGACCAAGAGTACAAAAGATCGAAAGAAGAAGAAATCACACAAAAGGGTAAGGCGGCATACTACGTCAGCGACAAACTCCAAGATTACCAGCAAGATCAGCCCGCCCAAGGCTATCACCAAGATCGTCCTCACGAGGGTTATCAACAAGATCAGAATCAAGGCAAACCCTGGAACAAGTATGTTCGGGGTGGCGACAAGACTAAGTCCTTTTGTGAATTTCACCAACGAACAGGACATGACATCATCGAGTGCAGGAACCTACAAGCTCTATGGTAAAAAGATGGTGCAACTCGCAACCAACCTCCTGCAAAGGTCGTTACCAAACGATGCAACCAAAGAATGAAGGGGAACTATTCAAGCTCATTCAATAAGGAAAGAAGAAACATGTCACATTTGAAGTAGAAATCGAACAGATTAACAAGAACACTGCAACCACCCAAATGAGCTCACGAATATTAAGACAAGGGGGGAACGCCCCCGCCGAGAAGGCGCATTAACATGATCATGGGCGGACTACCACTCGTCAATGATTATGTTCGATCAATTAAAGAATATGAGCGCCGAGCAACCGCTCAACAACAATGGCAGAGAGGCAGTGGCGATGAGCTCAATATTGGAAATGACATCACCTTCACCGAGCAGGATGGGGAAGACCTAGATAGGCCACACAATGACCCATTGGTCGTCGAACTCCGGATAGGCGACTGTGAAGTCTCCAAAATCCTTATCAACACCGGGAGTTTGGTGGACATGTTCTTCAAGGAAACACTACAGCGAATGGAGCTCAACAATTACCCGATAAAATCATCCACGAAGCCCCAAACAGGTTTCTCCGGAGACTCCATCACAATGATCGAAACGATCAAGCTTCCCATCTACGCCGGCATATTTACCAAAATCATAAAATTCATGGTCGTCGACTGATAGGTGTCTAGTTTTACCCTATACTAACTGCATGTGCACAGTAAATCAATTGTAGTACTTAGGGATCGAATCCACGAGGACTCTAGGCACGATAGAACTAAGAACTTTAGGAGATTAAAACTAGGAAAAAACAAGAAGCAAATTGTAATCTATTATCTAAAAGCAAGCAGGAAAGTAAATCAGTAGCAGGTTGGTTGTTTGAAATCAATAAACTAAAAGCGCTAAGTCTAGGGCGTTCTCAGGAAATCAGACAAGCAGATAAATCAATCAGTCAAGATCTAATTAAACTCAGTTCTAGAACTCAAAACACAGATATAGAATTAACCAAATTCCTTTGCGAGAATTCTCTAAGTCTAAGTGCAGTAATCCAAATTCCTTTGCAATTACTAACAGATTAAACCAGCTTTAAATTCAAGTTTGATATCTTCACAATCTAATTAAACCAAATTCCTTTGCGAGTAATTAAATTGCTCAACCTAAATAGTTCAGATTCTAAACCACATTGTCGTGTCGTATTTAGCAACCTAAGGTCTAGATTCTAATTGATCAGGTTAGAACTAGCATTAAACACAATTTAGATTGAAGAACATCTATTGATGTGAATCCTTAACTGAATTAATTATATCTAGCAAGTCATGAAATCCCTATGAGAAACCCTAAACTAAACCTAACTATGAAACTACTCAGACATGGATGATGTAAACATAATCAATAAATAAATAGCAATCATAAAAAGAGATTAAAATAACAAAGGGGTTCGAAAACTTCTCCAAAACGAATGTAGTACATGATCAGATCAGCCCCCAAAAGCTCTAAAAACTCTCTGCTCTAAGTTATGATAGCGTATGTAAGCGTATCTAAAAACTGATCTAAAATCCTAATTAAATAGCTAAAACACGACTTGGGGCTTCAGTGTAAATATCTAGAACTTCTGGGCACTTCTGCAATATTAGCATTCTTCATTAAACCACCGAGTCTGGCCCATTCGCGTAGTGCATCGACCGTTGCAGGTGTGCAACGATCGACGCAGTCTTAAAATCTGGACAGTGAGCACAAGCTCTCGGGTCAAATCTCCAAAATGCTCCAATAAGCTCCATAATCACCACATTAGCTCCAAACGTGCGTGTACCTAATAAAACCTGTAAAAGACTCTAAAGAGACACAAATAGACTCTAAACACACTTATATCATGGTCTAAAACTAGTAAAAACCATGATATATCAACTCCCCCACACTTAGCCTTTGCTTGCCCTCAAGCAAAACAGAGAACTAAAACATGGTGAAGAGGTTTGAAAACTTTCAGAAACTCTTTTTGTCCTAGAAGCAACAACACTCAGATTCCCCTTAGTAATCCACTGAAAGAATCAATCACAAGACATCAAGACCAACATATACTTCCCCCACACTTAGCAACTGTCCTAAGTAAACTCCACAATCACATTCACGCATTCAAATTCTCCCTACTGACTTCTGCAAGTATTTAAGTGCGGTCTCACCTAAGGAGTATCGATCAAAGGCACATGGACTCTTACCTTATCAGCTCTAGACCACCATAATATATTTCTCTAGTCCCTTTCTTCTCTTTTCCCTTCCTTAGCATTCTGATTTTTCCCCCATTGGGTATCATTTTTTTTTTTATCAGTGCTCTTCCCGTTAAGGGGTGTACTTTGGACACATTCCATGGATGCACAGGATATGATAGTTGTAGCTACCACTCCCAGAGACCACTTCGGAGTTACTAACTCATCCTCAGTTTATTATCTTTTTTTTATTTTATGGAAGGGGAGAAGGGAACCAAATAAGACATATTTACAGTGATATTCATGTGTTTTCATTCATTTAGGATAGTGATTTGTGCTTATTTTGATCTCTTTTCCTTTATTTCTTCTTTCCTTTGTTGTTCTTTGTCTAGTTTAGAGTATAGTTGCATTTAGGACTAGGATTTAGCTTCTTTAGGTTGTTTTTGGAGTGTTCTTTGTGTTTTTCAGGTGCTATGGAGTTTGGGTGTGGCTAAGGAGCAATATTGGAGCTCAAAAGATGAAGTGGAGAAATCAGACTGCTCAATATCGGCTTCCATATCGGCCTAGCAGGCCGATACGAACCTTCACCAAAACCATATCGGTGTCAATATCGGCCTGCTTGGCCGATACAGAAATGCAAAATTTAATCCGAGAGTCTGTATCTGCTTCAATATCGGGCAACCAGGCCGATACGAGATCTCGACTGAAGCATATCGGTCTGCATATCGGGCAGTCAAGCCGATACAGAATCCCAGAAGAACCAATATCGGCATGCATATCGGGCAACCAGGCCGATACAGTTTCCTGTGAAGACCATTTCCAGACAGCTTTATTTACGAAAATGCCACTGCGTGGCTCCCAACTATAAATACTCATTTTGTGGGATTAAAAACCCGAAGCTACCTAAGCCTTAGTTTTGTTTTAGGATTTGAATCTTGTAATCTTTGATTTGGAGTTTAATTTAAGTACTTCTTTATATCTTCTTAATTTCTTCTCTTAATCTCTCTTTAATCTTGTTATCTCATACTATCTTTATGGGTTTTGTGGGAACAATGAAGATTAGAGAGTAGAGTTTTTGGGTTTTATGGATGAGGTTGATTTAGGTGGTTTATGTGATGATTAGTGATGCTTAGGACTTATTTATGAATGATCCTTCTCTAATTAGTTGTGCTCTATGCTAGGTTGCAAGGAATTGTTGAATCTAGATGCTAGGCTTTTTCATGCCCGAAAGGTGTTCGATGAAATGCTTGAATGAACTTTTTAGAGGATTTTCATATCTTAGCCTATGAGATTAGTTGTCTAAGGTGATTATTGGTAATGAGGACTTGAAATTAATGCTTGCTTGATTCTTAATCACAAATGATAATTTGATCTTGATTAGGGATTAGTCAAAGGGATTAGTGCCAAGAGATTGGATTAGTCTAATGATTAATGTTCTTAGCCTAAGGATTAGCTTTGCTAAAAGGTGCTTGATGGATATTAATGCATGCTTGTCTTGTAATTTGCAAATGAGAATTGAATGATTGCTTGATTAGCATAGGAGTTATGAACATGAGAATGTGATTAGCTTAATTATGATCATTAGCCTTGTTTAGCAATGTTTGATTGATTGAAGCATCCTTGATTGTCTCTAAACCATCTAGTATCCGTAGCCTCATCCTAGAACCCTCATTTTTATCTTATTTCTCTCCTTGTTTAGTGTTTTCCCTTGTTTGCTTCTTGATTTGATTTGTCTTTAGGTTGTTAGTTTAAACTCTTTCTAGACTTAGCTTAGCTTTAGTAGTATCTTGTATTCTTGATTGGCTACTCTTCTTGCCTCCTTGGATTGATACCTCAAATGCTACAATGGCATGTGCATTTGGGTAATTGATTAGGAATCTAAAATTATCCCGCATCAATTTGGCGCCGTTGCCGGGGAGGTGTAGCAATAGCCATTAGGATTTAGATTCTACTTTAGACTAAGCTTTTATTTTGTTTTTGTTTGTGTGGTTACTAACTCTCTTTCAAGTGTTTGTTCTTTTTGCAAGGTGCAAATCACAAGGAAGAGAGCATGGCTTCGGAGATAGCTTCAATGTTGAGGGCTATGCTAGAAGCTCAAGAAAGAGAGATGGCTTGGGACCCTACAAGTCATCATGGTTTTGAAAGCACATCCACCTATCAAGGTGATCTTCCAAATGAGTACTCTTCTCATGAGTACCAATATGGATATGGTGATGGATACCAATCTTGGAACATGGAGCATGAGCATGAATCAACTCACTCTTCTCAAATCTCTTATGATGAAGAACTTATCAACATGACAAAATTGGCATTGGAAGGACAAGAGAGGTACAATGAGAGCTTAAGGATGATAAACAATGATTTTGCTCATTTGCCTCAAGATGCAAGCATTGTTGAGCCAACACATGAGGAGAATGCTCAAGTCCAAGATGAATTCTTGAAAGAAGCTTACTCTTTCCAATCATGTGATCAAGAGCTTCTCAACTTGGCAAGGATGGCATTAGAAGGACAAGAGAGGTACAATGAGAGCTTAAGGATGATCAACATTGATTGTGCTCATTTGCCTCAAGATGCAAGTATTGTTGAGCCAACACATGAGGAGAATGCTCAAGTCCAAGATGAGTTCTTGAAAGAAGCTGAAGATACTATCAAAGAATTCGAAATTCTTCTTGGTTGCACTGTTGGTGAAGACCTTGTGATTATGTATGAAGAAGAGGATGACGAAGAGACATTCATGGGTCATTCAACCAATAACAACAATGAAGGAGTAAGAGATGTTGTGAGAGATGAGGAAGAGCCTTATGAAGATGGATTGGTTGTTGAGTTCAAGGAGATAAAGGAAGATAGCACACAAGATGAGCTCTCAATCATGGAAGAGGAACCAAAGCAACCAAATCCCAAGCAAGAGCTAATTGGAGGAAATCTTATGGAGAAACAAGATGGTACCAATGAAGAATCCTTCAAGGAGGATGAAGAAGATGGATCTCCAATGGCTCAACCCTTTCACAACTACCTTGATATAGTCTCCACCATATCACCAAGCTTTCATGATCCAAGGAAGATCCCTTTTGAGGAGATAAGGATGAAAGAGTTTAGGGGGTGGTTCTACGATGAGTATGATCCCGGTGATACAAACTCATGCCACATCCCTAACCAAAAAGAGTGAAGGGATAGTCAAGCTTAGTGACTCAAAACAAGCTCACTTGGGAGGAATTCCCATGTCTATCCTTTTGGGGAGCTTTGGGGAAAATGCAAAGAAGAAGGGAATGAGTTTTGGGTGCAAAGGGAATTCAATGCTAAACCAAAGGATTATGAAGCCTATACAATGGTCTAAGTTTGGGGGAAGTCTCTTGCCAAATCAAAGATGCCTCCACCTCCCATTCCTCCTCTCCATCCCACTCTCCAAGTAACACTCCAACTTTTGTCTTTTTGATTTTGCATTTTTGATTTTTTTTTTCTTTGGTCTCTTTTCCTTGCTTCTTTCACACGAGGGACTGTGTGGTTTAAGTTTGGGGGAGGAGACAAGTTGCTAATAATGTGTTTTGTGATCTTATTTTCTCTTTTGCATCCCTTGAGTCTCATGCATTCATCTAAGGCATAGAAAATCCAAAAAAATCAAAAAATTTCAAAAAACCTTTTCAAAAAGAAAGCATTTAGTTGCATTGGCATGCTTAAGATTGAGTCTAGAAGTCATTTAGGATTGTTTTCATTAAAGTTTGAGAGTTAAAGCTTATGTTCTTTATAGAAAATTGTTTGAGCATGTGGTTATTGGATGCATCTTGTGAACTTGAAATTAAGGAAGAACCCTTCTTGGATCTCATGCATTATTGTTCACTTCTTGGTTGAAACATGTTGTGATTTGAATCATTCCCTATCTATTTGAACTCTTAATATTGACTTGAATTATCATGTTGTGCAATGAAAGGTGAACTCATGGATACTTGATACATACTTGGACTATCTTCTCCCTTTCTACCACTCTCTTGTTAGTCCAAGTAGATTTCCCCACCTTGAACCAAGCTTTCCTTCAAGCCTAAACACTTTAGTGAGAGATGAGAGGCCTTTTTCTTGAATCAACTAGGCAAAAAGTGTTGAGTTTGGAACGACAAGGATAGGTCTTCATTGTAGAACTAGCCTTACATCATTGGGCTATGCATAGGATAGGAAAGAAGTTTGGGGGAGTTGGGAAGAAAAGGAAAAAGGGAATGAGAAAAGAGATTGAGAAAAGAAAGAGGGGATTGGAAAAGAAAAAAAAGGGAAAAGTTTATAGCTCTATGTGTTTGTGAAAGATAAGTCTCAAGTTTTAAAGAAAGAAAAGAAGCCAAAGTTGGCTCAAGAATTAAAAGAGAAGAAAAATAAAAGAGACTAGTGAAAAGAAAAGAGAGAGCTAAGCAAAGAAAATAAATCTCCTAAGTGTTTAAAGAAGAAAGAAGTGATCAAAGTTGGGATAAGAAGGCAAAAATGCCTTAAGAAAAGGGTAGCTTAGGAAGGGAATCTTGGGTTTAGAAGAAGAGTTAAGATCATCATAGGGATTTGGGTAGAATGAGAATCTATCCTTGTATGCATAAGTTGTTTCTTACTCTTAGCATTTTGCTATAGTTCATTCCTTTCTTGAGAGATCCTTTGTTTTTGAAACTCACACTTCATTTGAGATCACTTTTATCTCAAGGCCTTAAACCCTTAGCCAAATGTGTTCATTTGATTTGCACAATCATGATCCACCATTGCTTAATGAATGTTAAAGGGAATGAGGATAGGAATTCATGCGTAGGTTGGGACTTGAACTTGATGCTTGTGTTGATGGGAATGGCTAACTCTTTTGAAGTAGAGTAAACTTGATTGTAGCTCTTAATTGCTTGTATTGACTTTGTTTCCACTTATGCTTAAAAATTAATTTTGAAAGCTTTGAACTCTCTCTTTCAAACCTTTCTCCCAAATGGATTGATTGTCTTATGCTTGCTTGTGGACAAGCAAGATTCAAGTTTGGGGGAATTGATATTCATGTGTTTTCATTCATTTAGGATAGTGATTTGTGCTTATTTTGATCTCTTTTCCTTTATTTCTTCTTTCCTTTGTTGTTCTTTGTCTAGTTTAGAGTATAGTTGCATTTAGGACTAGGATTTAGCTTCTTTAGGTTGTTTTTGGAGTGTTCTTTGTGTTTTTCAGGTGCTATGGAGTTTGGGTGTGGCTAAGGAGCAATATTGGAGCTCAAAAGATGAAGTGGAGAAATCAGACTGCTCAATATCGGCTTCCATATCGGCCTAGCAGGCCGATACGAACCTTCACCAAAACCATATCGGTGTCAATATCGGCCTGCTTGGCCGATACAGAAATGCAAAATTTAATCCGAGAGTCTGTATCGGCTTCAATATCGGGCAACCAGGCCGATACGAGATCTCGACTGAAGCATATCGGTCTGCATATCGGGCAGTCAAGCCGATACAGAATCCCAGAAGAACCAATATCGGCCTGCATATCGGGCAACCAGGCCGATACAGTTTCCTGTGAAGACCATTTCCAGACAGCTTTATTTACGAAAATGCCACTGCGTGGCTCCCAACTATAAATACTCATTTTGTGGGATTAAAAACCCGAAGCTACCTAAGCCTTAGTTTTGTTTTAGGATTTGAATCTTGTAATCTTTGATTTGGAGTTTAATTTAAGTACTTCTTTATATCTTCTTAATTTCTTCTCTTAATCTCTCTTTAATCTTGTTATCTCATACTATCTTTATGGGTTTTGTGGGAACAATGAAGATTAGAGAGTAGAGTTTTTGGGTTTTATGGATGAGGTTGATTTAGGTGGTTTATGTGATGATTAGTGATGCTTAGGACTTATTTATGAATGATCCTTCTCTAATTAGTTGTGCTCTATGCTAGGTTGCAAGGAATTGTTGAATCTAGATGCTAGGCTTTTTCATGCCCGAAAGGTGTTCGATGAAATGCTTGAATGAACTTTTTAGAGGATTTTCATATCTTAGCCTATGAGATTAGTTGTCTAAGGTGATTATTGGTAATGAGGACTTGAAATTAATGCTTGCTTGATTCTTAATCACAAATGATAATTTGATCTTGATTAGGGATTAGTCAAAGGGATTAGTGCCAAGAGATTGGATTAGTCTAATGATTAATGTTCTTAGCCTAAGGATTAGCTTTGCTAAAAGGTGCTTGATGGATATTAATGCATGCTTGTCTTGTAATTTGCAAATGAGAATTGAATGATTGCTTGATTAGCATAGGAGTTATGAACATGAGAATGTGATTAGCTTAATTATGATCATTAGCCTTGTTTAGCAATGTTTGATTGATTGAAGCATCCTTGATTGTCTCTAAACCATCTAGTATCCGTAGCCTCATCCTAGAACCCTCATTTTTATCTTATTTCTCTCCTTGTTTAGTGTTTTCCCTTGTTTGCTTCTTGATTTGATTTGTCTTTAGGTTGTTAGTTTAAACTCTTTCTAGACTTAGCTTAGCTTTAGTAGTATCTTGTATTCTTGATTGGCTACTCTTCTTGCCTCCTTGGATTGATACCTCAAATGCTACAATGGCATGTGCATTTGGGTAATTGATTAGGAATCTAAAATTATCCCGCATCATACAGGCTGTGTCAGAACTAACAAGGGAATCCGACACAAAGTATACCAAGCCCTTAGGTGAGAAAATTAAGTCAGTATTAAGTTTGAAGTCAGTAAAAGGATCCTCTGATACCTGAAGTGATGTGGGTGTCCTCAGTAGGCTGATCTGTGATGGGGTTTTCTAATAGTCATAGATAGATCCTGCAACTTCATCCCGATGGTTACTTAAGTTTCTGCAATTGCTATTAATCTTCTCAAAAAATCATTGTTTCCTACTTAAACTATTTTGACTCAATAAAACAAATTTTGAAAAACGGGCTGACTCTAAGAAAACAGAAAGATAGATGTCAGTAGCACCTCCCCCACACTTAAGACACACTGTCCCCAGTAGTGTCAAGCGAAGGGTTGGAAAAAGAAAGAAAAAGTTAAATGTTAATGGACGTGTTGAGTTCTGTCTGATTTTACCTCTATCGCCCAGGCATCGATCGTTGCACTAGGTGCATCGACCGTTGCTAGGCGATTTTCGTGTTGTGACGATCGACGAAATATGTGTCGATCGACGCACTGCGTATATCGGATCAGTCAGCAAGTTAGCAGTTAGTCCGTTGGAATCTATCAAATTTCGAATCCTGCAAGCTGAGAACACTGAAAACAGAGTAAAATCAAAGCAACTGATGTATCAAATCAAGCACAACATCCATAAACAATAGCATCCTAAAAATCAAAAAGAAAAAGTGTAAAGAAAAAGAAAAGATAAAAGAGTACATAACCGAATGTCTGAAAATGGAGACTACGCTCACTCGCTATCATCATCTATCCCAGCATATGGATCAGTACCGCCGGAATCCTCAGGAGAACGCTCTCTGCGTTGACTGGCAGGGACGGGCTGATGAACCTGTGGCTGTCTCCTGCAAGTGCAGCCACGCATCCACTCCCAAATGGTCTTCAGTATCTCATCATTACGCTCTCTCCACTCAGCCTCAGACATCTCTCCCAAAGGAACTGCAGGGACAGGAAAAGGGCCAATGTCGTCAACAGGGGCAGCAGCAGGCGCATGAGCAGGAGGTGCAGAGGAAGATGAAGCTCTCGTAGAAGGCTCTCCCTGCGGATGAGCCATAGAAGGTACGCTGCGCCGGTCTCTCGGAGGTGGTCGGAATGTCAATGCATCCAGCGTATCTATCCGTGTATGAGCTGCAGCAGGAAGATCAATACCATGCTTCACGGAGGCAGGGTCGTAGTAAACCCATACGCGCCCCTCCTTGAGCCATGTAGCGCTCTGCAGGTGGCTGATATCTAAGAACTCCTTGGCAGTGTTACACTCTGTACCCTGGAAGGGAATCCTGCAGTGCATGAAGATAGGAGTACGAACACTCCCTACTGTCTCAGTATCCACGCCATCAAATGGCTTCGTCTGCAGGTCGCACAAGTGCTGAGTGAAAACAGCTCCCAGGTTGAGTCCCTTAGTCGGATCTCTCACCTGAGTCCCCTCAAACTGATCTCGCAGCCCAATAAATAGCATCTCCATCTCAAGCTTGCGCATCTTGTTGGCTTCATACTTGCACAACAGAGTCCATCCCAAGATGCGCAGAACATATCTCAGAACCAGATGCCTAACCTGTTTCACCGGTGTCTGCCTCGAGTTATACCGACCATTGCCGATATACTCCCAGAAAGACTGAGCCTCAGCCACATCCCACTCAAGACTCATGCCAATACGTCTAGGCTCAGTACTGAATCCATAGATCCTGCAGATATCAAGAAGAGGAATCCGATATCTGGCTCCTAAGCACATGAAGGTAAAAATACCTCCTGAAGCAGTCGTGCTGTCTCGGTCCGGGTAAACTACTCTGCAAGTGGCTAGCAGCTGTCTCACTAACTCCGGGTACAAGTCGTAAGGCTGCATAGGCATTGTCCCTAGACCAATGCCGTTACACAGCTCAAGAACCTGATCAGCAATGCCCAGACTCTTGCAAGTAGAAAAGTCTGCAAACTTGGTTGGTTTAAGCGTCATGCCGCACCAACCGTTGTACAACAACGTGTCATAATCGTCCCAGTGATCAAGCAGTGGTCTCTCTGTCAAATCAGCGGTCTTGAGGAACTCAGCAATATCCTCTGGCCACTCTCTGCCTGGCGGGATCTCTGTCTTATCAGCTCGGGGCCAAGGCAGTGCTATTGCATGTCCAACTCTCACGTAAGGCTCAGGGTGTGGTGATTCTCTGTGGAACCACTCTGGGGGTGGAGCGTGATGTATGGTAGTAGCTGAGGCGGTGGCTCTGCGTTTAAGGGACGGTCGTGGAGGCATTTGCAAGAAGAAATTAAACAATGTAAGTCACGGCAGAAACTCCCTGTGAAATCGTAGAGCAACGACCGTTGCACCAGGTGCAACGATCGTTGCTAGGCGAAAACACAGCCGACAACGAAATCCCTAAAATCGTTCATTCGTTCAAGAGCCACAAAATCAACAAGAACCCATCACTAAACAACCTAAATCATGTTTATTTCAGTATAGAATCATCAATCTCAAGCTAAAAATCCCTAATTTCATAAACCCTAAAATCAATTCCGAAAATCATGAAAATGAGAGCTCATACCTTGGAATCTTTGCAAATGGGTTATAGAAATAGCTAGAGGATGTTAAAACAAGTAGATTTAAGCTTTGAAACACGAGAAATGATGAAGAATTGAGAGATTTAGAAGTGGAGATTCTCGGTTGTACGGATGGCGAGAGTGGAGAAGAAGAGAGGAGAAAAGGGTTTAAGGCAACTTACCTCGATTGTGGGTGCAACGACCGTTGCAGATGAGCAACGATCGATGCTAGATGAACCGAATTGATTCCGGTTTAGCACGCGTACCTTAATTTTGCAATTTTAACCAATTGCAACGACCGTTGCACAGGTGCATCGATCGTCACACATCTCCAGACTCGAGTTCTGTATCTGAAACTTAGCAAAAACAAACAAAAACGTGAAATCCTAAGAAAAACACCAAAAATAAGAAAGAAAAACACTAAAACCTAGCAGTGGGTTGCCTCCCACTCAACGCTTGTTTAAGGTCATTAGCTTGACCGGACGAACAAGATTTTTAGGCACCAAAAGATCTTGACAGAGACTTTGATTGTCTCTGTGCAAGTCTCCTCATCCAAGGTGGTGAGTAGGCTGTCTCAGAATGCTCTAGTTCAAGAAAAGAAGGAGTAAAATGTGGTCCAGGATCCAAAATCACAGTATTACTTGGCTGCTTATCATCTGCATCCATGATGGTGAATGTCTGCCCATCTATCAGTGGCTTGCGCAGCTTATCCATCTCAAAATGCAGCGGCTCATCTCCCAGGTGGAGATCAATCAGACTGTCTCTAACATCTATTACTGCTCCAGCTGTAGCCAAGAATGGTCTCCCAAGTATCAACGCATCATCAGGATCACTGTCATATTTCAGCACTAAGAAGTCTGTTGGAACCAAGTAGTTTCCAACTCTCACCGGGATGTCCTCAAGGAGTCCTTCTGGAACTCTTATAGACTGATCAGCTAGGACAAGAGAGGTCCTAGTAGGCAAAAAATACAGCATACCGAGCTTCTCTGCCACAAAATATGGAATAAGAATTCCTGCAGCTCCAAGATCACACAGAGAACGCCTAAAACTATCCTCAAAGATAGAACAGGTAAGCACAAAGGCACCAGGGTCAGGCAGCTTCTTTGGGATCTTGGTTAATAGCACATCACTTATCTGTTTAGGGACCACAATCACCCAATCTTTCAGCTCTTCATCCAAAGGCAACATCTTATTCAAGTACCTCTGCACACATGGGTGATAAGGTGGATCATCAGATGATGGAATTTCTTCCAACTCTTCACCAATCTCTTCCAGCTTCTTAAGCTCTTCAATCTCTTGCTTAATCACTTCAGACACTGAGGGATATAATCTAATGGATTGTGCATAAATCTCTTGCTGAGTAATCTCAGATACTCCAGGGAATAAACGATCAAGCTCTAAATCTGCATCAATGCCTTCAGAATCCTGCGAGTCTGTCTGTTCACGACCTGCAACGACCGACGCAAAGGTTGCATCGATCGATGCATCACTGTTTTCACAGATCCCACCCGAGAGATTTTCCTCAAAATCCGAAAATTCAACCTCTTCTACCAACTTAGCTGTGCTTAGCTCAAATCCTTCACTTAGGTGTGATCCATCATCAATGTATACTGACCATGCCTTAATATGGGTGTCTGCTACTCCTTTTCCTTTAACAGAATTAGAAATCTGACTCACCTGAGTATCCAACTGCTTCACATGAGTGTTCAAGGACTCAAACTTCCCATTGAGATCCTCATAGACAGCATTCAACTTCTTATTGCAGTCCACAGCAATCTTGGTCTGACTTTCCAGCAGCTGTTCCATCATTGCCTCCATCTTACTCTCATGAGCAGTAGCTACAGGAGGCGCTTGGTAAGAAGATGATCCATAGGTTCTCTGAGTACCTTGTCCAAAAGGTTTCTGAAAACCACTAGTTTGTCCAAATCTAGAGGAGTTCTGATTGCCTGTGAAGGCGCTCTTCTGTCCTCCATTGAAGAACCTGTTTCCCTGCTGATTACCAAATCTATTACCTTGGAATCCAGATCCTCCTATGTAATTCACATCTTCTTCCTGAGTGTCCTCCTCAGTCTGAATTACCTCAACATCTTGGGCAAAATGGACAGCTTTCTTACCAGCTAGGATATTACAAACTGTGTCCAGCTTAAATCTAATATCAGCAATCTCCAAATTCTCTACATTTCCACCAGATTTCTTCCTCCTCTCATCAGTAGTCTTGCAACTGTTGCTGCTCACTAAGTTATCAATCACCTGCTTGGCTTGAGCAGGAGTCCTAGTGTTAAAGTTGGCATTGCTAGAGTTGTCCAACGCAGTCTGATATGGAAGATCTATGCCTCTAAAGAAGATGCCTAAAAGTGTTACCTCAGTAAATCCATGGTGCGGGCAGTCACGTTGGTATTTCTTGAATCTCATCCAGGCAGTCTTAAGAGGCTCAGTAGGACCTTGGGAAAAGGTGAGTATATCCTGTCTAGACTGATCAGAACGCGCATCGTCGTAGAAGTGACGCAGGAACTCACTCTTCAGGGCTGCCCAGGTAACAAACTGCCCAGGTGGCAGTTGCTTCAGCCATGCAGCAGCGTCTCCAGCGAGACTGTATGGAAAGAGCTTGAGAAACAGATAATCCTGGCACACTCCATCATACTTCATGCCAATGATTATGTCCTCAAACTGATCAATGTGATCCATAGGCTGCTCCGACGGGTGACCATGGAAAGCATTCTGCTTCATCAGCGAGTAGTAGATGGTTTTGATCTCAAAATCGTTCCTCTCAAAACCGGGAGGTACAAGAGCTGACCGGTTGGCATGAAACTCATCCGGTCTGTTGTAGTCAGCCAAAGTCCTCTCATGGACTACCATCTGTCTATCTTGGTTCTGTCCTTGGCCTTGCGCCTGCGGCTGTGGTTCAGGTTCCTCAACTTCAGGGATCACACGTCCCTCAGCATCAATCCTCTGCCCAGCAGCATTGTAAGGATTGTTTTGCGGATCCCTCAGGATACCTTGAGCATCGTCTATCAGAATCAGTCGTTCACGTACCATCCTTGCTCTTCTTTCTCTTCTGTTAGTCCTCTCTAGTCGCCCAAGTTCTTCAAGTCCGAGATTAACGAGGTTCAGGTTCTGATTACTTCTAGTTTCACGCGTCTGCATAAACTGTCTGTAATCGTCAAGCAACGATTGATGCTATCAGTGCAACGATCGATTCAATCTCAGAATCGCCTAGTGACGATCGACACAAAAGGTGCAACGATCGAAGCTATGCGAAATTGGTACCTGCGACAGAAAAAAAACAGAGAAAAAATCAGTAAACAAAAATAAAAATAAAAATCCTAGTAAAAACCCTAAGTTCGAAGCTATTGAAGACTCTAAGAGTCCCCGGCAACGGCGCCAAAAACTTGATAGGTGTCTAGTTTTACCCTATACTAACTGCAAGTGCACAGTAAATCAATTGTAGTACTTAGGGATCGAATCCACGAGGACTCTAGGCACGATAGAACTAAGAACTTTAGGAGAAAACAAGAAGCAAATTGTAATCTATTATCTAAAAGCAAGCATGAAAGTAAATCAGTAGCATGTTGGTTGTTTGAAATCAATAAACTAAAAGCGCTAAGTCTAGGGCGTTCTCAGGAAATCAGACAAGCAGATAAATCAATCAGTCAGGATCTAATTAAACTCAGTTCTAGAACTCAAAACACAGATATAGAATTAACCAAATTCCTTTGCGAGAATTCTCTAAGTCTAAGTGCAGTAATCCAAATTCCTTTGCAATTACTAACAGATTAAACCAGCTTTAAATTCAAGTTTGATATGTTCACAATCTAATTAAACCAAATTCCTTTGCGAGTAATTAAATTGCTCAACCTAGATAGTTCAGATTCTAAACCACACTGTCGTGTCGTATTTAGCAACCTAAGGTCTAGATTCTAATTGATCAGGTTAGAACTAGCATTAAACACAATTTAGATTGAAGAACATCTATTGATGTGAATCCTTAACTGAATTAATTATATCTAGCAAGTCATTAAATCCCTATGAGAAACCCTAAACCTAACTATGAAACTACTCAGACATGAATGATGTAAACATAATCAATGAATAAATAGCAATCATAAAAAGAGATTAAAATAACAAAGGGGTTCGAAAACTTCTCCAAAACGAATGTAGTACATGATCAGACCAGCCCCCAAAAGCTCTAAAAACTCTCTGCTCTAAGTTATGATAGCGTATCTAAAAACTGATCTAAAATCCTAATTAAATAGCTAAAACACGACTTGGGGCTTCTGTGTAAATATCTAGAACTTCTGGGCACTTCTGCAATATTGGCATTCTTCATTAAACCGCCGAGTCTGGCCCATTCGCGTAGTGCATCGACCGTTGCAGGTGTGCAACGATCGACGCAGTCTTAAAATCTGGACAGTGAGCACAAGCTCTCGGGTCAAATCTCCAAAATGCTCCAATAAGCTCCATAATCACCACATTAGCTCCAAACGTGCGTGTACCTAATAAAACCTGTAAAAGACTCTAAAGAGACACAAATAGACTCTAAAACACACTTATATCATGGTCTAAAACTAGTAAAAACCATGATATATCATCGACCGACCTGCCATCTACAACGTAATCTTGGGAACGCCATGGATATATACTATGAAAGCGGTGCCCTAAACTTACCACCTGACAGACCACAGAAGGACGATGTTGTTCAAGTCAACATCGATATCAGCCACCCCGAGCGTTGTATTGGAATAGGCGCCGATCTTCGCGAAGATCTACGAGACAAGCTCGTCAACTTTCTCAAACATAACGCCATAACTTTCTCTTGGACTACCAGCGACATGACCGGCGTCGATCCATCAATCGCATGCCACAAATTGCACCTCGATCTAGTTTTCAAGCCAGTCAAGCAAAAGAGAAGAAAGCTCGACCCCGAGCGTGCAAAGGCGGTAAATGATTAAGTAGAAAGGCTCTCAAAGCAGGATCGATCACCGAGGTCAAGTATCCAGACTGGCTAGCTAATCCCATGGTCGTAAAAAATAAAAATGGTAACTAGCGAGTACGCGTTGATTTCACCGACCTCAACAAAGCATGCCTTATGGACAGCTTCCCCTTGCCCCACATCGACAAGCTCATTGAAGCAACAGCCGGGCACGACCTGCTCTCATTCATGGATGCTTTCGCTGGGTACAACCAGATTATGATGCATCCCGACGATCGCGAGAAGACTTTGTTCATCACCGATCGGGGCACCTATTGATACAAAGTAATGCCGTTGATCTCAAGAACGCATGAGCAACATACCAAAGACTGGTCAATCGCATGTTCGCTGATCAGCTCGGCAAGACCATGGAAGTCTACATAGATGACATGCTCGTCAAGTCCACCTCGGCTGATAATCATGTTAATCACTTAGCTACCTGTTTCGAAAGCCTGAACAAGTACGGGATGAAGCTGAATCCGACTAAATGCATGTTCGCAGTCACATCAGGGGAATTCCTCGACTACATCGTCACGAGAAGGGGAATCGAAGCCAACCCAAATAAGATAACGATAATCATCGAGCTCCCTTCACCAAAAAATACTTGGGAGGTTCAACGATTGACTGGACGAGTAACGGCCCTGAACAGATTTATTTCTCGATCAACTGACAAGTGCCTCCCTTTCTACAATCTGCTCCGAGCAAACAAAAAGTTTGAATGGGATGCAAAACGTGACGATGACTTCCAGCAGTTGAAAAGCTACCTATCCACTCCACCAATATTGGCCAAACCCGAAGAAGGAGAAACCCTCTACTTATACATCTCAGTGTCAACCTCGGCAATCAGCAGTGTCCTTGTTCGGGATGACCGAGGCGACCAAAAACCCATCTTTTATATCAGTAAAATCTTTGACGATTATGAGACAAGGCACAACACCCTAGAAAAGCTCGCACTAGCGGTCGTCATTTCAGCAAGGAAGCTCCGACCTTACTTTCAATCACACTCCGTGCTGGCACTCACAAATCAGCCGATCAGGACGATCCTGCACAGCCCGAGCCAGTCCTGCATAATTGCAAAATGGGCAGTCAAATTAAGCGAGTACGATATCGATTACAAACCAAGAACCATCGCTAAATCTCAAGTCCTAGTCGACTTTCTGATCGAGTTACCTCACAAGCTCACAATCAACGACGAGCAGACACCAAAAGAGAAGTGGATCCTGTTCGTCGACAGATCTTTATCAAAAAACGGTTTAGGGATAGGAGTGAAGCTGACATCCCAAACAAGATAAATCATCGAGCAGTCATTCCGCCTTGCCTTCCCAGCCTCAAAAAAAGAGGCCGAGTACGAAGCACTAATAGGAGGTCTACGACTAGCAGAAGTGGTCAGAACAAAAAAGTCGATGTTTTCTGCGGTTTCCAGCTCGTCGTTAATCAGTACAACGGGAATACGAGGCAAAAAACGAACGCATGGGCGCATATTTGAATCTCGTCCAACAAATAGTTGCCAAGATCGGATCAGTCATGCTAACAAAAATCCCCGAAGCGACAACTCATATGCAGATGCCTTTGCTGTTTTGGCATCGACATCAGCCCCAGATCTCTGACGAATCATACCAGTCGAATGCATAAGCCGGCCAAGTAACATCCAAGAAGAAGAGGTGCTCGTCGTTACCGAAGTAGAAGAGGGACGATGCTTACAAAAGTAACGAAGAAATCACCAAGGTCGAAGCACCAAAATCCAATGACGTGATCGATTGGAGGGAGGAGATAAAACAATACATTCTCGAAGGAAAAGTCCTCGAGGATCGATGGGATGCTCGGCGCCTAAAAGCCAGATGTGCGCAGTACGTGATCATGAAAGGAGAACTGTTTCGATGGAGTGCGACCAGAGCTCTCCTACAGTGCGTATACAGGCAAGAAATAAAATGGATTATCGAGGAAACACACGAAGGAGCAGGTGGAAATCACACGAGCGACCGAGCTCTTGCCACAAAAATCAAGCGACATGGACACTTATGCCCGAACATGATCGCACACTGCGAGAAGCACATATTGAGATGTGAAATGCCAAAGGGATGCATCGACCATTTACCAGCCAACCGAACTTCTCACGACAGCGGCCACGCCCTACCCATTCATGCGATGGGCGATGGATATCATTGGACCAATGCCGGCCTCCCATCAGAAAAAATTCATCCTAATAATGACTGACTACTTTAATAAGTGGGTAGAAGCAGAGTCGTATGCTGAAATCAACGACCTGGATGTGCAAAAATTTGTCTGGAAGTATGTCATTTGTCGACATAGTCTCCCATACTAGATCGTCACCGACAATGAGTCTCAATTCGTATCCAACTTGTTCGAAGGATTCTGTGCCAAATGGAAAATCAGACTAAGCAAGTAACCCCGAGGTACCCATAGGGAAATGGGCAAGCCGAAGCGATGAAAAAAACGATCATCGACGGGCTAAAAAAATGACTGGAAAGCAAGAAAGGCCTCTGGGCAGACGAGCTTGACAGTGTCTTATGGTCGCACCGAACAACGCCAAGAAACTCAACCGGCCAGACACCTTTCTCCCTTTCTCATGGGATGGAAGCAATGTCCCCAGCATAAGTAAGCGTACCAACAATCCGAATGAGCCTCCCACCTGAGCATGAAGAGTTAAACAACAACATGATCCTCAATCGCCTCAACCAAATCGAGGAGCTACGCGAACAAGCACTACTACGTGTTCAGAACTACCAATAGCGGATAACTCGTCACTAGAACAAGAAATTCAAGGGCCGACGCTTCGTCGAAGGGGACCTCGTCCTCCGCAAAGTATTCAAAAACACACGCGAACATCGAGCAGGCAAGCTCGGAGCAAAATGGGAGGGTCCTTACATCATCTCAAAAGTGGTAAAACCATGAGTATACGAGCTCGTCACCATGAAGGAAGAAGCCATTCCACGCTCGTGGAACGCAAACAAACTAAAGCAATACTACTACCGAGCCGAACAAGCGGCACAAGAAGACGAAGACTGAAGACCGATGATTCTCCGAACATATGATAGGTCTAGTTTTAATCCCTATACTAACTGCAAGTGCACAGTGATGTAGTTGTAGTACTTATGGTATCGAATCCACAGGGACTCCGGTCAACGATAGATTTAGAACAGAAAAGATTAAACTAGGAAAAGCAATTTAGAAAGCAGTAAATCAAATAGCAGGAAAGTAAATCAAGCGAGTTGTGAATCAGAAGGCGAAGGTGTTAGGTCAAGGGAGTTCTCAGGAAATCAGGAACACAGGCAATCAATCAAGCGGGATCTAATTAGAAACTGTTCTAGAACTCAAACACAGATATAGAACTAACCAACTCTCGTTGCGAGAATTCTCTAAGTCTAAGTGCAGCAATCCAAATCTCTTTGCAATTACTAACAGATTAAACTAGCTTTAAGATCAGGTTTGATATGTTCACAATTAAACTAAACCAAATCTCTTTGCGAGTAATTCAATTGCTCATCTAGGTTCTTTCTAGCTAATTAACCAACTGTCATTGCATCAATCAACCTAACATCAATAATCTAAGTGGCCAATTTAGATCAAGCATTAAGAATAATCCTAGACAAAGAACTAGCAGATATGAATCCCTACAGGTTGATTAACCTATAATTCCATGAAATCCCTAATGAGAATCCCTAAACTTAACAGGTAATCTACTCAGACATGTTCATCGAAACAGAAAAAATCTTGAATAGAAAACCAAATATCATATAAAATCAAATAAAGAACTGGGGTTCAAATCCTCTCTCTCTCTCGAGACCAGGATCAGCCCCTAAAACTCTCTCTGAATAAAATAAGACTTAAGAAAAGCGTAGCCTAAACAAGTGGCTAAAAACCCTAATATATAGTCTAAAACACGTTTTGGGCTTCTGTGTAAATATCTGGGCTTTCTGCAATATCAGCATTCTTCATTAAACCGTCAGTCTGGCCCATCTCGCATATGCAACGATCGACACCAAAGGTGTGTCGATCGATGCATTCCTCAAATGTCCACAGAGAACTCTATCTCTCGGCCAAACACTCCAAAAAGCTCCAGAAAGTGCAATAATCACCAAATGTGCTCCAAATGTGCTTGTACCTATGTAAAAGACTCTAAAGAAACACAAATAGACTCTAAAACATACTTATATCATGGTCTAAAACTAGTAAAAACCATGATATATCAACTCCCCCACACTTAGCCTTTGCTTGCCCTCAAGCAAAACAGAGAACTAAAATGCAGTGAAGAGGTTTGAAAACTCTTCAGAAACTCTTTTCATCCTAGAAGCAGCAACACTCAGATTCCCCTTAGTAAACCACATGAAAGAATCAACCTGCAGACATCAAGACCAACATATACTTCCCCCACACTTAGCAACTGTCCTAAGTAAACTCCACAATCACATTCACGCATTCAAATTCACCCTACTGACTTCTGCAAGTATTTAAGTGCGGTCTCACCTAAGGAGTATCGATCAAAGGCACATGAATTCTTACCTTATCAGCTCTAGACCACCATACTATCTTTCTCTAGTCCCTTTCTTCTCTTTTCCCTTCCTTAGCATTCTGATTTTTCCCCATTGGGTATCATTTTTTTTTTTATCAGTGCTCTTCCCGTTAAGGGGTGTACCTTGGACACATTCCATGGATGCATAAGAGATAATAGTGTTTGCTACTATTCTCATGACCACTTCGGAGTTACTAACTCATCCTCAGTTTATTATCTTTTTTTTTATTTGGAAGGGGAGAAGGGAACTAAATAGGACAGGTTTACAGGCTGTGTCAGAACTAACAAGGGAATCCGACACAAAGTATACCAAGCCCTTAGGTGAGAAAATCTAAGTCAGTATTAAGGTGAAGTCAATAAAAGGATCCTCTGATACCTGAAGCGATGTGGGTGTTCTTAGTAGGCTGATCCGTGTCTGGGTTTTCTAATAGTCAGAGATAATCTGCAGTTTCATCCCAATGGTTACTTAAGTTCCTGAAAGTGCTGCGAATCTTCTCAAAAAATCGTTGTTTCCTACTTAAACTGGTTTTGACTCAATAAAACAAATTTTTAAAAATTGGACTGACTCTTAAGAAAACAAAAGCGTGCGTCAGTAGCTCCTCCCCCACACTTAAAACACACTGTCCCCAGTAGTGTCAAGCTTAGGGTCGGCGAGAAAATAAATCAAATTAAAACAATCCGAAAAGTTGCAGAACACTTACCTGTCGTCGCCCTGTGTCGATCGATCCCACAATGTGTGTCGATCGATGCAAGGCGAATATGCTCGCGGTTATGTGAATAACAGATGTCTAAACCGCAATTAAATCGGTAAACCGTAAATAGCGACTGCATCGACCGATGCACTAGGTGTGTCGATCGATGCAAGGCGATTCTGCCTGTTTCTCACGCCTCTGAACACACTTAAACAGAAAAATCAAAACACCAAAATCAAATTGAAAAAACGAAAACTAAAACGAACCTAACAGTGGGTTGCCTCCCACTCAGCGCTTGTTTTGATTCATTAGCTTGACTATGGGATAGAGATTGAACTCATGGCGGTTTCAACAGAGACTTTGAGTGTCTCTGTGAATATCTCTTCATCCAAGGAGGTGTATAGGCTTTCAGATCATGAGGCTTCCCAAGGAATGAATAAACAGCATCAGGGCGGGAGCGAAACTTGGGTGATACACTGCGTTTTCCTGCATTCAAAACAATGCGGTCAGGAGGTTTAAGCTTAGGTGATTTATATCTTACCTTTGGTGCAGATCTGATGTTTGGGGCTTTCTGCTTATGAGCAGTTGCAGGCTTTGAAGATGTTAGAGCAGGTTCAAGAGGAACCGCCATCTTCTTCTCTCCACTATCAGATACTGTAGTTCCACCAATCTGAACTTCTTCTTTCAGATCACCATCAGTGGAGATCATCTTCTTTGCATGAACTCGTGAAGCTTCAGCTGGTGGGGTTTCATTCATCTTCTTATCCATCACTTTCATGCAGTTAGCCACTTCTATCTCTTGTTTAGAGGGTTTAGGAACTTTAGGATATGGCACAATGGGCTTGTAGACTTGTTCTGGGACTGTTGCAGGCTTCTGGTCTCGTCTGCGTTCTGTGTCGATCGATGCAGTAGGTGTGTCGATCGACACAAGGCGATTATGTTTGTCGAAAGAACTCGAAATTGCCGTCAGAACTGCGTGTCGACCGACACTAAGGGGGTGTCGATCGATGCATGTATCAGACAGACAATATTCATCCAGAAAATTCGAGATTATGCTCTCTTCTTCACCTAGCAACTCAGTCTCATCTCTTATGGTTACAGCTTTGATGGATTTGTACTGTTCAGCTCTTCTAGCTTCATTTTGCCTTTGTATTGCTTGAGATGTCTGTTGAATCCGGATATCTAGCTCATTTGCATGTGTGCTCAGAGATTCAAGCTTTCCATTTTGATTTTCATGCATAGCATCCAACTTCCTGTCGAAGTCTACAGCAGTCTTGGTCTGATCCTCTAGCAGCTGCTCAATCATGGATTCCATCTTGCTCTTATAAGCATTAGCAGCAGGAGGTGCCTGATAGGTGGATGATCCATAAGTCCACTGATTACCCTGCTGGTTACCGAACCTGTTTCCTTGGAATCCAGAGCTATTGATGTAGTTCAAATCTTCTTTCTGCTTTTCCAAGAACTGCTCTATCATAGCTTCTAATCTGCTCTTATGTGTAGGTGCAGGGGGTGCTTGGTAAGAAGAAACACCAAAGTTCCTTGAGAAGGCATTACCCTGTTGCTGGAAAGGTCCTTGAAAAACAGATTCCTGACTGTAGAATTCATTCCCTCCAACGCAATTGATAGCTTCTTGCGCATACTTTTCAAGTAGAAGACTATGCAGATAGTCGACTTTACTCTTCAACCCAGCTATTTGTGAACTGTCAATCCATGGACTGAAGAAATCACACATCTTCCTTACGATATGTGTCGATCGATGCAGGAGAAGCGTCGATCGATGCAAGCGCAATGATGTGACGATCGACACACAGGACCGTGTCGATCGTTGCAGGGCGATTACAGGCGTACCTGAAACGCAAGAACAGAAAAGAAAAAAAAATTAGTAGCAAAAAATAAAAACGAAAAACCTAGTCTAAACCCTAAGTTCAAATCTATCGAAGACTCAAAAGAGTCCCCGGCAACGGCGCCAAAAACTTGATAGGTCTAGTTTTAATCCCTATACTAACTGCAAGTGTACAATGATGTAGTTGTAGTACTTAGGGTATCGAATCCACAGGGACTCCGGTCAACGATATATTTAGAACATAAAAGATTAAACTAGGAAAAGCAATTTAGAAAGCAGTAAATCAAATAGCATGAAAGTAAATCAAGCGAGTTGTGAATCAGAAGGCGAAGGTGTTAGGTCAAGGGAGTTCTCAGGAAATCAGGAACACATGCAATCAATCAAGCGGGATCTAATTAGAAACTGTGATAGAACTCAAACACAGATATAGAACTAACCAACTCTCGTTGCGAGAATTCTCTAAGTCTAAGTGCAACAATCCAAATCTCTTTGCAATTACTAACAGATTAAACTAGCTTTAAGATCAGGTTTGATATGTTCACAATTAAACTAAACCAAATCTCTGTGCGAGTAATTCAATTGCTCATCTAGGTTCTTTCTAGCTAATTAACCAACTGTCGTTGCATCAATCAACCTAACATCAATAATCTAAGTGGCCAATTTAGATCAAGCATTAAGAACAATCCTAGACAAAGAACTAGCAGATATGAATCCCTACAGGTTGATTAACCTATAATTCCATGAAATCCCTAATGAGAATCCCTAAACTTAACAGGTAATCTACTCAGACATGTTCATCGAAACAGAAAACATCTTGAATAGAAAACCAAATATCATATAAAATCAAATAAAGAACTGGGGTTCAAATCCTCTCTCTCTCGAGACCAGGATCAGCCCCTAAAACTCTCTCTGAATAAAATAAGACTTAAGAAAAGCGTAGCCTAAACAAGTGGCTAAAAACCCTAATATATAGTCTAAAACACGTTTTGGGCTTCTGTGTAAATATCTGGGCTTTCTGCAATATCAGCATTCTTCATTAAACCGTCAGTCTGGCCCATCTCGCATATGCAACGATCGACACCAAAGGTGTGTCGATCGATGCATTCCTCAAATGTCCACAGAGAACTCTATCTCTCGGCCAAACACTCCAAAAAGCTCCAGAAAGTGCAATAATCACCAAATCTGCTCCAAATGTGCTTGTACCTAATAAAACCTGTAAAATACTCTAAAGAAACACAAATAGACTCTAAAACATACTTATATCATGGTCTAAAACTAGTAAAAACCATGATATATCAACATACGCTATAAAAAAATGAGCTCGCAACACACGAGCTCAGGTTAGTTCAATATATAATGTGAACTACGATCGGCTTGATCTTCTTTTAGGGGTACGTAGGCAACCTCTCACGAGACTCAACTATATCAATAAATAAATTTTATCAAGTACTTTATTGTCTACTGTCTTATCATTCATCCGAACAAATCGACATTCTGGCCAAATGCTCGATCAAACGTGCCTAAAAACACGCAAGCCGGGCCCAGTCCCGCAGAAGGTTGTTCGGCAGGGAAACAAGCCGAACCTAGTTTTTGCACAACTGTCCCGATCAGACCTTAAGGAGAAGCCAAGCACCTACTCGCACATGAACTTTGGGACAACGAGCACAGCCTCGTTCCCATGAAAGCAAGTAAGCCGGGCCAAGTCCCGCACAAGGCCGATTGACAGAAAAATAAGCCGAACCCAGTTCCCACAACAGTCTTGATCGACCTCACAGAGTAAGCCTAGCATACCACTCGTATCAAGAAACCGATCATACCACTCGCAAAACAAAATATAAAAATTTGCACAAGTACATTCTTCCAAAATGCAACAGCCGAGCATAAACAAACAGACGAAGGAAATTCAACTTATATTTAAAAAAAAACGTGAATAAAGCACGTATCCGAGTTCACAAAAAGGGGGGAAACGAAAAGATCCAAGAGAAACATAACAACAACAAAACTTAAGAAGCATCGACAGAGCGGCTCCCAGCTTGACCGACAGTTTGATCTTTGAGCTGATCTTGAGCATAACCTTCGGCCTAAACTTCAATCTGATTCTCGGCCTGATCTCTAGCCCGATCCTCGGACCGACCTTCGACTCGACTACCATCACGATCACCGACCAGATCTTTATTCCCAACCTCAACACGCCCTGCTCGGCGGAGATCACTCGCCACATCGGGAGTCATGGTCTCTTCGTTAGAACCGTAGGGATTCGCAACGATCACAGCCGAGGTTCCTTCGCGACCATGTTCCTCCAGCGGAGTCATGGCAAGATCCTTCTCTAGCAAGTCCGTAACTTCGATCTGCAGAAGCTAACGCTTAAGCGTAACTATGTCAGATTCCGCCTTCTCGGTCTTAGACACCGAAATCTCAAAACCTTTGCGAACAAGCATCTTTAACATCGAGAAAACAGAAGCAGCCTGGTTCAGCTGTATAAGTTTCTTCTTCCTCAGAGCCTCCTCTCCCCTCGCCTTCTTGATCTTTGCAAACCGAGCTTGGGCCTTGTCGAACATTCGCCTCCTCTCCTTTAAAACTTCGTGCTTACGAGACGACTTTAGACGAGCACACTCAGACTTCAGCTCTGCCTCCAACTCTCTTATACGTTTTGCCGAGTCATCAGCCTCTGCCTGAGCATTGGCGCAGTTCGTCAGGTACTCCTTGTTCTCGGTATCCAACTGAGCATTCTCAGCAGTAAGCTCTTCTATCTTCCGTCTACAGAACAGCCACCTTATTCTCTTCAGCTTTAAGGGACAGACGGATCACATCCACATTCTTCACCTGCTCGCGGTAGCCCTCGAGCTCGGAAGCAGCCCTCTGAGCCTTGAGGAGATCTCTCTTCAGCTCCCTAATCAAATTCCTACGACCAAGCAGCTCGTGTTCGTAGTGACAAAAGAGAAGATTAAGATTGCAGAAGCCCTAGAGAACCAAAACAAAAAGAGTTAAAAATAAAGCAACAAGATCACTACAGCCGGGCTAACAAAGGGGGCATACCCGAGAATAGTCGCAACTAGCCTGCTTATGAAACTCTTGCATGAAAAAGAGTCAGTCAGAGGAAGATCCCTTGTTGGACTAGCCCTAAGAGTACGAAACATATCCGCGCAGGTCACTCCGTTATGTATAATCGGATTTTTCAACTTATACTCGAAAGCAAAAGTAAAGTCGGGGGTCCTCCACCTCCGTTTGAGATTCAGCAGCCTCATTCTCAGTTACAACCCGATCATCAGCCAGGTCATCTCCATCCTCAGCCCGTCCAGTAGAGTCACCGACCTCCGCAGTATTAACCTGCTTGGCATTTTCGGCCTCTCCTGAAGCATTGTCCTTTTTCTTCCTCTTCTTCTCATGAGAAGCCTCGGCAACACCCTCACCCTCAACTCCAGCATCAGGCATCGACCTCTTCTTCTTCTTCTCCTTCTCCTTCTTTTGCTTCCTCTTCATGGTGGACAATGTCGCCATCTCGTCCACCTTCTCGCTCAACTCACGACAAATTTGACGATCATGTTCATCCCGAAGAACAAGCCCCTCCGGAATCGCCCCGAGCGAATCTTCGCCACCACGATCTTGATTGCTAGCATTTATATGTTCTTCCCTGAGGTTCAACTCGACGTAATCGACATTATGAATATCCATTCGACCCATGTCCTTCTTTTTCCTCCTTCTCTTCGGATAATGACGAACGGGCTCGTTGTTCAGCTCGATCAAAGATTCGATGGAACGCAAATGCCAACCACTTGCAAAAAAAACTCAGAACCAACCAAGATTAAGAAGAATGGTAATAAGAAAATACATGCGTCAACCCGATCAAGAGACCTCCTCACTCGCTCGGTGTGGATCTCCGGCCACTTCTGGATTCCGAGCGCAACGAGCTTCTTAAGATCCTCGAAAAAACCTTCCGGAGGAGGAAGAGAAAAAGGATGGTGATCTGAAAAAACAGGAAAACGAGCATGAGTTAGTCAATAAAAAGGAACAATCACTACCATGATAATGATTCCACTTTTTCCTATATGGCCTCTCCGGGTCAGGAACCGAGGCCTCGTTAACCTGAAAATAGAAGTACCGATCCTATCAGTCATCAGTCTTAGACGGCTTCTCGATGACAAGCTTGAGACCATTTCGGGCTCTCAGGTTGACATAACGAGTCCCCGTAGTCCCTTTTGTTACCGATATCGTTGAAATCTCTTCAAAAAATTGGAGACTCATTTCAACGCCACATTCTGCAGCCATGACCATAGAACCGATCAGTTAAGAATCGCTGCGGGACAGAGTTGGGAGATCGCAATCCTCCTCTCTTTGCAATAGGTGATAAGCAGCTTCTGCAAGGGAAACCTAAAGTGACTATCTTTGAACCAGAAGTCATAAAAGCATATCCAGCCCGCCGGGAAATGCCAAGGCCTTTCGTCCTCTTGGGGAAGAAGAAGCTCGAGCCCAATAGCATTAGCGCAAGCAGTGCCGCTCGCAATCCATTTCAAGTCATCCTAGGTGCACTTCGTCTTAAGGACAACCCGAGGAGCCCCAGGCTTCGTCGTCTTCTCGGATTCGACCAAGGTCTGCTGCCCCCTTTTCTTCGGAGCCTTTTTGGGCTTGGTCAGAACTGACAGAAGAGAGGTGAGCAAGGCATTGTTGTGCTCGAAGATGTCTTCCTTCACAAGGACCAGCGCCTGCAAAGCCACTTTGTCATCATCATCCGAGTCGTCATCTATAAGAAAGGGAATCTGGATGCTCGGGGGACGATATGCGCTAGGAGGAGAACAAGCTCGGCTGCCTTGCAAGTTTGGGAGCGACCAATTATTTATGTTCGCTGAACCGACCTTGTCGAAGAATCGGTTTGCCCGACAGACGAGCTGGACTGAGCCGAATTTCCTTTTGACAGCCTTACCGAGAACCGGTCATCATGCTTGGAAGACGAATCAGAGTTCGAATCAATCCTCATCAAAACAATTGATATCGAACAACAAATCTCTAGAGCGAAAAACTTTTAGAGAGAAGGGAGAGTGAAATACCTGCGGAAGGGGAGTAATGAAGAGTGGAGAGCAACGAGAGAAGTATTTATAATAAAGCGGGAGTTCTTCGAGGAAGGCGCCATCATTAAACCTAGGAGACTCCTTCTCTAGAATTAAAGCACGTCTCGAATTGTAACCCGAGCTCGTCTATCAACGACCTCAGACTTTTCTTCAACTTCTCAAACTGTAAACGAGCTCGTCTCTTGACGAGCTCGCACTTTCCTGTTCGTCTCTCGACCTTAGTCTGCTCTTTAACAAACATAAGCCTTGACCCATAGATTTTCACCGAGCACGTTCATTCTAACCTAGAAAGACGAGCATTCAACCTTTGTGACGAACTCGGTTATCACAGTTAGGTGTTTGATTATCAATTGGATTCAGTGATAGCATTGCATTTTGATGCATTTTGACTTGTTTATACCTCATCTTTTGATTGCATTTTCATTCATTCATGCTCGTTTTCTCTAACTTTTGCTTTAGAAACCATAAAGTGCATTTAGAGTTAGGATCTTGCATATCTAGGTGTATATACTTGCATTTAGTCATCTTTAGGAGCATTTTGCATTTGCATTGGTCTTTTTCAGGTGTAGGATGACTCATTAGATAACCTGGGAGCAATTGAAGCTAGTTGTAGTGGAGAAGCAAGAAGAATGGGCGACTTTGGTGAGCTTGCGGTTTGTGTTGCGGCTAGGTGGTAACAGCAAGCGAGTGAAGGAAACCAGCCGGCTCGCCTGCGGTTGGCGTTGCGGCCAAAAGTGAAACAGCAAGCTTCCCCGTGGTTTGCGCTACGGTTAAAACGCAAACGCGGGATGATGGGGTATTTGCACCGGTTCGCTTGCGGTTGATGTTGCGGTTACTGATAGGTCAAGAAATATCCCTATTCTACTGCAAGTGCACAGATATGCGAATGTAGTACTTAGGGTATCGTATCCACAAGGACTCACGGTCACACGATAGATTATATGTTGTCAAGTTAAGCTAAATTAATTCAAGAAAGCAGTAAACAAAAGCAAGTAAACAGGAAGGTGTTTTCAATAAGAGAAAGGCGTCAGACTTAGGAAGTTCTCGGGAATTATGCAATGCTAGACACTTAACTAACGGATTCAGATTAAACACAGGTTCAAGAACTAGAAACACAATGCTAAACAGTCCAACTCTCGCTGGGATTATTTCTATATCTACCAACCTAGCGATCCAAATCTCTTTGTGATCCTAGAGTTCTAAACAAGCATTAAGAACAGGTTCTATCGGTTCACAATTCTCCTAAACCAAATCTCTTTGTATCTAGTCAAATTTCTCACACTAAGTTTATTCAGATTATAACTCACACTCTCGTGCTATTGTCAATTATCTCAGATCTAAACCCTAGGTGATCAGTCCAAAATTCAATATTAAGCACAACTTAGGCGATGAACAAACAGATGGTGAATCCTAATAAATCAGTTATCAAACATGCATAAAACCCTTATGAGAATTCCTAAATCTAACTAGGTTACTACTCAAACATATTATCAGTTAAACAACACATCATTGAATAGAAAACCAAAGATTGAATAGATAAAAGTAAAGGGGTTCGAAATCCTTCTCTCAAGGTTACAAGTAGCAAGAATCAGCCCCTAGCAAAAATCTCTCAATCTCCAAAGCAAGAACAATTAAGAACAAGATGAAAAGATAGCATAATGAGTCTGCTCTCAAAAACCTAATTAAAAACCACTAAACACATTTTGGGGCTAAATTAGAATTAGGGAAACTTCTGGGCAATTTTGCAATTCTTAAAAACATGTCTTCAACTCGCGTATAACTTCTCTGTCGCTCTCAGTGTCGACCGACATCAAGGTTAGTGTCGGTCGACATCCAGTCGTGGCCGAGACACCAACTTCAGCTTGTTGCATAAATCACCAGAAACGTCCTATAATCCAATCTTTTGCTCCAAACGCAAGCGTGCCTGTAGAAGACTCAATAGACTCGAAAAACCAGGTTAAAGACTCAATATATACAACTATATCATCGTTGAAAACCTATAAATACCATGATATATCAACTCCCCCACACTTAGCTCTTGCTTGCCCTCAAGCAAGTAAAGAACCAAAGCACAAGAAAGAGGTTTGAAAACTCAGAAGCTCATTTCGTCCTAGGAACTTTCGCATTTACATTCACTTAGTAACCACTGAAAAGTTTCCTGCAGAGCTCAAAACCACAATGTACTTCCCCCATACTTAGAAATTGTCCTAAGTAAACTCCACAATCATATTAGGACATTCAAGTTCACCACACTAGCCTATGTATACAATTAAGTGCGGTCTCACAGAGGGAGTATCGAATCAAAGGACACATGGACTCAACCCATTCAGTGTCTGACCACCAAACTGTCGGTTTCTGGTTTCTTTCTTTTCCCTTTCTCCCTTAGCACTGATTTTTCTCCACTGGGTATCATTTTATTTTTTCTATCAGTGCTCTTCCCTTTTTATTGGGGTTTAACTTTGGATCTTTCCATGGATACACAGGAGATAATAGGGGTCTCTACCACTCCCGTGACCACTTCGAAGCTATTAGCTTATCCTTGATTTTTATCTCTTTTTTTTTACTTTCAAGGGAGGGGAAAATCAGAAACCATACTTTAGACAAGATCACAAGCTGTGCCAAACACATTAGAGGAATCCGACCCAAAGATTACCAAGCCCCTAAGTGAGAAATTAAAGTCAAGATTAGAAGTGAGACTAGTGGTGAATCCTCTGAATACCTGGTTAGATATGGGTATCCTTTGTAAGTTGATATGTGTGATGTTTTCTAATAGTCATAGAGCTCCTGCAAGTCTGTCCAATGGTCACTTAGTTCCTGTTCCAGCGAAAAATTTCCTCGAAAAATCATAGTTTCATACTGATTTTGACTCAATAAAACAATTTTGAAAACAAGTGAAAACAAAGGACTGACTCTAAGAAAACAAAACACAATGTCAGTAGCCACATCCCCCACACTTAGACTGCACTGTCCCCAGTGCAATTGTAGTATGAGATCGGTAAAAATTGAACTGTAATGGAACCGAGACCTGGAGCAGAAATATTGCATGTGGTCGCAGTCGACCGACACCCAGCCTGTGTCGAGCGACATTAGACTTTGTTCGACATCAACTTGCTAATCGGTTGTGATCGATTTCTGTCCGTGTTTCGAGTTTTGGTGTCGACCGACATCAAGGAGTGTCGACCGACATTGCTGTCTGCAGACCTGTTCTTCACGGCTCTGACACATAAAAACTAGAAAAATAAAAACACACAAGAACAAAAACCAAAAAGAAAAGAAAACTAACCTACAGTGGGTTGTCTCCCACTCAGCGCTTGTTTTAAGTCATTAGCTTGACTTGGTGATAGGTCTAGTTTTATCCCTATTCTAACTGCAAGTGCACAGTGATGCGAATGTAGTACTTAGGGTATCGAATCCACAGAGACTCTAGACTCTTGCGATAGATTATAGAATTTCAGATTAAGCTAGGTAGCAATAGAGAAAGCGGTAAATCAAACAGCAGAAAAGTAAATAGATCGGTTTGTAAGCAAGAAGCGAAGGCGTCAGGTCAAGTGAGTTCTCAAAAAATCAGGAACACATGCAATCAATCAATCGGGATCTAGTTAAGAACTGTTCTAGAACTGGAATCACGGAAGTATAAGAAGCCAACTTTCGTTGCGAATCTTATCTATGTCTAACAACCTAGAAAGCCAACTTTCGTTGCGAATCCTAGAGTTCTAAACAAGCATTAATCTCAAGTTATTTCGTTCACAATTCCTCTAAACCAAATTTCTTTGCGAGTAGATCAAATTGATCATCTAGGTTCTTTCTAGCTAATTAACCAACTGTCGTGGTGGAAATCAACCTAACATCATAAATCTAGGTAGCTACTTCAGATTAAGCATTAAGAACAACCCTAGATGAAGAACTAACAGATATGAATCCCTACAGATCGATTAACCTATAATTCCATGAAATCCCTTGTGAGAATCCCTAAACCTAACAGGTAAACTACTCAGACATGATCATCGAAACAGAAGACATCATGAATAGAAAACCAAATAGCATATAAAAATAAAGAACTGGGGTTCGAAATCTTCTCTCTTTCAAGAACAAGATCAGCCCCTAACTCTCTCTCTGAATGTAAAATAAAGCGTAGCCTAAACAATGGCTTAAAACCCTAATATATAAGTCTAAACACATTTTTGGGCCTTTTTTCAAGTCTGGGAAGTTTCTGGGCAAAAACTGTAATTTCTCCAAAATGCAGATTTTTGGGCGTAGAACCCTGGAATCACCTTGCTTCGACCACTGCACAGACTGCAACGATCGTTGCAAGGTGATTTCGCAGCCAGTGAACTCTGTGAGATCTCTAAACAGTGCAGATGTGACCCAAATGCTTCCAAAACGTCCAATTAGGCTCCAAATGTCCTTAAACCTGTAAAACACCTGAAAAGACTCCAAAACATAATAAAAGACTCGATAAATAAGACATATACCATGGTTAAAATCCCTAAAATCCATGGTATATCACTTGGATGGGAGATTTAGACTCCCGGTGGTTTCGACAGAGGCTGTGAGTGCCTCTGCGAAAGTCTCCTCATCCATGGTGGAGAGTAAGTAGTGTCAGCATGAGCTCGTCCAAGGAACGAGGGATTAGGATCAGATTTAAACTTGGGTGCATCAGAATGTTTCCCTGCAGTCATAGCAGTGAACTTAGTAGGTTTGGGTTTAGGAGATGCGTACCTTTTCTTGGGTGGAGCTCTGATGTGTGGAGCTTTCTGCTTATGAGCAGTTGCAAGCTCTGAAGATGCTAGAGTGGAATTTTGAGAAACCACCATCTTCCTTTCTCCAGTATCAGACACCGAAGTCTCATTGATCTGAGCTTGCTCCAACTCAATGCTAAAGGTTTGACCGTCAATCCTGGGCCTGTGCACCATATCCATCTCAAAGTGTAGAGGCTGATCTCCCAGGTGGAGATCGATCATACCATTCCTCACATCAATCTTTGCTCCAGATGTGGCTAAGAAAGGTCTTCCCAATATCAGAGGATCATCCGGCTCATTATCGTACCTTAGCACCACAAAGTCTGTTGGAACTAGATAGTTTCCAACTCTGACTGGGACATCCTCAAGAACTCCTTCCGGAACCCTTCTTGAGTGATCAGCTAGGACCAGAGAGATCTTAGTGTGTGAAAAATCTGTCATCCCCAGTCTCTCTGCCACAGAGTATGGCATGAGATTTCCAGCAGCTCCTAAATCACACAAGGAACGCTTGAAGCCATTCTCGAAGATAGAACAACTCAACACAAACACACCAGGATCTGATAGCTTCTTGGCGACCTGATATAGCAACACGTCACTGACTTGTTTAGGAAGCACTATTACCCATTCCTTCAATACCTCGTTCATAGGTAGCATCTTCTCCAAGTATCTCTGTATACAAGGATGATAAGGTGAAGTGTCATCTTGTGGATCCTCTTTCAAATTCTTATCCATCACTTCTAGGTGTTTAGCTTCATCAAGCTCTTGTTGAGACTTCACAGATACCTTAGGGAAAGGTACAGGAGGCTCATGGTTTGTTTCTTCAGGAATAGCACAAGATGTTGGTAAATCTGGCTTCTCACGCTCTTGATGTTGACCGACGTTGGATTGGTGTCGGTCGACATTACCCAATTCACCATTGACGTCGACCCCATAATCGGCCATGCTCGATTTTCATTCGTCGTGAGAACTCGAAATCCTTGTTGCAAGTGGATGTCGATCGACGTCAAAGGCAGTGTCGGTCGACATTGGGATTTCAGTCTCGGGTTTTTTACTATCTTCAACGAGTTCAGCAGTCTTAATCTCAAAATTTTCTCCTTGACTTGACCCATCATCAATCTGAACTGACCAAGCATGGATGTGGGTGTCAATGACATTCTTCCCCTTGACTGAGCTTGAAATTTGGTTCACTTGTGTATCCAGCTGCTTCATATGTGTGCTCAAAGACTCAAACTTCCCACTAAGCTCTGTGTAGACAGCATCTAGCTTCTTGTTGAAGTCCACGGCAGTCTTTGTTTGACCTTCCAGCAATTGTTCCATCATGGCTTCCAGCTTACTCGCATGAGCATTAGTAGCAGGAGGTGTCTGATAGGAAGATGATCCATAGGTCCTCTGATAGGAGTTCAACTGCTGAAAAGGCTTCTGGTAACCAGCATTCTGACCATACCCAGAAGAGTTTTGATTGCTTGTGAAAGCACTCTTCTGTCCACCATTAAAGAACTTGTTGCCTTGCTGATTCCCAAACCTGTTTCCTTGGAATCCAGAACCACTGATGTAGTTCACATCTTCTTCAGTGCAACCTTCTTCAGCCTCAAACACTTCAACTTTCTGAGCAAAGTGAACAACTTTCTTACCAGTCAACAAGCTGTGAACACTATCCAGCTGCTTTTTAATCTCAGCAATCTGCATGTCATCCATCTTTCCACCAGATTCTTTCCTCCTCTGATCTGCAGTCTTAGTATTGTTGTTACTCACCAAGTTCTCAATCAACACTCTAGCCTGCTCGGGAGTCTTTGTGTTGAAGTTACCATTGATGGCAGCATCCAACGCAGACTGGTACCAGAGATCCACACCTCTGAAGAAAATTCCCAGCATCTGAACTTCAGAGAATCCATGATGAGGACAATCTCGTTGGTACATCTTAAACCTTACCCAAGCTGACTTAAGTGGCTCTGTAGGTCCCTGAGTGAATGTCAGAAGATCCTGTCTGAGCTGATCTGAGCGAGCATCACCATAGAAGTGTCGCAGGAACTCTCTCTTCACACCATCCCAAGTAGTCAACTTCCAAGGTGGAAGTGGCTTCAGCCAAGCAGCAGCCTCTCCAGCGAGAGAATATGGGAAAAGCTTCAGATAAAGGAAGTCATAATCCACCCCGTTGTACTTCATTCCAGTGATGAAGGCTTCAAAATCCTCAATGTGGTCCATGGGTTGCTCATGTGGGAGACCATGGAAGGGCTGCTGCCTTAGCATAGCGTAATAGACAGTCTTGATCTCAAAGTCATTCCTCTCAAAAGGTGGAGGAACAATTGCTGACCGGTTAGCATTAAACTCATCGGGACGGTTGTAGTCGGCAAGAGTCCTCTCAGAAGCAGGTGGCTGTCCATTAGCTCCAGCATTGACCATCTGCCTCTGCCTTGAGGCTGGTCAGGTTCAGGGATCACATTCCCTTGGGCATCAATCCTTTGCCCCTCATCATTGTACGAGCTGTTCTGTTGGTCTCTCAGAACTCCCTCAGCACCTGGTCTCAAAATCAAACGATTGTTAATCATTCTTGTTCTTTGACCCTTTCTGTTCGTTCTCTCAAGTTTAGCAAGCTCCTCAAGTCTGAGGTTCAGAAGTTCTTCGCTCTGGTTGCTTCGGGTGTGTCGATTAGGCATATACTGAACTCAAAACATTGTCTCGAGCTCGATGTCGGGCAACACTAAGGAGGGTATCGGTCGACACTGAATGCGTCTGTCGATTACCTGCGGCAACAAAATAAGCCAAACCGAGAAAAATCAGTAACGAATAAATAAAAACGACCTAGACTCAACTCTACAACAAAATCTATCGGCGAACTCAAATGAGTCCCCGGCAACGGCGCCAAAAACTTGATAGGTCAAGAAATATCCCTATGCTACTGCAAGTGCACATATATGCGAATGTAGTACTTAGGGTATCGTATCCACAAGGACTTACGGTCACCCGATAGATTATATGTTGTCAAGTTAAGCTAAATTAATTCAAGAAAGCAGTAAACAAAAGCAAGTAAACAGGAAGGTGTTTTCAATAAGAGAAAGGCGTCAGACTTAGGAAGTTCTCGGGAATTATGCAATGCTAGACACTTAACTAACGGATTCAGATTAAACACAGGTTCAAGAACTAGAAACACAATGCTAAACAATCCAACTCTCGCTGAGATTATTTCTATATCTAGCAACCTAGCGATCCAAATCTCTTTGTGATCCTAGAGTTCTAAACAAGCATTAAGAACAGGTTCTATCGGTTCACAATTCTCCTAAACCAAATCTCTTTGTATCTAGTCAAATTGCTCACACTAAGTTTATTCAGATTATAACTCACACTCTCGTGCTATTGTCAATTATCTTAGATCTAAACCCTAGGTGATCAGTCCAGAATTCAGTATTAAGCACAACTTAGGCGATGAAAAAACAGATGGTGAATCATAATAAATCAGTTATCAAACATGCATAAACCCCTTATGAGAATTCCTAAATCTAACTAGGTTACTACTCAGACATATTATCAGTTAAACAACACATCATTGAATAGAAAACTAAAGATTGAATAGATAAAAGTAAAGGGGTTCGAAATCCTTCTCTCAAGGTTACAAGTAGCAAGAATCAGCCCCTAGCCAAAATCTCTCAATCTCCAAAGCAAGAACAAGTAAGAACAAGATGAAAAGATAGCATAATGAGTCTTCTCTCAAAAACCTAATTAAAAACCACTAAACACGTTTTGGGGCTAAATTAGAATTAGGGAAACTTCTGGGCAATTTTGCAATTCTTAAAAACATGTCTTCAACTCGCGTATAACTTCTCTGTCGCTCTCAGTGTCGACCGACATCAAGGTTAGTGTCGGTCGACATCCAGTCGTGGCCGAGACACCAACTTCAGCTTGTTGCATAAATCACCAGAAACGTCCTATAATCCCATCTTTTGCTCCAAACGCAAGCTTACCTGTAGAAGACTCAATAGACTCGAAAAACCAGGTAAAAGACTCAATATATACAACTATATCATGGTTGAAAACCTATAAAAACCATGATATATCAGTTACTTTGCAACCGCTGGCGAGCCAAATCTTGGAGAAATGTTGACTTTGACCAGACTTTTTACCTTATGTTTTTGGGTTGATCCGGGTTTGTTGGGCCAACCCAGCTCGAAAAAGGGCTTCTATAAATAGTTTTTTTGGGACAAAAACCCTAAGAGGATCTTATCTCTTTCACCTTCTTGTAAACCTCTAAACCCTTTTGGGATTTTGCCTTTTTATGCAAGTTTGTTAATTTCTTATTGATTTTCTTCTTAATCTCTCTTATCTCTCTCTTAGCATATGATTCTCATGGATCATTGTGTTAAGAGTATGATTAGTGAGTAGTTTCATTTGAGGCTTATGGGTTAGGTAGATTAGAGTGATTTAGGGTGATTCAATGATGCTTAGGGCTAGATTACTATTGATCCTACCTATCTAAATGTGCTTAATGCTAGATTGACATTGATCAAGTTGGTTTAAATGTATTGGCTTTGATTGCCCACCATGTGTTCGATGAAATGCTAGATTGGATTTTCATAGGAATTTATATGTTCTAGCTCATGAGAATGAATGTCTGGAGTGTTTATTAGCTTATGAGAATTTGAGATTATTGTTTGCCTTGTTTTTATTCACAAATGAGAATTTGGTTTTGATTAAGAATTAGGCAAAGTAATTAGTGTCAAGAGATTGGATTAATTGAATGATTAGTGTTCTTTGATTAGTATTAGCATTTGTGCTGATTGAATTAGCATCATTGGTAGCTCTAGATCACCCAACTCATTGACCTTGACCCGTTGGTCTTGCCTTTAATATCATGTTCACTTGTTTAATCTTGCTCTGTTTGCTTTCATGTTTAGTTCCTGTTAAGTTATCTGTTTCAATTAATTGTAATTAGGAGTTTAGAATTACAATTGAATAGCTTGCTTGACTGTCTTGGTATAGTGCATTCCTAGTGGTTAATCTCGTCCCGATATGGATTGATACTTCGGGCTACACGATAAGCACTTGAGGAATTGATTCTTCTTCAAAGATAGAAAAATCTTAGTATCATTCAGTTTGTTGAGTTTTTCGGTTTATCATGTGGTAGATGTTTGGTCTAATACGGTTTTAACATATTTATCACTTAAAATAAAGTGCTATATATATAATACTTTTAGCTAAACAATGAAAATATGTATTTTGTCTTATTAATTAGATTTGTATTGGCTTAGTTTAATTTGTGTTTGATATCAATCCAATTTGAAAATTAGTATGTACATGTTTGGTTTGACAATAACCCCAAAGCTACAAGACAGATTACTTATACCAAAAATTAAATAAACATCTTGGATTACTATGAAAAGAAACTACAAGATTAGCGACTAATAAAATTAGCGACCACAGATTAGCGACTAAACTAAATAACGAATTTACGCAGTCGCTAAAAACATGTTTTCTTGTAATGAGAAACATCCAATTAATTGGAAGCAACCATTTTGGTTCAGGTTCGGATATACATTGATACACACATGTAACCTAAAATACAATGTTGAAACACATTTAAAGCTCTAAAACACTATAGAAATTGGATATCAATTAGACTATTTTGATTCCCAACTCAAAAATTGGAATTGAGGGTAATTGAAATAGGAAGCTGAAAGCATAATGGCTGCGGTTAATTCGGCGGAGTGAATACAACATGCATATGGTATTAATGAGACCGAGACCTACCCTTACACACAGTCCGAGATCAGTACCTTTCCTATTAATTAGGAACCAGCACCCATCTCTTAATTTTATGCCGTTTTTCCTGACTTTAATTACACCATTAAAAACCACAAGTTTTTAGTCCTTTTTTATTCAATTTATATTTCTAAAAAAAAATTGAAAAGATTAATGCCTCTAATAAGATATGAACTAATGAAGTTAATTAAATGACTACCACTAGTTATTTGTGTGCCCTTGCTTTCAGTTGATTCCAGTTTTTTTTGATCGGTTGTGGTGTTGTTGTTGTCGTGCTTTACTTTTCTTCGGTTTTGCATTCGCTGATGCCGTTTTGGTGAGTTTGAGATCGTTTCTCCTCGGGTCTGAGTTAGTTCTCTCATCTCGTTCCTCATGTTCTTCATATCGGCTTCAATATCTTTAGGTTCGACAGTTGTTTGGTGGAAGCGTTGTTTGCTTAGTAGTGTAGTGTTGATCGTAAGTTTGTTGGTTTTCTTATCGATTACTCTCCGTCTATTGTCACTACAAGAAAACTGTCAAATAGCCACGAACTAGCCACAAAAAGTTCGTGGCTATGTAAAACCAGCCACGAAATCCAAAACAATTTGTGGCTATTTGTGGCAAAATAGCCACGAAAACATCGTCGTGGCTATTCGTAGATATATTTGCCACGAAAAGCCACAAAATTTTCGTGGAAAGAATTATCAACAAATAACCACTAAAAAATTCGTGGAAAGTATTCTACAAACAATTTCGTGGCTATTCGTGGCAAATATAGCCACGAATAGCCACAAATATTCGTGGAAACATAGCCACGAATAGCCACGAAACAACCGTGACTATCTAGCTACGAAATTGTTTCGTGGCTATTTGTGGATATAGCCACAAAAAGTTTGTGGCTATCCGTGGCTAATGAAATATCTAATATAGCCACGAAATATTTCGTGGCTATCTGTGGTTTATGACTTTAGTCACATCACCTACACACGGGTTGATATCTCAATCAGGCATGGGTGTAATCAGTTCTATGTCGGCATATAATTTATTCGACTTAGCCACGAATAATTTCGTGGAAATTCGTATCTACGCATTTAGCCACAAATCTTTTCGTGGCTATCCGTGGCTCCTCTTTAAAGCCAAGACAGTTTTCGTGGCTATCCGTGGCTCCTCTTTATAGCCACATAAAATTTTGTGGCTATCCCTGGCTTTAATGATATTATACATGATTGAAAAGATCGTATATTTGTTCAACGACAACACAATTTGCCTTTAGACCAGAGTGATGGGAGGGGAATATATTCTTTATAGCCACGAAAGTTTTTGTGGCTATCCGTGGCTGATGAAATCTATAAATTACGTAAAAACTCAACCATTAAGAGATATCAAAAATCAATATAAACATTACAAAATGTCTGATTTTTTTGGATCGAGGGAGTGGATGTATAAACGTGTAAAGAGTTCCGATAAAAGTGTGTCAAAAAAATTTAGCGAGGGTTTAAACATTTTTCTTTCTTTTGCTTGTAGTCATTCTTCTTATCTAGAGAGCGGAATTTTGTATTGTCCGTGTAAGAGATGCAATAACCAGAAGCAAAGCGATTATGAGACTGTGACGAATCACTTAATGAGTAAGGGATTTACGGATAATTACTATGTGTGGATGCAACATGGAGAAAATTGTTAGTACGATGGTGAAGCTTCAACAAGTCATCATATGGCGGAAGATGGAGCATGAAGTGGTTATCATGATATTCAAGTTCCTGATGATAAAATCCCGGAGCCCGTTGGATATTTCGACATGCTACCTGACAATGCCAAAAATATCCAAGAATCAATATGCGACGAATACCAAGATCCAGTTCTCAAGGCGTTAGAAGCTGCAAACCAACCTTTATACGATGGATGTGCCGATGGAATATCTCAATTGTACCTGACGTCGAAAGTGATCAACTGGAAGACCAATTTTAATATTCCGGAGGAATGCCATGACGTTTTCGCGCAGACATTTAATTATGTCCTTCCATCACCTAACAATGCTCATAAATCATACTACGAGACGAAGAAGTTGACGTGTTATCTTGAGTTGCCTTGTTATAAGATTGATGTCTGCGAGGATAATTGTATGCTATTCTGGAAGGGAGAGGATAAAGATCTGTTACATTGTTGGTTTTGTAAAAAAGATCGGTACGAACCAAATTTGGGGTCGATAGGGGAACAAGATACCAAAACAGAGGATGTTTTATATGCCGATTGCGGATAGATTGAAGCGCTTGTATCAATCTAGTACGATGGCTTCACAGATGAGATGGCATGCTGAACAAGTATCACCCGAAGGAGAATTGCATCATCCGTCAGACGGGAGGGGGTGGAAGCATTTTAAAGAGGTATATCATGTTTTTGCTTCTGAGAGTCGTAATATTTATCTCAACTTATCCACCGATGGTTTTAATCCAGTATGAACGGCCAATCATATTCTGTTTGGCCCGTCATCGTGACACCATACAACTTACCCCCCGGGATGTGCATGAAACAGAAATATTTCTTCTTGTCCATATTAGTGCCAGGGCCGAACCATCCGAAGAAAAGCTTGGATATTTATCGGCAACCGCTGATCGAAGAATTGCAAAATTTATGGAGTGACGGTGTAGAGACGTACGATGTATCACGAAAAGAGATGTTCACAATGCGAGCGGTCCTGATGTGGACAATTAGCGATTTTCCAGCGTATGGTATGCTGTCTGGATAGATGACACATGGAAGGTTGGCATGTCCATACTGTATGGATGAGGCGAAATCGTTTTGGTTTCCAAATGGGCGAAAATACAGCTGGTTCGATTGTCACAGAATGTTTTTGCCCGAAAATCATCCTTACAGATGGAATGTTAAATCTTTCTTGAAGAACAGATCTGTTCATGATGAACCTCCGCCGTGGTTGACCGGGAAAGAAATTTTACGCGAGAGGATAAACAACATACGCGGACTTTGCAAGACGGTGAATTGTGGAGGCAAAGGACATTACAATCCATCTCGGACAATTGAAGCGTATGGTGTTGACCACAACTGGGTGAAGAAGAATATCTTTTGGGATTTGCCGTGTGGGGAGGACATACATTTTCGACACAACCTTGATTGTATGCATATTGAGAAGAATTTCTTCGAAATCTCATCAACACGGTCATAAATGTTCCCGGCAAGACGAAAGATAATATAAAATCAAGGTTGGATCTCCCTTTGTTTTGCAGAAGACCTGACTTAGAGGTCGCTCGATATGGGAGAGTGCATGTTCCAATCTTCAGACTGTCGAAGGGAAGTAAAGAAAAATTTCTAGTATCGTTGAAGAATGAGATTAAATTTCTAGACGGGTATGTTTCAAAGTTTTCACATTGTGTTAATGTGGAAAGTGGAAAATTTCAGGTCTAAAAAGTCATGACTGTCATGTCATCATGCAACGACTTCTTCCAATTGCATTTACGGAACTACTCTCGAAAAATGTGCATTCGGCAATTTCAGGTATCGTATATTTAAAATTAAGGTATCATTTTACTATTAGTTTTGCGTTTAATAATTTTACTTGATGATTTATGTAGATTTTGCACTATTTTTCAAAGACATATCTACCAAAATCGTAAGGAAAGAAGATGTTGCCACACTGAAAGAAAATATAGCTATGCGGCTTTGCAATCTCGAAAAAATATTCCCACCGTCGTTCTTCAATGTGATGGAATATTTACCCGTGCATCTTCCAGATGAAGATGTTTTAGGCGGTCCGGTGCAGTATAGGTGGATGTATCCTTTTGAACGATACATGTATCACCTGAAAAAAAAGTAAAAAACAAAGTCCGAATCGGATGATCGATTGTAGCTCAATGTGTGAATGAAGAAATTTCATATGTGACCGCTAATTATATTACACCTCCAGAAATTTTAGACCCCACACAAGATGTCAGTGAAATTCATTTCACCTACATGTACGATGATGTTCCGATCATGTTCCAGCAAGTAGGACGAATCAGCGGAAGCATGTCACGGACATGGTTAAATGATGAAGATTACAATATACTTCAGACATTTTTGCTTTTCAACTGTGAATGGTTTGAACCATATGAAAGGTATGTTTAGGGTTTAAGGTTTATGGTTTAGGGTTTAAGGTTAAATGGTTTAAAGTTTAGGGTTTAAGGTTTAGGGTTCATAGTTTAGGGTTTAGGGTTTATGGTTTAGGGCTCAGGATTTAGGTTAATTGGTTTAGGATTTAGGGTTTATGGTTTAGTGTTTAAGGTTTAGGATTCAAAGTTTATATTTAATTATAAATAATACATAAATTATCTATACGCAAGATGTTTGAAGAATATATAAGGCAGAGCCATCCAAACATTACTTCAGACTCAATGACGAGAGTGAAAGATGAAAAATTTGCAACGTGGTGCAGAGACTACGTAAGTACTAACATTTATATTCATCTTCATTATATATGTGTATATGTCATAAACTAAATTTGAAATATATTTACAGATTAAAACTGCTAGTGCGTCATATGGTTTTCCATTGTGGGTACTTGAATTTGTACAAGGTCTGAAGCATCAAATCAAGTCATGGCCTATGTATTATTCAAGGAGATACCATAACCATACGCAAAACCATGGGCAAAACCGAAAGACGATGAACTATGGTGTTTCTGTTTAGGGAACTGCTGACACTGAGTATTTTGGACTGATTGATGAGATATTCATGATAGAGTATAACGGTGCGGTTTGCCTAAAAGCCATGGTTTTCAAATATCAATGGTTTAACACCACTCGAGGAATACGAAGACATCCATCAGGTATAGTTAATGACAAGTATGATTTATTCATCTTACCAGAGCAATGTGATCAAGTGTGTTACATTCCTTATCCGCGAGTACAACCAACCAGAGAAGAATGGTGGGCTACAACAAAGGTTATGCCGAGAGGATTTTGTGAAACTCAAGAATTTTCTCAGTTTGCAATACAAAGCGACATTTCAGAGCATGTTATACCAAAAACTGATATTGTACGAGTCGAAGCACATGTAGTCCAGGATGCTTCAGAGTATGATCCAACACCGATGATCAATCTAATTGATGAATGTGTCTGAAGATGACATAAATGATCATTATATTGAATATTCGGATTCAGACTCATGTGAAAACTAGTAATATTGTAACATTTTAAGATTTAATGAATAATATTTCAAATTTCTATATTTGTGTATTTATATGTGTATCTATATATGTATAATAAAAATATATATATATATATATATATATATAATGTATAATCATATATTCAAATATAAAATGTATAATTTATATTCAATTAAAACTTATATAAGATTAAATTTAGAATTTATATTCAATTGTAAATGTTTTTAAAATTTATATATATATATATCAAATGTATAATCTAATTTCATTTATTAAATCATTTGTATAGCCACGAATGTCTACGAAAACTTTAGTGGCTATACAAATTTTCATTTCGCTGGCCAATTGGGATTTGACTCTAGTATTTCGCAGCCCAATTAAATTTATATAGCCATAGACTGCTACGAAATATTTCGTGGCTAATTAAAAAATCAATTAAACCACAAATATTCGCCAATTTAACGGTTCAATTCACACGGTACACAACATTTCGCGGTTTAATTTTTTGCATAGCCATGAATAGCTTCTATATTTTTCGTGGCTAAGCTATATTCAATACGTGGCAAAAATTTGGGCCTGGATTTTTGTTTGCCGCGTTTTGTTTGGCCCAAAATATTGGCCCGGAAAGGTGAATCGAACAAGAAAACCCTAAGGCATCTCGTCTTCTTCATTTTCACTTCACCCCTTCATCGAATTTTTTTCTCTCTTTCTCTGATTTCAGCATAACAACAATATTGTCTCCTCAGCCAACAACAATGTCGTCTCTCCAGCAACCAACAACTATAACTCCCCAATAAATCCAGCAAATGCCACTCCACATTCACTCTCTTTTACAAATTAATGATTGATGTGATCTTTGAACATTTAGCTTCTTTCTGTTTTTTTTTGTCAGTATATGTATCCAGTAGTGTAATATGGATTGTATGTAATGTCTCTAGCTTAGTAAACATTTGCCTTAATCTCCTTTTGTATATAACTAATGTAATGATATTTTGAATGTAATCATATTTTCATTGTAAGAATATTTTGTTTTGTATTAATATGTTTTTAATTAGGATTTAATGTATTAATCCAAATTATAATTGTAATTAGTGGTAAGAAATTCCGTGGCTATGCAATTTATCATAGTACGAATAGCCACACCCTTTTGTGGCTAATTCGTGTCTTTACCACATATAGGTTTGTGGCTATTTGTGGCTATTATGGCCGCGAAACGTTTGTGGAAATTCGTGGTCATTGCCACGAAAAGGTTTGTGGCTATTCGTGGCTATAATAGCCAGAAAACGTTTGTGGAGATTCGTGGCTATTAGCCACAAAATATTTCGTGGCCATTGCCACAAATTGATTTGTGGCTACTATAGCCATCAAATGTTTGTGGAAATTCGTGGCTAATAGCCGCAAAAACCTTTTGTGGCTATTTCGGATATTTTCGTGGCTATTCGTAGAAATATAGCCATGAAACGTTTCATAGCTATGTCGTGGCAAATTCGTAAAAGCATTGTCACGAATTGCCACGAATTTGCGATATCCACGAGCCCATAGCCACGAAATAATATCGTGGCTATATGTGGCTATAGTCAATATAACCACGAATTTTAGCTCATAACCACGAAAAAATATGTGGCTATATCGGTTTCTTGTAATGTGTATTATGTTTTTGTTTGTTTTTAGTTTGTTAGTTCATTCATTTTTAAGGATTATATTGGTCCACGGTCTATTGGCTCCAAAAAAATATTCATTTTTATTAGTTTTGTCTCCCAAAATTCTATAAACTTGATGGCTTTGTATAAAAGTTGGTTATAATGATAATATAATCTTCAGGTAAAGAAAAAAGACTACTACTAGGTAGTATTAAGCTATAGTGATTAAACATGTGTACTATTTCTAAATCGGCTTTTTGTTTGTGGCAAAGACAAACCCTAGCTAGCTTAGCTTCTACAAAACAGTGAGCTTTTATAAAAGCCTTAGCCAATCTATTTATATAAGATATGAATTTTTACGGCCAATTCTAGCTAACTTAACTAACTTTACATTTTAATGTATTCAAATATTTTAGGAAAATATCATATTTCCTAAATCTTGTTCAAGAATAAAGAAGCTTCTCCAAGCTTCAATATATTTTAAAAATTTGTGTCCAGTATTATCGTATTAAGTGTTAACGGCTCTTTCCTTCTCTGTGAATATGCTGTATATTCTCCTTCCTAGATTATAGCTATAGTATCTGTATAAAAGTATACGATACTCAATCAATAATGATAATCATTCATTTTACAATAACATGGTATCAGAGCCATTTAGGATCTGATTTTTTTCTCTCTCTTTGCCGCCGGCACCTATCTTCTTCTCCTCCGATCTATTTTCTGATTTCTTCTTCTTCTTCTCATCATCTCCTCTAATACTCTAATCTCTATCAATGGCATCTGAATTTACTGCTGAGAGAACTTCTGTTTTTAATTCCCAAGATCCCCAAAGCACTCTTCTCTCCGTGAATATGTCGAGTGTCACAAAATTGACGACTCAAAACTATTTGATCTGGGGACGTCAGGTTCGTGCTCTTCTTGAAGGCCATGAGTTACAACAGTTTATTGATGGTACTGGCGGCATACCTCCAGCCACAACCGTTGTCAATGGTGTGTCAGTCCCAAATCCGGTGTATACTCCATGGAGACGTCAAGACCGCCTTCTGTACAGTGCCATCATCGGAGCTATTTCACTTCCTGTCCAATCTGTGGTTTCCAGTGCTGCCACAACCAGAGAAGTCTGGGATACTCTAGCTGAAACGTTTGGCAAGCCATCACGAGGACATATCCAGCAATTGAAGTATCAAATCCGCACATGCTCGAAGGGAACAAAGACGATCAGCGAATACCTGCAATTGATTAAAAGCAAAACCGATGAGCTGGGTCTTCTGGGCAAGCCAATGGATCCAGAAGACATCACTGAACAGGTACTAGCTGGCCTCCCTGACGAGTATAAGCCCGAGATAGATGCGGTTAATGCTAGGGATAAGCCGATCTCCTTCTCTGAGTTACACAAGCGCCTACTCAATCGTGAAGCAATGGTACTGTGTAATGATCCTGCACCAGTCACACCAATCGTTGCTCATGCTACTGACACTCGCCCACGACAGTACCAGAACCAGAATCGTCAGCAACATACCTCTCATCCACGTTCTGGTTCACAACAACACCGCTTCTCCAAGCCTTATCTCGGTCGCTGTCAGGCTTGCGGTGTTTAAGGGCATTGTGCCAAGTATTGTCCAGACTTCCACATTGTCAAAGGATCTTCTTCCTCGACGCAATGGTCAGCCCACCAGCCTGCTTCTCAGCCGTGGCACACTTCAAACAACCATCAGCAATGGCAGCCTCGCGCAAACGCTGCCATGTTGTCTGATCCATCAACATGGCTATTTGATAGTGGTGCATCTCACCATATGACCTCGGATTTGGCCAACCTCTCGCTTCACAATCCATATTCAGGAGGCGACGATGTACTTCTAGGTGATGGCTCTGCCTTGCCGATCTCGCACACTGGTTCATTTTCTCTTCCCTCATATACTAAACCATTCTTTCTCAACAATGTTTTATGTGTTCCTTCTCTAGACAAGAACTTAATATCTGTTTTTCAACTGTGCAAAGCTAATGATGCTGCTGTTATTTTTACACCAACATACTTCCAGGTGAGAGACCTCCAAACGGGAACACTACGTCTGGAAGGCAAACCTGATAATGGAACCTATGTTTGGCCAGCTACTACTCATACAAGGCCTCCTTCTCTTGCTTTTGCTTCTGTTGCTAAAACTACATTAACGGATTGGCATTTACGTTTAGGCCATCCTGCTTTTACTGTTCTTCGAAAAATTGTTTCAGATTTTGATTTACCTCTTGCTTCTAAAAGTTTACTTGCTCATCCTTGTTATGCTTGCTCAATTAATAAAATGCACAAGTTGCCTTTCAAACACTCTACTCTCAAGTCTTTGCATCCTTTAGATATAATTTTCTCGGATGTATGGACATCTCCAATACATTCCGTTGATGGTTTTAAATATTATGTAATTTTTGTCGACCATTTTACTCGATATATTTGGTTATATCCTTTAAAAAGAAAATCTCAAGTCTTTGATGTTTTTACTTCTTTTAAAAGTTTAGTAGAAAACCGTTTTTCACAAAAGATACGTACGTTGTATACCGACAATGGGGATGAATTCATTGGTCTTTCAAAAATTTTATCGACTAATGGTATTTCACACATGACAAGTCCTCCACATACACCTGAGCACAATGGCATTGCTGAGCGACGTCACCGACATATAGTCGAAACCGGACTTGCTCTCATGTCGCATGCCTCTGTGCCTAAGTCGTATTGGACGTTTGCATTTTCCACAGCAGTCTATCTTATTAATAGAATGCCCACAGCAAATTTGTCTTTCCAAACCCCATTTCAGCTTTTAGCCGGAACAACACCCAATTTTAATAAACTTCGCATCTTTGGATGTTTATGTTTTCCATGGATAAAGCCATATGCATCTCATAAATTAGATGCTCGCTCGATACCATGTGTCTTCCTTGGCTATTCCATCACACAAAGTGCGTATCTATGCCTTGATCGATCAACCTCTCGTATTTATACTTCACGGCATGTACTCTTTCATGAGTCGATTTTTCCTTTCTCAACTATAGCTGAAATACATGAACAACAGAATGATTCAGACCTGACAATCTCATCTCACCCAACTGTTTCTGTTGTTAGACTGTTTACTATATTACAGAGACATCCTCCGGTGATACAACATGTCCCTGCTGCAAGTCATGAACCATCACAGCGCCATCAGGGACACCACACTCTTCGCCTGCAGAATCGCACAACACCCCACCTCCGGCTGTTGTTGCTTCTCCACCAGCAAACGTTGTACCTGTCCAACCTGCAGCATCACAGACCTTCCCACCACCGACTCTTGCTGCTTCTCCACCCGCAGAAGTTGTAACCGTCCAACCTGCAGCTAAGGCTCCACTACGTGCGAGCACGAGAACCCGGAAACCCGTTGAGAAATTAAATCTGCATACCGTTGTTTCGACACCACCCATGACGCCACCCAAGACTGTTACCGAGGCCCTCAAATGCCCATATTGGCGGAAAGCCATGACTGAAGAAATTGATTCTCAAATTAAGCAACATACATGGGATCTAACTAATGTTGCTCATGCTTCTAATGTTGTAGGTTGTCGCTGGATCTTCACAATTAAACGTAAAGCTGATGGAAGCATCGATCGATACAAAGCTCGATTGGTTGCAAAGGGGTATACTCAACGGCCAGGAATTGATTACCATGTTACATTCAGCCCCGTGGTGAAGCCTGCAACAATCCACATTGTTCTCAGCACACCAACCTCTCGCCACTGGTCTCTGCGCCAACTTGACGTCACCACTGCCTTCCTACAAGGACACCTCGCTGAAGAAGTCTTCATGGCACAGCCACCGGGCTTCGTAGATGCAGATAATCCCACGGCTGTATGTAAGTTGCGTAAGGCCATTTATGGACTTAAGCAAGCCCCGCGGGCATGGTACAACGAGTTAAGGAATTTCCTACTTACTGCTGGATTCAAGAATTCCCTAGCTGATGCTTCTTTATTCATCTACAACAAGGAAGACATCCTCTTATACATGCTGGTCTATGTCGATGATATCGTCATCACTGGAAACAGCGACACACACATAACCCGGTTTATCGCAACTCTCTCTCAACGTTTTTCCATTAAAGACTTAGACGATCTATCATATTTTTTTGGTATAGAAGTTGTTCGTACTACTCATGGTTTGCATCTTACTCAACACAGGTACATTGTAGATCTCCTCCAACGCAGTCGGATGACTAATGCAAAGCCAATTTCGACTCCAATGTGTCCAAATACAACACTCTCGATCGATTCCGGGCAGCAGCTAGACACTCCGACAGAATATTGAGCCATCATTGGAAGCTTACAATACCTCTCACTCACTCGACCCGATATTTCATTTGCGGTTAACAAGCTCTCGCAATTTATGCACAGGCCAACGTCAGAACACTGGACTGCAGCAAAGCGCATACTCAGATACCTTGCGGGAACAATCAACGAGGGGATTTACTTCTCAGCAAACAATCAACCAATACTCCATGCCTACACAGACGCTGACTGGGCTGGAAATAGGGATGACTATACATCCACGGGCGCATACATTGTCTATCTCGGACGTCACCCTATTGCTTGGTCCTCAAAGAAACAAACTGGTGTTGCACGATCATCAACAGAGGCAGAATATCGGTCCGTTGCTTCTACGGCTGCGGAACTATGTTGGATACGCTCGCTCATGTCTGAGCTACAGCTCGCAATACCACAACTGCCAGTCATCTATTGCGATAATATAGGAGCCACGTACTTGACCGCCAATCCCGTATTCCATTCACGCATGAAGCATATTGCTCTTGATTATCATTTCGTTCGCGACCAAGTACAATCAGGCCACGTCCGTGTCTCCCACGTCTCAACTCATGATCAACTGGAGGACGCACTTACAAAACCCCTGCCTCGACCACGGTTTGAAGGCTTACAGGTCAAGATTGGACTCTCCTCCGGCCGTCCATCTTGAGGGGGTGTATTATCGTATTAAGTGTTAACGGCTCTTTCCTTCTCTGTGAATATGATGTATATTCTCCTTCCTAGATTATAGCTATAGTCTATGTATAAAAGTATACAATACTCAATCAATAATGATAATCATTCCTTTTACAATAACATCCAGCTCAGCTCAGCTATCCTTCATTTAGTTCATCCTAGTCAGCAGGGTCGGTCTGTTACTAGCCTAAAGCCCAAATATTTCAATTACTATATCACAATGGATATTTTGTTATATGATGCCCTTAAATACATAATATTTTTTTGGCTCCTAAAACGTGAGCTTTACCAGCTTTAGTCCCGGGCCAGCCCTACTAGTCAGCCAGACCCGGCCCTGAGTCCAAGCGGATGAAGCACATGCTTGCGGCCTTTGAGTTTATAAATATAATTCGGCCGCCATTTAACTAATGTCTTCATAGCCTAGCGGTTAAGTCCTTTAGGTTTTCTCTTTAAAGGTATCAATTTCGAATCTTTTAGCCTACAATTTCTATAAAATATATTTTTTTAACATTATTCTGATAATTTAAAGTGGCCTATTTTTTTCCTGAGCTTGTGGCCTACTCAGACTCAGGACCGGCACTGTAGTCAGCTACAAGTTTTTTAAAGTTTTGCATACTCAACTCCACATCAGTTTAATTCGATCTTACTTGTTGACGCATATCGTAATTTACTCTTTTACTGAGTCAGATACTACATTAACTCGTGATTTAACTCGCTGCATCTTCAAAACCGATCAACGCAAGATTTTAATGAGAAGATGCTTACCACGTCACAAGTAAATAGTTACGGACACTATAATGGGTTAAAAGGTTAAAAACAATTCGAGGAGCCACACATTGTTGACGGTCAAAGACATATAACGATAAAACCAACCCATCCTTGAGATTTTAAAACATGGCATGTGTCGTCTCGCAATCTCTGTTTATTTCTTTCATTTACAAATAAAATATAATATCTCATTATTTTATTATATATACATTGATGTAAGCATATATACATATATTCAATTACTTGTGGAACAGTAAGGACGCTGTTCCAGAGATTTTTCTGCTTATTATTACTAAACAACGTTCTTGGAATTCGGATGACGCAGAGAATCTCCTTAATTTTTGTTTAAATATTATTAATAAACTCATTAATTATTGTATGAATACGTGTGTTGTATGTGGCATCTTCCTGGCCTACATATAACTAGTTTGGATGTAGGTAGGATCAGGATTCCTCAAAATCGAATCCGATTGCGTTCTACTTGTTAGTATGATTAGTTTAAAGAAATCTACAATATAGTTGATCTCTCAATAGTGAAATGATTTCCAACGAACTTGACTCTACGTCGACCACATAGATAGATTCATAAAATCATATATATATTTTGTCCGTATGTCAAGGCCCACTTCAAATACAATAAATATATTACTGATAGATCAATGAGAGGGTTATATTAGAAATAGCTATATTTACTATCATAAGAACAATTGTTACAAAACCTACAATTATGTAAGTGACATTTTAACCTAATTTTAAAACTAATGATATTACTATATATATATATATACACACATCACTCAAATGTATGATAGAATTTTTACGATGTTTTATATCTTCTACAAACTTTTGGATCCTTTTACAGTCGCTGCATTTGTGAAAGACTTGCGGTAACGTTGTTAAATAGTTTTGTGGTATGTATGATCAGGTCTTGTTTCAAAGAGATATCTCAAAACTTAAAATCTTATAGTATAGTTAAGAAATCAAACAAACAAACAAAACTATTGTATGGAAACAAGTTGGTATCATATTAGTTTGCACAATAAATTGATCTAAATTGAGAAATTAATTGTATGTTTTTAATCAATTAGTATATGATTTAAGATACTAAGCACAGGTAAGCAAAGAATGTTGGAAATATTTCGTTAAAAAGCAACAATAAAGCTTTATTAATTGACTAAATATTATGTAAAACTTTGATAGATGCGATGCAGGGAAGCATTTGAAGTGAAGAGTACACTTGGAAACCTGACCGAAAACAGTTATTCTGATATCAAACTTTAACATTTGGTGATCTGTGCAAATACTAACATGTTTACAAATTTATCTGACCGATCCAACCATGAACATTTGTCCAAAACCCGCATACAAGACCCGCAAGCCTCATGTGATGTTCTGCCACTATTGTCCAGTCATAAAATCCAATTTTCTGTACAAATTTCTTGATACGTTGATGTGTACACATTTGTAATGTAATATTAATTATTTGGAATTTATCAACTATATATGTAATAAATTAATTTAGAAAACTGGCCAGATAATATCTGAAGGTATAACGATGTTTCCATTTGTACTCAGCCATAACTATTTGGAAAACCGGCCAGATAATATCTGAATATATAACGATGTTTTCATTCTATTACAAAATACGTTAGAAAACAAAATTAAAAAAATAAAAATAAAAACTTGTTGTTATTCAAATACTTGGAAACAAACAAGATAATTTTAAGTCATTGATACAAAACTAGCATATTCATAGACATCGACTTGTACTCTCGGTAGCGGATCCAGACAAAAATTCACCGGAGTTAAATTATAAAAATTGGTGTCAAAAATAAAAATGAGCTGATTCAAAGTTAGTAAATCCATGAATTACAAGGAGAATAAGTAGGTCTGCCACTACTTGTAATGCCCCACAAAACAAAATCAAGATAATCCATTCAATCCCTAACCAAATGATAGTTTAAAAGTTTGTGATCTCTTGTTGGAGTTTTTAAAACAATCCATATGTATATGAAAAAATATAGCTTTCATATTAAAAAGAAACTAATGGTTATTTAACATTTAGAATTTAATATTTGGTCATTGTTATCAACTTAATATATTCTCACGTGGTTAGTTTCTACTATCATGTGAACAAAACCTATTTCACTTAAAGAACTCGACATTGCAAATGCATTGATAATGGAAACGGATTCGATGTGATTCTGATTTATAAAGTGGATATATCTGAATCAAATCTCGTGTCGAAATTTATTTATTTTTTGTAGACTATTAAAATGTATAAACCCTGGACGATATTAATTAAGTGTGAGTTGCAACTTGCAACCAATGAGCTAAACAAGTACTGTTGTGGGTTTAGACCCCCCCCCCCCCCCCCCCCCCCCCCCCAAAAAAAAAAGGTACTGTTTGTGGGTCACTAAAAGTTGTCACACCACTACAAAGCCCCAATACAACACTTGTTTTAACTTCTAACCCATTGGTTTCTCTAAACTTCTAATTAAATATCATATGACCCTTTCCTAAGTTTTTGGGTCTAATTTTTTTTTTAAAAGAACCCTAAACAACAGACATAACAAGCCATCTCCTTTAATGCAGAAGAGGTAGTAATGTTTGGATTTTCAGACCAAAAACAAAACATAGTTGATGTAAATTCAGAGGAAAGGGACAAAAAGGGAGGCGAAAGGAAGAGACAAAAGTCAACGAAAGTGAAAAGACCATTTGTGTGAATTGAAAGACATGCCTTGTCAAGTAAGAGAAGAAGAGCTACAAAAGCAAAGCACATGTTGTGTTGTTGCTATCTTCCTCCGGACCTATGTTCACTAAATTAGAATTGACTATTTGGTGCTCAGAACCTGGGATTTTGTCCCGGTTGGATCAGACTTTGCAGACCAAGAAGGAAACAAACCATGATCAAATGTTTCTCAACCGGTTAAAACTCAAAAACTAATGAATCCCTCATATCATTCTGAGATTTTTTACAGCAAAATAAACAAATATGTCAGCTTTTCTTTGTGTTTTTAGGCCCTGTTGAATAGCTCTTTACTTAGCTAAGGTCTTGACATGGATTCACGGGAAGCACTTCATTCTCTGTCAAAAACACAAGGGACCATAAGATGTTTCGGTTTAATTAAAATGTCTAGTTTTCTCACCAAGAACATAATCTATAGACATTTCAAATCCCCTGTCTTTCGACATCCACAAAAGATGCTTGAATTCCAAGTAAAAGGGATCACTGATTGCCTGATTAAGAGTACTAATACAGATTCTTAATTGCCAGCATCATTTGATTATGATAAAAAAACAGAACCAATCGTTCAAAAAGCTATAGATCCTGACTCTTATCTCCTAGGACACATGAAATGACCTGATTTAAAGCAATTCAGGCTACAGTCACATCTCACTATGGACTGTAGTTAACCATAATTGAAGTGTCCCATGTCAGCATCAAACGTCAGGAGAAGAAGTTATCAGACATATTTCAGCTAAGAAACAAATTGAATTTAATTTCATTTACCGTAATAGTATGTCGACAAAATTGTGATCCTCTCTGTCGGCTGCAAAAGGGAAAGTAAAAGCCAACTATTTACTAGGCCGGTGACTGAAAAAAATGGTAGTAGTCTTGGAGACATACCATTACAAAGATCCCCTCATGGCGAGTAGGAACTAGGAACTTCTTCTAGCTTCCTCAATGTTTCATCTCCTTTAGTTACTTTACCGAACACAGCGTACTGTTGAATATCACCAACCTTATTACTAGTGAATCTTGAAAAAGAGCTAAGTAAATAGCTCAAGTTGAATCAGTGTTCTAAAAATCGGTCTAGGCGGGGCCTAGGCGCTAGGCGGTCCTTGACCGTGGCGATTTCTTCCTAGGCGTTCGAATTAGGCGTTTATGTTATTAAGCGGATTTAAACGGTTCTAGGCGGTCCTAGGCGGGTCTAGGCGGTCCTAGGCGGCAACACACAATCTTTAACCAATTATCATTTGATTTTTAATTTTCATGTTTGTTTCGGTATAATTTTAAAAATTTATTACATATAACTAAATTTATAAGTTCTTATTTCATAAATTAATGGTTATCAATAAAAAATATTGTAAATTTAACAGATTTGATAGTAAATGTCGTGTGCTGATAAATTTAGCTAATATTCTTTTTGTTATTTCGATGTACTTTGAGTTTTAATCTATTTTTTAGACTAAGAATATTTGAATATTTGAATATTTGGATCACCGCCCGACTAGCGCCTAGCGCTTTCTTGAACACTGAGTTGAATTAACTAGCTAACCTTACGATCAAGATGAGGAATATCACCAAGAAGCATTGAAAATGAAGACTGTGCACTGTTTAGATCTTCATATCTAACGAACAAAATAAATCCACAGAGAAGCAAAACATCACTTTGCAATTATCTCTAAGGTAAGTGATAACCAAGCTAAATCTGATTTTAAAATATCAAATGCTAGTATAAATACACTTGCCTTTGCCAAAAAATGTTGAAACAAGTCTATGTATAATGGAGAAGCACATGGTTATAGAGGATTCCAATCTTATATCAGTTGTTGAACCTCATTAATGTTCTTCTCTGTTTTTAACTTATGGCATGTTTAATGCATCAGTGATTTTGCATTGGTATTTAACTAATGTCTTAAGTTCAGAATCAGAATTCTATATTCGGCTATGTGTTTTTCAGTTTTTAATGGCAGATACTTAAAAGACACAAAGCTAAAAAGGGGGAGACTGAAGATGCACTGAACAAGGTTATGAGCTACGACAGACTCAATCAAGGTGTAGATCACCATATGTGTCAACAAAAGAGACCGTCTTGAAGCTTACATGAAGCTGGAGGATCTGGAGTCTTAGGAAGCGTGTAGCTGACTAGGACGAGCCAAAAAGAGAGAAGTTGAGCTGGATGTGTATCTTGGAGAGGATATACGCAATGATAAAGAAGATGTTTTACTTGGAGAAGATTTAGGAAAATGGATATTTTCCTAAATGTTTGGTGTTTATCAAAATTGAAAGATATCTTGGGTAGTTATGTAAGCCGTAAATGATCTTATTTTGTATAAATAGGTTGGCTAGGCTTTCATAGAATCTCACGTGTTTTAGAAAGATTGCATTTAGCAAAAAGGTTTGAGTGTTCTTGTGAGAGTATCAAACATGAGTGCCAAGGGTGATTCTAAATGGCTTTGAGATCACGTATAGATCGAAAAGCAAGAGAGACAGGGTTGTTAAGGTGAAACTTGTAAGTTTGCTTTGCAATAAAAAGTATTGAAAGAATACCATGTGTTACATTATGTATCAAGTATATCTCGCATTTTCAAAAATCGCTCAATATATGTACTGTGAAGCACTCGACAAAGATCCATTCAGACCCAATCAGAAGACATCCATAAATAAAATGGAGGCATGTATACCAATTGCCAAATTTTTTTACGGCGGTATGTACAAAAACAAGTAAGTCTTTCTCTTTTCAAACACTTTGGGTGAGTTTTTGAGACTGCTAATGAATGGTTTAAGGCATAGTAGAGTTAAATCTGTTAAATGATACCGATAATCGTAAAGAAATCATAGCATAGTAGTGTATATATAGTAGAGTTAAATCATAAAAAGCCCCATAGTCTATGCATGCATGCCATTAGTAATGTAGAGTAGACTTATCTAGCTCCTAGAGCTGGTTGAGAAGATAGCATAAAGAAATCATACCATAGTAGTGTATACATAGTAGATAAATCATAAAAAGACCATAGTCTATGCATGCATGCCATTAATAGTGTAGTGTAGACTTATCTAGCTCCTAGAGCAGGTTGAGAAGATAGCATAAAGAAATCATAGCACAATAGTGTATACATAGTAGAGAAATCATAAAAGGTCATAGTCTATGCATGCATACCATTAGTAGTGTAGTGTAGACTTATCTAGCTTCTAGAGCTGGTTGAGAAGGTAATGTGCGAATGTTGTCATTTGAAATATGATTTTATCACATACTGTTGGGATTATGTCCTGAAATCATATTGTGCTTACTCTGCATGATAGTTGTATAGTCGAGATCGGACAATTCATGTGATACTAGGTGGTCATAATGTTTTGCTAGAAGCCGCTTATGACAAATGAGTTGTAACTCATTGCTAGTATTATGTGAACCTACAGGGTCACAGACCTAAGCAAGCTGGATACACTTTGTATGGGATTGATCATTGGCATATGGTGTTGTCAATGTGTATTGGATACACATTGATATCGAGTTTTAAGAGGTGTGTCGATCGACACAGTAGTGTGTCGATCGACACAGGCCGGGTTTTGAAACATCACTTAAACAAATTGGAATTAGTCCAATGATCGGTTTAGTCATTCCAGGTCTATATATAGGTTTATATGAACGACCTGGAACCCTAGTCGTTGTTTTTTGGCAGCCACCTCTCTAAACACAGGTTTCCTAGGAGATCCGCTTTCCGGCACTAGCATCCCGGCGGATTCCAGCTTGTGTGTGTGTGGACTGCAGTAGAGGCGCAGCATCTGAGGCGCTCCTGATCTCAATTACTTGTTCATCATTCCGCTGCAAATCACCAGGTAAACACGAGATCATTCCTGATGATTCAATTAACTAAACCCTAGATCATAGGCTATTTGGAACTAGTTAGGATTCAATCTGATGATAGAATGGCACAAGTTCCAACAGTGGTATCAGAGCCTTAGGGTTTTTCCATTGAATCAAACATGCTGATTGAATTTGATGAATTGAATTCGAATCATATAAGTTGTCTGAATAAGAAGCATGTTAGATCGATTTCTCTGTAATCGAATTCTGTGTTTTTCGTCTTGTGTCGATCGACACAGAAAGTGTGTCGGTCGATGCAGCGTAGAAAATTGTAATAAATTAAGTTTATTTAAAATCGGAGGCTAGGGTTTTTCGCGAAGTGTCGACCGACACCAAGCTGGTGTCGATCGACACATGAAGAAAACCTAATTAATATTTGGGGTTCGCCCTACTGTGTCGATCGACACAGGTTGAGTGTCGGTCGACACAGCCTTGCGATTGGTTGATCGGTTCAATTGGATTGAACTGGTTATCATGCTTGGTTAAGGTAGATCAGATCGGTTTAAATTGGATGAATTGGTTCAATTGGATTGAACTGGTTATCTCAATTAGTATAAACCGATTTGATTAGTTAAGATCAGTTTGATTGGATAAGTCGGTCCAATTGGATTGGACCGGTTATCACGATTGGTTAAGGTTGAATGTCAAGTGTCGACCAAGTGTGTCGGTCGATGCATATTGTGTTGATGTGAACAGTAATCGTTTGGTTATTGAACCAAATGATTGAGAAACCGAACCAAATGATCTAACCCACTTCTTAGAACAATTAAAACTCAATTAAAATTAAAAGTTAAAAAATGTTCTAAATCTGTTTGGATACACATTGGATGTGTATTAGATCAAAGCTTAGTTTTCAATATGGTCAACTGTCAAGGCTCATTTCGTTGTTGTGATACTCTTGCCAAGAGCTTGATGTCCACAATCACATGATTAAGGCAGGTAATCGTGTTGATGGACTTGCAGTGCTTGACATCAACAATTACATGACCTAAGAGATTGATTTACTAACCTTTTAGAGTTCCGTTTCCTCAACTAAATATCAAGTGACCTTGATGTCTTGCCCAATCTTGTCTACTGTTAAGACTCGTTTCGTTGTTGGATAGTCTTGGAGTCCTTGGTATCTACAATTACATGAGTAAGGCAGGTGATCATTGATAGACTTGCAATGCGACTGTCAATGATCACAAGACTGAAGAGATTGGTTTAACTTGACTGGACTATCAGAAGTTCTGGGCCCAGAGACGTCAGAGTGGATGAGACATGGATTGTCTTATCTGCGACCAAGAGTTGTACTGGGTACAATTAGCAATGATTTGCTTACCTAGATAACTAAAACTTGAGTGATGGCGAGTCGTCCACTCAGATTTTAGTGAAGTATGGGTCTTGGATCATTATATACAAAGAGGAAACATTGTTTGAATATAATGCGAGTTTTCTTATTAGATAAGATTTCTCATTTCCTGAACTTCATAACTAAAATTTTCTTTTCTTAGATTTCAGCCTATGTCTAAATCTACTTTCTCGTTGCGATCCGTCCTTGAGAAGGACAAGTTAAATGGATCAAATTTTCTGGATTGGTATCGGAACTTGAGATTTATTCTCAAGAAAGAGAGTAAGGACTATGTCCTTGAGAAAGCTCTCCCCGAGAGGCTTGGGACCAATGCCTCGCATGCAGTATATGATGCTTGGAATAAGCATTACATTGATGTGGTAGATGTGTGTGGTCTGATGTTGGCTACCATGAACTCGGATTTGAAGATTCAATACGAGAACGTGGAATCGCCAATAGAGATGATCATCAGCCTGAAACTGATGTTTCAGGAACAGGCACGAATTGAGAGATACCAGATGGTTAAGTCTCTCATTGGGTGCAAGCTACCAAAGGATGCTCCAGTGAGTCCTCATGTCATTAAAATGATGGGTTACATTGATAACCTGGGGAAACTGGATTGTCTTGTTAGCCTAGAGCTGGCTACTGAAATCATCCTGCAGTCACTGCCGTCAAGTTATGATAAGTTTATCAAAAGCTATATCAAGAATGGCTTGACGAAGACGTTGACTGAGCTGCATGGCATGCTCAAGACAGCTGAGCAAAACATCATAAAGGTTAAAAGGTTTGAGAAATCTTGTATAGACAAGGGTGGAGGCAAGGCCGTTCAGACTTGGAATCAGGATAAGCCTGTGTTGGTAAGTGCTGCTACTGTGAAGAGCTTGGGCATTGGAAGAGAAATTGCATTAAATTCTTGGAAGATTCACAAGAGATGAAGGAGATGTACGGAACTTCTTCTTCAGGTATTGTGTTATTACTTCAAGTTCTACGTAGGTATTGGATACTGGTTGTGGTACTGATATTTTTGAAATATGCAGAGCCTAAGCAACAGTAGAACGTTGAAGAAAGGACAAGTGGAACTACGCTTCTGGAATGGAGCAATGGTTGCTGCATTAGCCGTAGAAATTCTCCACTTGTAGGAGCCTTTCAAGCTTGGTTTTAGAATTAAGTAATTGCTACTATGTACCTGCTTTAAGCAGAGATGTCTTTCATTTTCTTGTAAGAATTTGGATGTTTTTTCATTTTGATAAAAGACAAGTTTTGCTCTTTTGATCCTGATGAAATATACCATGGTAGCACCCCCTTTTTGAAAAATGGGTTTTATATATTAAACCAATGTTCGCCAGTATATAACATAAATACCAAACGGTTTAAGTCTGATGACTCGAACTCGATTTTTCTTTGGCATAGTCGTTTCAACCACATAGAGTGGATCGGATTCAACAGTTCCATAGTTATGGGCTTTATGGGCTCATTTGATTATAAATCATATGAGATATGAATTCTGCTCACTGGGCCAAATGACTAAGGCTTCTTTAGCAGAGCTAAAGAAAAGGGCCAGAGGCTTATTGGACCTTACACATACTGATGTATGTGGCCCGATGAGCATTAGTGCCAGAGGAAATCTTCAGTACTTCATTACCTTTATTGATGACTTCAGTAAGTATGGATGTGTTCATTTGATGAGACACGAGTCGGAATCTTTTGAAATGGTCAAAGGAGTTCCAGAATGAAGTATAGAACCGATATGACAAAAGTATTAAAGATCCTCGATCAGATCGCGGAAGAAAATACTTGATTCAAGAATTGAGTGATCATCTAAGTGAGTGTGAAGTCGTCTCACAACTCGTTTCTCCTGGAAAACCTGAATGGTATTTCCGAGAGAATGAATCGGACCTTATTGGATTTGCTCCGATTAATGATGAGTCACACGAATCTTCCATTATCCTTTTAGAAATACGCTCTAGAAATGTATGTATTTACGCCAAATAGGTTTCTATCAGAATCAGTTGAAAGACACCACATTGGATGTGGACTGGAAGTTTTCCAAGTATGTTTTCCTGATTAATTGGGATTGCAAGGTTTATGCAAAGCAGTTGACAACAGATAACCTTGAACCCAAATCTGATAAGTGCTACTTCGCTGGTTGTCCTAAGGAAACCGAGGCTTATTACTTTTACAACCAATCCGAAAACAAAATTTTGTTGTTCGGAACTCTGTTTTTCTAGATAGAAAGTTTCTTTCCAAGAAAAACAGTGGGAGTAGAAGTACAGCTCGAAGAAATTCGAGAAACACAGGTGGCTGCTCAACCTGTTATGGGATAGCAGCGGTTGGATCTACAAAGTGCTGTAGGACCTACACCTGTAGAGCCTGAAGTTCGCAGATCCGAATGGATCCGTCACTAACCCGAGAGTGATTTCTCGTAACCAATTGCCGTGATCTGTTGATCATTGAAAAGTGACGAGCTTGCAAAATTCAAGGAGCGATGTTGAGCCCCAACTCCGAAAATTTGCTAGGTATGCATGTTAGCTTCACCGATCCATTTCTGGATTGAAGAAAATATCTTGGAGTTGGAATCTACGTTCTGTTAAAACGGTCAAAAGTTTTGACTTGATCAGGAACGAATAGGAACCGTGCATTTACAAGTATACTAGTGGGAGCGTAGTTGCATTTCTCACACTGTATGTATATAACATACTTATTCTCATAAACGACGTTCTGTCGCTTAAGTCTTATGTGACTTAGGTCGGAAGTCATTTTCAACGATAGACATGGGAGAAGCCGCATGAGTTCTTGGAATAAGGATCTATTGAAATAGATTGGGTAGGCTAATTGGATTGTGTCAGAATCCTTATGTTGATAAGGTATTGGACAGTTCCAATATGCATGATTCCAAGAATGGCTTCACACCAAAGGTCTTATGGCAACAATCTTAGCAAGATGAAGTGTCTTGGACACTAGCTGAGCTAGTATGTATGAGTGTGATTCCTTGTGCTTCTGCAATAGAATCCATCATGAATGCCATATTTTGCGCTCGTCTAGATGCAGCTTACGCATAAGGCATGACGAGAAGATACCAATATGTTCCGGTAAAAGTCACTGGACAGTTGTAAGGAATATCCCCAAGTGTTTGAGGAACACTAAGGATAGGTTCTTGTTCAACTGAGGAAGTGACGAATCTGTTAAGAGTAGTTAGAAGGACAAAGACGACTTCCGGTTCCCACCTGGTTATGTCTCTTTGTCTGTGTAGCGGTGCTATCTGTTGGAAGGGCTCCAAGCAGGGGACCGTAGAATAGTGCTTATTAATGAATAGCGGTGTGGTTTGTTGGAATGGTTCCAAACAAGAACACCGCAGCCTCTCTCACAACCTAAGCACGAGTTTTATGCTGTTGATGTAGGTACTAGATATCTGAAGACGTGGTCTTGATTCTAGTGGGAGTTATGTTAGTTATGATGTTCACATAGACGTGCTATGGTCATGTTTATGAAAAACTGACATCAGCATTATTTGATTATTGGATAATTAAATAATGGTCCGAAAGTATTTTATGTTCATTTTATAGGTCATCAAGTTGAGGACTTGATCATGAAACCCTATAAGTGAAAGATGACATAAAATTATGTTTGTCCCTGGTCATAGGTTGTTAAAGTGGGACACTAACAACCGTTAAGACTAGTATGTGAGGTGACGTATGACTAAGTTTCATGGAGTCATTGATATGGGTATCAACGTCAATCACATAAATATATGTTGGTGAACATATGATCGGATATGACCCGCTAATGAGAACTCTACAGGATAGTTATATCAGTGTCATAAGAGGTTCTCATTACGACTATAGAGTATAGTCCTTAGACCTGAGTTCATCATGCTTTCTAGCATGTGAATTGGTGCGCTTTGACCTTGTCAAACGTCGTTCCGTAACTGGCGGCTATAACGGCATTGCTTAGGCGTATCATGAAGTGTGTGTAGAAACAGGGATGGAACAAGAAGGGATTTGTCCCTCCTATATAACAGGAGATAAATATCTCAGGGCCCATCGAAGATTTGATACTGAGAAAATGCATGGCCGTGCTCAAACGAGGTGATTGTCAGTCGTTTGTTTTATCAGTATAGATCAGGAGTTCGATGAACATGATGTTGGCTATAATAAGGATGACACAGTTTCTTGCCTTATGTCATATCGAGATATAGCGACAAAGGGATTATGGGAATAGATGATTCCAGTACAAGTGGGAGATTGTTGGGATTATGTCCTGAAATCATATTGTGCTTACTCTGCATGATAGTTGTATAGTCGAGATCGGACAATTCATGTGATACTAGGTGGTCATAATGTTTTGCTAGAAGCCGCTTATGACAAATGAGTTGTAACTCATTGCTAGTATTATGTGAACCTACAGGGTCACACACCTAAGCAAGCTGGATACACTTTGTATGGGATTGATCATTGACATATGGTCTGGTCAATGTGTATTGGATACACATTGATATCGAGTTTTAAGAGGTGTGTCGATCGACACAGTAGTGTGTCGATCGACACAGGCCGGGTTTCGAAACTGATGTTTCGATTTGATGACTTAAACGAATTGGAATTAGTCCAATGATCGGTTTAGTCATTCCAGGTCTATATATAGGTTTATATGAACGACCTGGAACCCTAGTCATTGTTTTTTGGCAGCCACCTCTCTAAACATAGGTTTCCCAGGAGATCCGATTTCCGGCACTAGCATCCCGGCGGATTCCTGCTTGTGTGCGTGTGGACTGCAGTAGAGGCGCATCATCTAAGGCGCTCCTGATCTCAATTACCTGTTTATCATTCCGCTGCAAATCACCAGGTAAACACGAGATCATTCATGATGATTCAATTAACTAAACCCTAGATCCTAGGCTATTTGGAACTAGTTAGGATTCAATCTGATGATAGAATGACACAAGTTCCAACACATACAACATTATTCTCAAAAATAACTTCAAATTCTTGCCCCTCTATGTTGAAAGTCTCTAGATAACCCCCATAGTAACGAACATTAAATTTTTCGCCGAGAGTTGTCATGAGTCTTTGTTTAGCTGACTTGATATGCCAGTTGTTGTTGTCGTGACTGTGTGAAGTATCGACGCGACATATTCCTTCGGCACGTGCCGGTACTAGGTTATTGTTCATTGCTTGGAATCGATCTCTATTGTGGAAAATTACATCCCACTCGTCGCCATTCAACCATCTGGAAAAATTGGTTCAACTCTGTCGAAGGAATAAAATCATTAGAATAATTATGTTTGTACAGAAAATCCACGATCTGATAAATGTTGATAGAATAATTAGAAGGAATCAAAGAGAATCCACGATCTGATGAATGTTGATAGAATCATTAGAAAGAATAAAATCATTTGAATAATAAAATCATTGATAATCTAAATAATCCAAATAAATCATCCACGAAATTCAAATTTGATCGAATCATTACTCGATTAATTAATTATCTAAATAATTGATTTCGATTCATCGATCCTTACGAACTTGCTATTTTTGTAGGAATGAGCTGGAGATTGAGGAGAGGAAAATTCGGAATCTACGCCGCCATTGATGACAAATTTAGAGAATAATAAATGAGAATGAGTTTTTTCTTTTTTCTTGAGCAATGAGAATGAGAATAAAAATGAGCAAAGTATGAAATTTATTGGGATTTTCTTAAAATTTTGAACATCCGGCTCAATGAATTTTTGTCGACAAACAAATTTTAGTATTGTCATTTAGGTTTACTGCTAACACGTAAATCACTAAGGGCATCTCCAATGTAAAACTCTATTTTTACTCCAAAATAGAGTGACTCCAAAATAGAGTTGAGTTTTACTCCAACTCTACTCCATTTTTTAAGAAAAAAATGGAATGAACCTATTTGTTACTCTATATTTAGAGTAAACCCATTTATTACTCTATTTTGGAGTGAGAATGGAATGGGGTTGGAAAGAATTTTGTCTTTTACTCCACCATTTTAGAGTGGGGTTTAAGATAGTCTAATTTACCAAAATACCTTTTACCCAAAACCTCATCAGTTCGTATTCCGTCTTCTGCTCTTCAGTCTTGGGATTTTTCTGGTCAAAACCCTTTTGGATCTTTATTAATTAAAAATAAACAAAAAAAACTCCATTTTGCAAAGTGAATGCGTTTAAACCAGAGTTCGAATTCGAATTTGAGCTAGAGCTAAAGCAAACCTCCGACTGTTTTTATGTACGTTTCTTTGATCTTTTGCCGAAATTTGATTTTTTCGATTCCATAGTCAAAACATATGGGGCAATTCGAAATGGTCATGGTTGCTTGAGGTATTGATTTATTTTTACTGGAATCATCTCTTGAACATTGGTTTTACAGCTCTCAAGGTTTGCTTTCGATTGTTGTCATCTTGTTGATTTTCAGACTTTTGTTTCTGGGGAAATTGATTATTTACGATTTCAGTGCCTAGTAATTGCAGGTGTGTGTAGAAACTATGTCGATTTTTTATTCCTTGTCAGTGAAGTAAAGGCCAAAAGAGAGTTTTTAGTTTGTCTTTCCGAAAGGACAGAAGATAAGGGAAATTGTCTGATGGAGGAGATGAGGGAAACTTGTGTTCTGAGTTAGAAGGGGTTCTAAGAAATATGGAAGAAGACATGTGGTGATGGTACTGATGATAACTATGATGATGAAGACGAAAACAGTGATGATAGAGGAAATGTAGATGATGATGAAGGAGATGATGAGTCACAAGAAGGAGTGGAAGTGAGATTCCAACCACATTTGAACGCCTTGAATATGAAGCTCTGGCTGAGAAGAAACGCAAAGCACTTGCTTATTCTCAACGGTTAGTTTTTGGGTTGACTGCCTATTTCCCCCGGATTAGTTTGCTTCTTACGATTTACACCCCAACTTCTAAGCTCATGAAATTATGACATAAATCTATAGTATTTTTTAAATTAACCCCTTATTTATTTGCTTCTTAACAATTCAACAATTAGTTCTACAATTTTTAATCGCGTGATTAGAGTGTCAAATCATGTTTATTAGTATCTAATTGTCCGTCCTTTTTCCCACAAATCTAAACCCGGCCTCTCTAACCTAAATTAAAACCTAAAGCCGATACAATGAAAATTCGCATATGTAGAATCCTCACTCATAAAGACAAAACCGACAAGCAATGAAAATTCGCATATGTAGAATCTCCGGTAAAGATTTTCATGTGTTGTTGATACATCATAGTTTTTAGGACTTTCAACCATGGTATATGTCTTTGTTATTGAGTCTTTTAGAGTCTTTTAGAATCATTTTATGTTTGTTTACAGGACTAGGTACGTTTGGAGCGGATTTGAATATTATGGCGCATTCTGGAGCTATTTGGAGCACTTGGCCGAGAGATAGAGTTCACTATCGATTTCACAGACTTGTGTCGATCGACACAATATGTGCATCGATCGACACACATGCGATATAGATAATTCTCGACGCATTTAATGAAAAATTTGGAAATTGCACTTTGGCCCAGAAGTTTCTCATAGTTACAAAGAAGCCCCAGCCGTGATTAGATCATTATATTAGGGTTATTAAGCCATTGTTTAGGCTACGCATTATTTACTTTGAGAGAGTTAGGGGCTGATCTTGTACTCGAGAGAGAAGAGATTTCGAACCCCAGTTTCTTATTTTATTATATGTTATTTGGTTTTCTATTCATCATGTCTATTGTTATGATTGCCATGTGTGAGTATTTTACCTGTTAGGTTTAGGGATTCTCACAAGGGATTTCATGGAATTATAGGTTGATCAATCTGTAGGGATTCATATCTTTCTAGTTCTTCTTCTAGGGTTGTTCTTAATGCTTGATCTGAATTGGCCACTTAGATTATTGATGTTAGGTTGATTTCTGCAACGACAGTTGATTAATTAACTAGAAAGAACTTAGATGAGCAATTTGACTATCCGCAAAGAAATTTGGTTTAGAAGAATTATGAACGAAAGAACCTGAGATTAATGCTTATTTAGAACTCTAGGATTCGCAACGAAAGTTGGCTTGCTAGGTTGTTAGACATAAATAATATTCTCAACGAAAGTTGGTCTGTTATAATTCTGTGATTCTAGTTCTAGAACAGTTCTTAATTTGATCCCGATTGATTGATTAGCCTTTGTTCCTGATTTCCTGAGAACTCCCTTGACTTGACGCTTCGCTTGATTGCTTACAAAACCGCTTGAATTACTTACTGCTTATTCTCTTTTTCGCCTAGCTTAATTCGACGTTCTACAATCTATCGCAAGAATCTTGAGTCTCTGTGGATTCGATACCCTATATACTATTGGTTCACGTCTGTGCACTTGCAGTATAGATCTAGGGATTAAAACCTGATCGTATCAAGTTTTTGGCGCTGTTGCTGGGGACTCTTTTGAGTCTTCGATAGATTTGAACTTAGGGTTTATACTAGGTTTTTTGTTTTTGTTTTTGGTTACTGATTTTTCTTTTTCTTGCGTTTCAGGTACGCCTGTAATCGCACAGCATCGATCGACACGGACCTGAGTGTCGATCGACACACATTCGCATCTTGCATCGATCGACGCTCTCCTTGCATCGGTCGACACACCTGCGTGAACAGAACAGTTTATGATTGATCGCGACTTGCGAAGTAATTCGGACAAGGATCTCGTGAATCTCGAACTTAAGGATCTTGCAAAGCTTGAGAGAGAGAACAAAAAAGCCCAGAGACTAGCTAAGATGGTTGACACCAATCGTATAATCCTTATTAGAGATGCTGAAGGTGTTCTGAGGAATTCGGAGAACCAGGTATGCAATGCGCTTGGTCAGAGACTGGATGCTGAAGGTAATGTGATTCATGAGCCTGAGAGGCAGATTGTCCAACCTGATGGAGAAGCTCAAGGTGGACAAGGAAATCCACGAGCTGAAGATCGTCCTAGAGCACCTGATCCACCTGTTAGAAGGACATTAGCTGATTACAATCGACCCGATGAGTTTTGTGCCAATAGGTCTGCGATTGTACCTCCTGTGTTTCCGCATAATGAGTTTGAGCTTAAGACTTCCTATTACACACTTGTGGGACAGCGTGTCTTCACCGGACTTCCACATGAGCACCCTATGGACCACATAGAGCACTTTGAGTCCATAATTACTGGGATGAAGCACAATGGAGTGACTTATGATTACCTGCACTGCAAGCTTTTTCCTCACTCTCTTGGAGGAGAAGCAGCTGACTGACTGAATCAGATTCCACCTGGGACTCTGACTACTTGGAATGCAGTGGAGGAGAAGTTTATGCGATACTTCTATGATGATGCTAGATCCGACCAGCTTAGACATGATCTCTTGACCTTCAAACAAGGATCTACAGAGCCTTTTAAGACAGCCTGGGTGAGATTCAAGAGATACCAGAGAGATTGTCCACACCATGGCTTTTCTGAGGTGCAACTGTTGTGTATCTTCTTCAGAGGAGTTGATTTGTGGTATCAATGGCTTTAGATGCTGCAAGTAATGGGAATTTCTACACTAAATCTCCAGAAGAAGCTATGGAGCTTATTGAGAACTTGGTAACTAGTAATAATGTCAAGAATGCTGATATGGAGAGGATGAAGTCTGGTGGGGAAGCTGATAATTCCCAGATAGCTGAGATGAACAAAAAGATTGATTATGTCCATAGCATCTTGCTTGGTAAGAAAGTGGATGTTCAGGAGACTGAGGATGTGAATTACATAGCTGGAGTTGGTTATCAAGGTCAGAGGTTTGGAAATCAGCAAGGACAGACTTCAGGTTTCGCACCGAAGTCTGCATTTCAGAAACCTTTTCAGCAGAATAGCTCATTCACTAGAGATTATGGTTATTCATCCTATCAGCCTGTTCCTCCTTCCAATGAGCAGAATGATAAGATGATGAGTATGATGAAACAGCTTCTGGAAGGACAGCAGAAGAGTACAGTGGACTTCAATGGAAAGATAGATGCTCTGTATCTGGATCTGAATTGGAAGATTGAGTCTCTGAGTACTCATGTGAAGAAGCTAGATGTTCAAGTTCAACAGACTGCTGGAGCAATGTAAAGGTAAAATGGATCAGGAAGAGCTGAACAGAACAAGTCTGTAAATGTTGTGATCATAAGAGATGAGATTGACTTGCTAGAAGATGAAGAGAGCATAATTTCGGATTTTATGGATGAATTATGTTTGTCTGAGACAAGCATCGATTCGACACATGCCTGATACATCTGATGGAATTACTCGAAATCTCCCTGCATCGATCGACACACCTCATGCATCGATCGACACAGATCGCAGACGTGACCAGATGCCTGCAACAGTCCCGGAACGAGTTTGTGAGCCCTCTGATTCATATTCTAAAGCTCCTAAGTTGTATAAACAGGAACTAGACGTGGCTAATTGCATGAAAGTGATGGAAAAGAAGCTGATTCAGATTACAAATAAGCTTCCAGACCCGGGAGCCTTTGTGCTAGACTGTTCCATCTCTAAGGACAGATTTAAGCATTCTCCGTGTGATTTAGGAGCTGCTGTGAATCTCATGCCATACTCTGTGGCTGTGAGACTAGGACTGAAGAATTTCCAGCCTACTAGGATCTCTCTTATCCTAGCTGATCGATCAAAGAAGTATCCAGAAGGTGTTCTTGAGGATATCCCTATCAGAGTTAGAAACTACTTGATTCCAACAGACTTTGTGGTGCTGAAGTATAGTGTTGAGCCTGATGATCCTCTACTACTTGGTAGATCATTCTTAGCTACTGCTGGAGCAGTTATTGATGTGAGACGCGGTCTGATTGATTTCCACCTGGGAGACAAACCTTTGCAGTTTAAGATGGATAAGCTGCACAAATCCACCATTTATGGACATAGTTTCAGTGTTGAAGTGGAACCAGAGACTCCTATTAGAGAAGAGAAGATGGCTGTTCGTTCTGAACATGCTCTAACATCTTCAAAGCCTGCAACTGCTACTAAGCAGAAAGCTCCAGACATCTCATTACCACCAAGGCAAAGGTATCGATCCTCTAAGCTTAAAACTACTAATCCATTTGCTATGACTGCAGGAAAATGCAGTATCCCACCCACGCTTCGCTCCCGCCCTGATTCTTCTCGCTCTTTTCTTGGGAGATCTCATGATCCGAACGCTTATACGCCTCCTTGGCTGAAGAGACATTCGCAGAGACATTCAAAGTCTCTGTTGAATCCCCCATAAGTCCGATCTCCTTTCCATAGTCAAGCTATTGACTATAAACAAACGCTGAGTGGGAGGCAACCCACTGTTAGGTATTTTAGTTCTTTATTTTTCGTTTTGATTCAGTTTGTTTTGATTTTTCTTTGTTTTTGGTGTGTTCAAAAGCGTGAGAAACAGCATAATCGCATGGCATCGATCGACACAGATTATTTCAATAACCGCGAGCAAAATCATCTAGCATCGATCGACACACAATGTGCATCTGTCGACGACAGGTAAGTGTTCTGCAACTTTCAGATTCGTTTCAATTTTGATTATTATTCTCACCGAGCCTAAGCTTGACACCACTGGGGACAGTGTGTTTCAAGTGTGGGGGAGGTAGCTACTGACGCACCACTTTTTGTTTTCTTAGAGTCAGTCCAAATTGTTTTATTGAGTAGGAAACAAAGACTTTTTGAGGAGATTACTACACTTGCAGGAACTTAAGTGATCATTGGATGAGTTGCTGCAACACTGATCAGCCTACTGAGGGCACCCATATCACTTCAGGTATTCATAGAATCCATTACTTAACTTCTCACTTAACTTGACTTAATTTTTCTCACCTTGGGGCTTGGTATACTTTGGATTGGATTCTTCTGTTAGTTCTGGCACAGCTTGTAAACCTGTCTAAGTACGGTTCCCTTTTCCCCTTGTTTAAAGTAAAAAAAAATAGAGATATAGAATGAGGATGAGCTAGTAGCTCCGAATTAGTCGCGGGAGTGGTAGAGATCCCTATTACCTCATGTGCATCCATGGAATGTGTCCAAAGTACATCCCAATGCGGGAAGAGCACTGGTAGAAAAAAAGAAAATGATACCCATATGGGAAAAATCAGTTGCTAAGGAAGAAAGGAACCATAAAAAGATAGTAGAGTGGTCATATGCTAATAGAGTAAGAGTCCATGTATTCTTTAATCGATACTCCCTAGGTGAGACCGCACTTATTAGATTACAGAAGTCAGTATGGTGAATTTGGATGCTCTGAATGTGATTGTGGAGTTTACTTAGGATAGTTGCTAAGTGTGGGGGAAGTATATGTTGGTCTTGATGTCTGCAGGTTCATTTTCATGTGGCTTACTAAGGGGAATCTGAGTGTAGTGCTTCTACGATGAAACGAGTTTCTGAAGTTTTCAAACTTCTTCTCCTGATCTTGGTCTTCTGTTTGCTTGAGGGCAAGCAAAGCTTAAGTGTGGGGGAGTTGATATATCATGGTTTTTAGGACTTTCAATCATGGTATATGTCTTCGTTATTGAGTCTTTTAGAGTCTTTTGGAGTCCTTTTCTGTTTGTTTACAGGTTTAGGTACGTTTGGAGCGGATTTGGACATTATGGCGCATTCTGGAGCTATTTGGAGAACTTGGCCGAGAGATAGAGTTCACTATCGATTTCACAGACTTGTGTCGATCGACACAATATGTGCATCGATCGACACACATGCGAGATAGATAATTCTCGACGCATTTAATGAAGAATTTGGAAATTGTACTTTGGCCCAGAAGTTTCTCATAATTACAAAGAAGCTCCAGCCGTGATTAGATCATTATATTAGGGTTTTTAAGCCATTGTTTAGGCTACGCATTATTTTACTTTGAGAGAGTTAGGGGTTGATCTTGTACTCGAGAGAGAAGAGATTTCGAACCCCAGTTTCTTATTTTATTATATGTTATATGGCTTTCTATTCATCATGTTCATTGTTATGATTGCCATGTCTGAGTAGTTTACCTGTTAGGTTTAGGGATTCTCACAAGGGATTTCATAGAATTATAGGTTGATCAATCTGTAGGGATTCATATCTTTCTAGTTCTTCGTCTAGGGTTTTTCTTAATGCTTGATCTGAATTGGCCACTTAGATTATTGATGTTAGGTTGATTTCTGCCACGACAGTTGATTAATTAACTAGAAAGAACTTAGATGAACAATTTGACTATCCGCAAAGAAATTTGGTTTAGAAGGATTGTGAACGAAAGAACCTGAGATTAATGCTTGTTAGGACTCTAGGATTCGCAAAGAAAGTTGGCTTGCTAGGTTGTTAGACATAGATAATATTCGCAACGAAAGTTGGTCTGTTATAATTATGTGATTCTAGTTCTAGAACAATTCTTAATTTGATCATGATTGATTGATTAGCATGTGTTCCTTAGTTCCTGAGAACTTCCTTGACCTGACGCTTCGCTTGATTGCTTACAAAACCGCTTGATTTACTTATTGCTTTCTGATTTACTGCTTATTCTCTGTTGCGCCTAGCTTAATTCGACGTTCTACAATTTATCACAAAAATCTTGAGTCTCTGTGGATTCAATACCCTATATACTACTGGTTCACGTCTGTGCACTTGCAGTGTAGATCTAGAGATTAAAACCTGATCGTATCAGTTGGGGAGGGAAATGTGATGATATTCGCTCCACACCAACATCTTAAAGGCACACCCATTGTTGATCTTCGTGTAAAAGAACAAGATGAGGAAGATGAACCCCATGTTTGGGTTTGTGAGTAAAAGGATCGAGCAATCATATACTAATAAATGCGATTTGGCACTCTAATTATACGATTAAGACTTTTAATCACAACTAATTATCAAATTGTTAAGAAGCAAATAATAAGGGGTTAATTTAAAGAAATGCTATAGATTAGATCCTAATTTCATAAGTTTAGAAATTGGGGTGTAAATCGTAAGAAGCAAGCTTATCAGTGGGGAAATAGGCAGTAACCCTTAGTTTTTCCCTATCCTTTTGTTTTTGTATTTGGGTACAATGTTTTAAGATGCAGTGACTATAACTTTTGAGCCAGTTAATCTTCTCTATGTCAACATCAGTGTTCCTTAGATTGTGCAATTCGATGAATAAATTGTTTAAATTCTCTCATTGTGTCTTTCTTACTTCACCTTATTTCTTGAATCTCTGACCAACTTGGAGGGCGAATATACCTACCCATAAGTTTTTTTTAATACTTTACACTTTCGAATGTAATTCGTACATCCCATTCAAGTAACTTTTAGTTGGATTTGTTGGTCAAGTAGTACTCCCCCTTGTGTTGCCCAACATTTCTTCTTACTTGATTATTTGTTTGTGAATGTGACAGTGATGGTTCAGAGAAGAGAGCCAAGTATGATGCTACTAACACCTCGAATCGGGCATGGAGGGATTCATGGACTTCTTTTCTACTAGCCGCCGAGGAAAGTCTAGCAAGGTGTGTGTGTTAACTTGTATACCATTGTGTCTTAAGTCCGCCTCTTACAGCAAGAACTTTGAACTTTTGTCTATTAGTCGGCATTAACTCTTTAAAAAAATACGTGAATTCGTCTGAAGCATGCAGTTATCAATGGTGCTTGAAGGTTGCTGCATTTAAATTTTCTACTGAAGCATTGAAGATTGCTGCAAATATCAATGGTCCAGAATCACATTTTTGGATGTTGCTGTTACGAGATATCAAATAGATTAAGATATTTGTAAAGGAACTGAGTATTCGATTAATCAACAAGACGTTACAGAGAAATATCACTGTCTCCTCTCTACAACATGAACATGATGATCAATCAAATGATACCCCTCACTCTAACGATTCCCTTATTTATGCTAATACCCTCTGATCCCAACAAACTCCCGACATGTCACGTGCTCCTGCTGGTCCAGCTATCAGCCGTTATTCCTTTTTCCTTCTAGATCAATCCACATCAGCACTCCCTCCTTCCTCTTCATTCTCGTCGCTAGTGTGCCTTTCTTTGTGGGCCGTTGTCTCGCGTTGGGCTCTACGCTTGTATTGATAGAGAATAGGCGGATGTGAAGCCTCATAGCTAACAATACCTCCCCCATTTGAACTGACCTTGTCCTCAAGGTCAAAGGTGGGAAACTGTCCCTTAATTACTGCCAACCATTCCCAAGAGCTTTCAAATTCCGGTAGCCCTTTCCAGCGAATCAGGACCTCTTCTTGACCAGTTCTGCTGTTGATCCGTTTGCCCAGTACTGCCTCATGTTCTGCAATCAGCGTTCCTTCCGAGTTCAGCTGAGGAGGCAGGGCTGTTGGTGTGATGGTCGTTCCTACTGCCTTCTTCAGTTGAGATACGTGAAAGGTATGATGTATCTTTGCCTCCTCTGGCAATTGCAGTTTATAGGCTACTGAACCCACCCGAGCCAGCACCTTGAATGGCCCATAGAAACGAGCTGCCAACTTCTCATTGCTGCGTCGAGCCAAGAACTTCTGACGATATGGCCTTATCTTCAGAAACACCATATCCCCTACAGCAAATTCAACCTCTCTTCGATGCCCATCCGCCTGCTGCTTCATGATTTGTTGGGTCTTCAACAGCTGAGTCCGAATGAGTGCCAACATCTCATCCCGTTCAATCAGTTTCTCTTCCAACTCCGCATTAGTGGTAGAACCCCTCTCATACTTGAGTAGAGTAGGAGGTTCCCGTCCGTATAGTGCTTTGAACGGAGACATTCGGATAGAGGAGTGATAAGATGTGTTATAGCTCAGCTCAGCCCAAGGAAGATACCTTGCCCATGATCTCGGTTTTTCACTGGAGAAGCAACGCAGATATGTTTCCAGTCCTCTATTAGTTACCTCTGTCTGCCCGTCTGACTGTGGGTGGTAGGCAGTACTGTAACAGAGCCGAGTCCCTGCCATTTTGAAGAGATCCTTCCAAAACTGGCTTGTGAAGATCCTGTCACGATCACACACAACCGACTTGGGAAACCCGTGCAACCGCACCACTTCTTGGATGAAAATCAATGCAAGATCTGTAGCCGTGAATGGGTGACGAAGGCCAATGAAGTGAGCAAATTTTGTTAGCCGGTCAACCACAACCACGATCGCATTGTACCCCTCTGACTTGGGTAATCCCTCCACAAAGTCCATTGATATGTCTTCCCACACTTGCTCCGGTACTGGTAGAGGCTGTAAAAGTCCCCCGGGAGCTAGGGTGGAATATTTGTGTCGCTGACAAGTAACACACGATGCTACATACCTGCGTATGTCAGTCATCATCCCGGCCCAGTAAAACATATCCCCAATCCTTCTCTGTGTTTTCAGTACCCCACCGTGTCCTCCTAACTTGCCGTCATGCAGCTCATGCATGATTACTCCTATCAATTTCGAGTTCCTCGGCAAGACCAACTTTCCTTTTCTTAACAGTCTCCCGTTGACCAGAGAGTAATCCGTTTCCTCCCCATTGCCCTGCCTCAGCTTGGTAATGATAGCCTGCAACTCCGGGTCATTATCCACTTCACAACAGATTTCTTCCAACTGTATGGCCACCGGTACCGACAAGGCCAGCAACTCAGGTTCTCCATTCTTTCGGGACAACACATCGGCAGCCTTATTCTCCATCCCAGGCTTATAATGTATATCAAAAGTGAACCCCATCAACTTGGTTAACCAACGTTGGTACTCCAAATTGATCTCTCTTTGTTCCAATAAAAACTTGAGACTCTTTTGGTCAGTTCTTACCAGAAACCTCCGCCCCAATAGGTAGTGTCGCCACTTTTGGACTGCGAACACTATCGCCATGAGCTCTCGTTCATAAACTGATTTTTGCTTCTGCCGCTCTGTAAGACCTTGACTGAAATAGGCAATAGGCCGTTGGTTTTGCATGAGAACAGCGCCTAAGCCTATTCCTGACGCATCAGACTCAACCACAAACAACATGTAAAAATCAGGCAAGGCTAATACCGGCACGGTAGACATAGCAGTCTTCAGCCTGTTGAAAGCCCCAGTTGCTTCGTCTGACCATTTGAACTGGTCTTTCCTTAGCAGGTTCGTCAGTGGCCGTGCTATCATCCCATACTCCTTTACGAACTTCCGGTAATAGCCGGTGAGACCAAGGAACCCTCGCAAGTCCTTGACATTTCTCGGTTTGGGCCAATCAGTCATGGCCTGAATCTTCCCCTTGTCAGCAGCCACTCCTTCCCCAGTTATGATGTGACCCAGATACTCCACACTGTGGCTAGCAAATTGGCACTTATTCCTGTTGGCGAAGAGCTGATGCTGCTGTAGAAGCTGCAAAACCGTCCTCAGGTGTCCACGGTGTTCATTCTCCGTGTGACTATACACCAAGATGTCGTCGAAGAACACGAGTAGAAACCTCCTTAAGTAGGGTCGAAACACCTCATTCATGAGTGACTGAAAAGTAGCCGGGGCGTTGGAGAGCCCAAACGGCATAACGAGGAACTCGTAATGCCCATCGTGTGTCCTAAAAGCGGTCTTTGGAACATCTTCTGCCTTGACCAATATTTGGTGATATCCTGACCTCAGATCGAGCTTTGAGAATACCCTCGCCCCGTGGAGCTCGTCTAAGAGTTGGTCTATCATGGGAATGGGATACTTGTCTGCCACGGTGACCTTGTTCAGAGCCCTATAGTCCACGCAGAATCTCCAGCTCCCATCCTTCTTCCTTACCAACAATACTGGGCTAGAGAAAGGGCTGCTGCTGTCCCTTATGATACCAGCTGCTAGCATACTAGTGATCTGTTTCTCTATTTCCTCTTTTTGAGCTTGAGGATAACGGAATGGCCTGACACTAACTGGCCTTGCTCCTGTTTCCAAAGTGATTCCATGCTCTCTTCCTCGAGCCGGAGGCAGCCCCTTGGGTTCTTCAAACACTCGAGCGAAAGATGTCAGCATGGTTTGTATATCCTTCGGTGCTGCCTCTGTCTCCATTACACTTCCTGCTTGGAGTCCACCAAACTCCACTACTACCCCTTCACCCCCTTTCTCCAGTGTTTTCCACAACGCTTTCAATGAGATAGTAGCTGAATAAAGGCTGTGATCGCCCTGTAAGGTAACCTTGTCCTTCCCTAATAAGAACCTCATCCGCTGTAGCTTCCAATTCACAGTCATCTCTCCCAACGTCTCCAGCCATTGACATCCCAAGATTACATCTGCGATTCCCAGCTCTAAGGGCAAGAAGCTAGTAATCACAGAACACCCTTGCATTCTCAATTCAATCCCATCATAAATCCCTTTCCCTTTAACCGTCATACCTGCTCCCACAAGAACGCCGTATTTGTTTGTCTCCTGAGGCTGTATTCCGAGCTTCGCCACCAAAGCTTCCGAAATGAAATTATGGGTTTCCCCTGAATCGATAAGTACGACTACTTCCACTCCGCTGATTTCTCCCTTCAACTTCATAGTTCTCGGCGAAGTCAGACCTACTACCGAGTTAACTGAGAGCTCGGCGACCACCTCCGTATCGTCTATCTCCACCGGCTCGTCTGTCAGCTCCGTCTCGTCGCCGTCGTCATGTACGACCAAGACCGATAATTCCTTCCTCGAGCATTCGTGGCCCTTGTAGTACTTTTCGTCGCATTTGAAACAGAGCCCTTCTGCCTTCCACTTCTCAACCTCCGTCGGCGTCAATCTCCGGTACGGGGGTTTCAGGCGTTGATGAGTGTTTCCCGATCTGGTGTTTGGCGGTCTATACGTTGTCGTAGTGTTACTCGAGGAGCTATTGGGCTTAGGTTTTGACGCATTAGGCCCATTACTTCCTCGGTTATTCAGGCTTGGGCCGTTGTGGCTGGGCCTGTTTGCAGTCGCCTTTCCCGATCTAAGATCCGACGACTTCTCCTCCTCCGGTTCATCGTATCCTGACCACTCTGCGACCTGTTTTTCTACGCTCATCATCTTATTGAGATTTCTGGGTTCCATCATCTTCACACCAGCTCGTATTTTGGGTTTGAGACCATTCATGAAAGCCATCTCCAAAACCCTCTCAGTGATTTCTGGGGCGTTGGTTGCTAAGGCAATGAAATCCTTGCAATACGATCTCACCGAATCGGTCTGGCTTATTTTCAGCAACCTCTCACCCGCCGTCGTGTCGTGAGTCGTGGAGTATTGTTCAAGCACTCTTTGTTTCATTTGATCCCATGACGCAAACGGGGTTCGATCTCGCTCCCAACGATACCAAAGCAGAGCTTCTCCCTCAAAACACATCCTCACTGCCTGCATCTTTTCGCCCTCAGTGAAGCTGCTTATTTCGAAATACTGTTCCACCCGGAGGACCCAGTTATCCGCATCTTCCCCATCGAACATCGGAATCTCGATCCTCCTGGTCAAGGGTTGATTTCTCATGTCCATGAAGGCTTCCCGAAAGTTTTGATCCCAGTTGGGTATCCCCATCGATCCTCCTCCTGTTTTCGCTGACGAACCCATTCCTGGCTGACCACCAGACCCTCCTGTCAAATCTCCTCCGCCTTGCTCAGAGTCGTGGTGGGTCTCCGTATGGGTCTGCTTTCCGTCGCGTTTCTCGAGCATCCGGCGACGGTTCTCAGCTTCTTCGAGCATCCACTGCTCCATCCGATCCAAGACACTGAGCTTCCCCAACTGCCGCTGAATGTCTTCGATCGTCTTCTCCATCACTACGACCTTCCCTGCCGTCGCTTCTACGGTCACCTCGATGTCCTTCTTCGGTGGCATTCTTGTTCCCGGATTTCGTAGCGAGCTCTGATACCAAGTTGTTACGAGATATCAAATAGATTAAGATATTTGTAAAGGAACTGAGTATTCGATTAATCAACAAGACGTTACAGAGAAATATCACTGTCTCCTCTCTACAACATGAACATGATGATCAATCAAATGATACCCCTCACTCTAACGATTCCCTTATTTATGCTAATACCCTCTGATCCCAACAAACTCCCGACATGTCACTTGCTCCTGCTGGTCCAGCTATCAGCCGTTATTCCTTTTTCCTTCTAGATCAATCCACATCAGCACTCCCTCCTTCCTCTTCATTCTCGTCGCTAGTGTGCCTTTCTTTGTGGGCCGTTGTCTCGCGTTGGGCTCTACGCTTGTATTGATAGAGAATAGGCGGATGTGAAGCCTCATAGCTAACAGTTGCTTTACGAGAGATTCAAGAAAGTAAGTTGTCTTTGTTCGTGCCAGTCTTCATGTGCTTCATCTTGTACAGCAGAAATGGCAAACGCAGAATATTTTTCTGTTCTACTATATGCTTGTCAATAACGGCTACCTGGATGTCACGATAGTTGTTTACAGTAAGACCTAATCAGGGCTTGCAAGTAAATAAGTAGCAGCAAGAACCTAACGTTGCTAACCTTGGTAATATAGCCATAGGTAATATAAACTGTTTTGTTTTCTGTTTAGAATTTGTTCTTGACTGTGACAAGCTAAGTAACAAAAATTAATTGATTTCAGGGAGCAAGAGGATATGTTGTCAGCAAGGAGATATGCGTCCAAAGCAATACAAGCTGATCCAGATGAATAGCATGGTGCAGACCTCTGCCTAATTGCTGGAAAATATAAAGAAGCTACTGAAACCTATGAGCAAATATTTCGTCGTTTTCCTGACAGAATTGAAGTACTCAAGTGGGGGACAGAGGTATGTAAGCTGAATGACTAAAAATTTCTCTGATTTTCATGGCACCGGAGGATTGACAAACAATAAAGAAAAAGAAAAGAGAGTGAGGCCTCACTAAGCCATAATAATCTTTGCACCGGTCATTATCATTATTAACTTCGTACCCTTAAACCATGAGTTCGTATCCTAGTGGTAAAGGGAGTGGTAGTACCCTCCCGCCACTCAGGTTCGAATCCTCCTAGCCACCGGGGCTTTCACATGGGCTCTCCGGCCCAAAGATCAGTTGGCTAAACCGACTAATCTTTTCAAAATTTTACCCAAAAAAAAAAAAAAACTTCGTACCCTTAAGTTCATGTCTCACATTTTGAAGTATGTCAGTTCTTTCATGCTATTATCTTTAGTATGATTTGCGGTCTATTGTATAGGAGGTTTCTCTTTCTTATAATGTCAATTTCCCTTGATGTTGTACCTGCCTTTATAATTGACAATATTGCTGACAGATGTTGATGTACCTTTTCTTGTGAATGATGTTGCTCTCATCTGCAGATTCTCTACTAGGGTAGGCTGTATCTGAACATCCTGAGCTCATTATCAATTTGGCTGATGAGCTAACAAACATTGAGAATTTTCAATCTGCTCTCAAATACTATTTATTAGCGATCCGTGAACCTGTGAATGTAAGGACATCACCAGCTCTGCTCCATTGTGTCTTCACTTGCAACTTTTGTGGTGTGTGTGTGTATATATATGCGCGTAAGAAGAGAAGGATCCGACCAAACTGCTCACTAAAAACTCTGCTTTAAGTTTACTTCCATGGCACGTCTTACTCTGTTTCTGTCAATTCTCTCTCATAGCTTTGATCTCTTCTGTGACAAAAGTCAACGAAAGTGACAAAGACAATTTGTGTGAACTGAGAGACATGCCTTGTCTAGAGAGAGATACAAAAGCAAAGCACATGTGTTGTTGCTATCTTGCTCCGGAGCTATCTTCACTAAATTTGAATTGTCTATTTGGTGCTTAGAACCTGGGATTTTGTCCCGGTTGAATTAGATTTTGCAGACCAAGAAGGAAACAAACCATGATCATTCTCAACCGGTTTTCTCACTGTTCAACTCACCAACTATTGAATATCTCTAAGCATTCTGAGTTTTTTATACAGCAAAAAAAACAAATATCTTTGTGTTCCCTGGCGTTTTAGGCTCTGTTGAACAGTTCTTTAGTTAGCAAAGGTCTTAAACACGGATTCACGGGAGGCACTTCATTCTCTGTCAAAAACACAAGGGACCATGAGATGTTACGGTTTCACTAAAATGTCGAGCTTTCTCATTAAAAACGTGATCTATAGACATTTCAAATTACCTGTCTTTCGACCTCCACAAAAGATGCTTGAAGCCTTCTTTTCAGTACAGATCTCTCTTCTTCACAGCTCTCCATCTTAGTGTCTATGAACAAGATTATAAAAAATTAAAGCCGTGAGTTCAAAAGGCTATCTAAATCCTGAATTAAAGCATCTCTGATTAAGACTCGTAATTGCTAAGGATCATTTTACTATGATCCAAAACAGTACCAATCCTTCAAAAGGCTATAGATCCTGATTCTTATCTCCAGGACACATGAATGACCTCATTTAAAGCAATTCAGGCTACAGTAACATCTCGATATGGACTATAGTTAACCATAATTGAAGTGTCCCATATCAACATCAAACGTCAGTAGAAGAGGTTATCAGACATGTTTCAGCTAAGAGACAAATCGGATTTAAATGCATTTACCATAATAGTATGTCGACAAAATCGTGATCCTCTCCGTCGGCTGCAAAAGGAAAAGTAAAAGCAATTATTTACTAGGCCAGAAAAAAAAAAAAAATGGTACTAGTGTTAGAGACATACCATAACAAAGATCCCCTCACGGCGAGTAGGAACTTCTTCTAGCTTCCTCAATGTTTCATCTCCTTTAGTTACTTTACCGAACACAGCATACTGTTGAATTACATCAACCTTATTACTAATGTATCTTGAAAAAGAGCAAAGTAAATAGCTCAAGTTTGAATTAGCTAGCGAACCTGACGATCAAGATGAGGAGCATCGCCGAGAAGCATTGAAAATGAAGACTGTGCACTGTTTGGATCATCATATCTACCGTACAAAAAAAGATACAAAACATATCACTTTGCGATTATCTTCATCATAAAGACATGAAAACACAACAACAAAGGGATATTCATAGTTATGTGATAATCAAAACCAAACAACAAGAGATGGAAAGAATATATACCTTCCCATGGAAAGAATACCTCTCACATGCTTGACATCACTGAACTCTCCCACAATTGTCTTCTCAGCTTCTTTCCTTTGCTCCTCATTCATCGGGGCTGATCTTCCATTCGCCACATCTGCAACTTGAGCAACAAAACCTTTATCAACCTGCAAAATGACTTAAAACACTTATCCCCTCCCTTCTTTCCAAAACTGGAATCAAATTCAAAGGTTGAGCCTTTGTTAAGTGCATGTACCCTGAAGAAATGATTAGTATTGTATCCTCCTAAGCGAACGAGCTTGAAGATGTGATCCACTGTCTTTGGTGCAACCGTGGGATAGAATCCAAATTCGATATCCCCATAACTTGTCTGCACATACCATTAAGAAAATTCAATTTCCTGGAACATGAGTTTGTGTCAGAAAGAACAACGACTAGAATCTTTGTTACACAAATCCAAAATTGAAATTTTGATCCTAAGGTCTAGAAACCAGAACCGATGATGCCACTTCGCACAAGAGAAATCCGAAATACAAAATCATAATCATATCTAATTTTGGTAGCAGAGAAGAGGAGACGGGAATTGAACCTGGAAGACGACACGAGCGGAGCCAAGTTCTGGTTCGTGAGAAAGAGATTTGACTACGGGGAGTAAGGCTACACACGCAGCAATGAAGATCGAGATTCTCATGTTTCCCATTTCCGCGCAATTTTGGCGCGGATCTGATCTAAGAGAGTTCAAAGTCAACATCGGCAGTGAAAAAAACTGTTCGTCGGGGAAGACGAAAGCGTACCGGATATTTTCTCCAGTTGGGCCTACTGTTTGGTTTAACTAAAGGCCTTGAAGCTGTGTTTTCGAGACCAGCCCATTATCTTTTGTAGCGCATTTCATATTTATAGAGTATAAAAATGGGGCTTTACATTCCTCGACGATATAAGGTCTAACTATCTTTTTTAATAATCTATATTATTAAAACAGATGGCTCTTTTAGAAATTAACTTTTAGTCATATGTTATATTATAATTTGTGCCACTATATTTAATAAAAAAATTTGAGTTTCATTAAAGATATTTTGGGATTATTAAATTTTAAAATATATATGGATCATAATCAATATTCTCTAATTTGTACTTTTTACTCCAAAATATATTCATAATATTTTTTAATATTTTTTATTTAAATATAAATTCAAAATTAGAAAATATTTCGAAATTAAATAATATTTATGGTAAAAATATATTTATATTTCGAATTTAGAAAAATATATTTATAATTTGAAAATAGAAAATATATTATATATAACAGGTCTCTTTTATTTTTAAATTTACTAAAAATAAATATTTAATTTCGAATTTAATATTTATTTTAATTATTAAAATATTTTTAAAGATATGTATGCTCATTGGAAGATAATTTTGAAATATGAACTAACCGATGTTAATTGATATATTCTTAATTTTATAAAATATTAATTTTTATAAATTCATATTCACATGTTAAAACTATAATATTTAAAACAAAAAATTATATATATATACTTTATTTTATAAAATAGTAATTTTTATAAATTTATATTTGCATGTTAAAAATATACTATTTAAAACAAACAATTATATATGTAGTTTTTAATTCCATTCTATATATATAATTAAATCAAAAGATCAAATCTAACAACTTATATTACTAAGATTACATTCTATACAAATATATTGATTTAAAAAAAATTAGTAATGAAATAACGGGTTGGACTAAGTTAAAATTCATTTAAATAAAAATTAACCGATTTTAATTATCCATATTATTAAAAATAAGCTTTGGTTACTAGAAGACGGGTTAAAAATAAATTGATATTCACGTGTTAAAACTATACTATCTGAAACAAGCAGCTACATATATATAATTAAATCGAAAACCTAGCATATCAAATATAACATCTTATATTATTAAAATTACATCCTATACAAAAATTATTGATTTTAGTAATCTTTTAGCAATGAAATAATGGGTTGAAATAAGTTAAAACTAACTTAAATAAAAAATTATCAAATAAGATATAACTTAAGACGGGTTAAAAATATATCTTAAGACGGGTTAAAAAGTTAACCGATTTCAATTATCCATACTATTAAAAATAAATTTGACTATTAGAAGACATTTTAAAAATATATATTAACTAATTTAAATTTATTTTAGCAATTTTATGTCTTTTAGAAATGAAATAATGGGTTAAACTAAGTTAAAATTAACTTAAAAAAAAAATTATCAAATAAAATATACAAACGTTTTTACACAAATAACGTTAGCTAATCATCTACTATAAATAACAATGAGTCACGAATACTAAAATTTAATAAAACAATATCAAAAAAAAAATCTCACATTTAACACCATATCATCATATTTTCACTTAATATATATTGGATTAAATAGTTATTAAATTTATTTTATAAAAATATAAATTTACGATAAAAAATATTTAAAAAATATAAATCTGCGCTTCTTTAGCACGGGTCAAAATCTAGTATTATATTAATAAACTTAACCGAACTTAAACTGAAATAACGGATATAAAACCAAGATTGAATATGTTGGATCCATGTCTTCAATAAAGCTGAACACCAATGATGATAAGACACCAACAGAAAAAGATGTGGATATGGTGACAAAGATGTCTCCAAAGATTGTAAAAGTTAGAAAGGATAAGGTTGTTACCAGCCACCCAAAAGCTCAAGAGTATGAAAAAGAGATAATAGATGGTGAGAGCCTACGATCTTTGTTTGATGGACATAATGGAAATGATCCAAACAATGGATTATATGGAGTTAAAAAAGCTGAAAAATGACATAACAAGCTGAAAACTCTAATGTCTACTGAACTCCCATATCTCTCAACTGCCTAAGCTTGCATCAATTGGGTCTAAAGGGTGATTACATTGAATACAAGGTCAAGTCCAAGGGAATGTCTAGGCCTTTTGCAAGTGTAAAATCTTTAATCGGTCCAAGGTTTCAAGGTGATTCAGTCAATCTCAGTGAGTTAACCTCTCAGGTCATGACCATCAATATCAAGGGCATGCCACACTCTTCAACCACCTAAAAACCGGTTTGCAAAAGTAGAGCTTACCGACTTTAAACAAAAACGCACTTGGGAGACATTCCCATGTTTATCTTTTTACATATTATCTTTTTCTTGTCATGTTTGATCTTTTTTCTTTAAGTTTTGCAAGTTTTGTCTATTAGGTGAAAGTGTGGATTTGCTGAATTTGAGCTTGAGTCATGGTAAAATTGGGATAAGGAGCAATTGCCAAAGTCATTTGGGGCAGCATCAATATGCTGGTATCGAGCAAACGAGGTCGATGGACTTCATTTTTGAACATGGAATCCGGCAGAGAATCTATCGGTGTCACTCAATCGGTCAAAGCAGGCTGATAGATTACGTGGATCGACATCATGCAACGTGCATCAGATATATGCAACAAATGGAAGGAGCCAAGTCTGTGTATGAATTTAACTAGAGAAAGTATTGGCCTTGGAGATTTGGGTAAATGGAGTTGATGAGAAAAACAGGTTGGCATCGGCGATCGCGTAACGGGCAAAAACAGCCGATACAAACTGAGGCTATTCATTGTCGATTTATCCATAGATTGTATCGGACCAGCATTATAAGGTATGTTTTTAACCAGAAAATTTAATTGAACCGGCCCGGTTCGTTGGTCGCGATATGCAACAATCGACGCACCCTATGCGTCAATCGGCGCACCTAAACATGCGATGTAAGTCTTTAAGTTTCTTTCTTTCTTCTTCATCATTTCTTATCTTCCGCGAACCTGAGACTTAAAATCGCTCAATCTCCCATTTCTTCATTTATTCATCGATTTTGGTGATTCAAAAGCCTAACATGCTCGGTTTTGTCCCCTCTTTTCATTTCTACCATTAATTTTATCGATCTGCAAGGTCTGAGCTCCAAATCTCTACGTTTTTAATTTCGGCCCTAAGGTGAAATTTCAAAATTCATCACGTTTTTGGTTGTTTGATGGTATATTGATGCTTGTTTGAGGCTTGTGATGATGATTTCGTGTTACCCTAGTGATTGCATGGACATATTTCGCAAGTTTTCCGAAAATCTCCGATTTGACGACGAACACTTGCGATTCTCTGATTTATGGCGAATTTTGGGTGGATTTAGAGGAATTGATACTGGTTTTGCTGCTGCTGATGGTTGTTTGTGATGATTGATACTGATTTTGATGTGTTTGTTGATCTTAGATCTTTGGCTAAATTTGCAAGTTTGTTTTCTTGTGTCTTTGGTCACAGATGCCTCCACGAAAGTGCAGGAATGTCGTAGATGACTCAGATGCACCTGTTGAATGGCTCTCACATGCTTCATCACCTCCTGCACCCATTCAGTTTTTTTCCTGGAACGATACATGCCCCTTGGCCTAAAGGACAGAAGGATCAGATCTCTATGCAGAGAGAGCGGGTGAATGATCATAAGACAGAGATAGAGAGTGCTTATTGCACTGACAGGGAGATATTTGAGCGTTGGGATGAGTACGATATGTTGTTCTACAACGCTTGGCTGGACATGGACATCGAGCCCACACGCTTTGCTCATTAGAGGATATGTCAGATGTTGGATATCACAGAGGATGTGCAGAAGCTGGTACAAAGGATAGGCTTGGGAATAATGCTTATGAGGAATTATGAGCTTTACCCAGACTTGGTCAGACAGCTGTTTTCTACCTGCAAAGTGTACTACACGAATGAGTTGCGCAAGAGAGAATCTGAAGGGATCTTTACCTTCATGTATATGGGTGTCAGGTACCGTATTTTTATTCTAGATTTCTGCCGCATCTACAGGTTCCGTTTGGAGCCTATTCGCTGTACTCTCGTTGCTGAGTAGGATGACTCAAACACTCAGTTCTTCTGATCTCATTTTGGAAATGAGTAATACTACTTGCGGACCTCCAAGCAGACATCTATACGACATTCGGTCCTGAGGTATGTCGTGCGCATTTTGGGATACCCATTGTTATGTAAGTCTGAAGCAAACAAGATGCGGAAGAAAGAGCTTATGATGCTTTACACTGGGCTGAGTCACTTGTTCGAGGACACTGCCTTGATTGATCCTGCGCATGGGCTTAACATGGAGCAGTGTTTGATGATCATCTATGCAGTCTGAAGAAGAAAGCATTTGCAGGCAAGAAGACTGAGACTGTGGGCAGTCTGCTTACTCATATTTCTCAGCAATTCAGAATTCCTATGGATGGGAAAGAGTGTGAGACCAAGAGGCTATGGATGGATGGTGCTCACTTGAGGAGTGACACTTGGAAGAAGGATGGAAACCTCTAGGTTTTCCATGATGCAGACTTGCGTAAGTGGTGAGTGCAGCTTCCATTACTGGAGCTCACGAGGGTGGATACATTTCTAGCTTTGAGCTTTGAACCTCACATGAACTCTCTGTGCAGAGTACCTACCGCTGCTAACCCTCTCGATGCTTCTACTTCTAGGGCTTCTACATCTACTGCAACTCCTCATGTGCATGCTCCTGCTGAAGGAGATGATGATTTTGTGCCTATTACATATCCTTATCCACCTATGGATCCTGCTGAGATGTCTCATGGAGCTTTCCAGTCGATGCTGAATGATATAGTGAAGGGTCCTTGGGAAATGATAGCTAGCTGCTCTTGCAGACGTCAGCAGAGAGTCCATGTACTTGTACCTAACTCCTCGACGCAGGCGTTCGCCTACACCGGGGACCACTAGTAGCTCTGATCGATATGCTGGTATTGATGATGAGACTGAGAGTGATGAGATTTTATTCTGGTTCCATGTTTCCATGTTTCCTTGACTTTGGTTTTGTACTTTTGTCTCTTTCTTTTTATTTTCCCTTGATTCGTTTTTCTGTTTTCTTGAGTCTATGTCAGTCCTTTTACTTTGGAACTGATGTACTTTGCTATTTATGACTATCTGGTTGCTTTGATTTTGTGTTGTCTTTGGTTTATATAGCTTACAGGTTGAGTTTTTTGTGATTTCTCACGGAACATATCATGTCTGCAAAAATTTACAAAACATATATGCAGTGCACCAATTGTTGCGGTCCTGTGCAACGATTCCTTGCAACCATTACGTAACCATGCATCGTTCGTTTCACCCATGTGTCGATCGATGCAGGTACGAGTCAGGTAAGAAACACAGAACAGAAGTACATTCAGTCCCTTTTCATCTTTTACCGATCCTAAGCTTTTATTCAACTGGGGACTGTGTGTTTCAAGTGTGGGTGAGGTAGTATTCACATAATATTTTTCTTTTCTTAGATTCAGTTGAGTCTGTTTTATTGAGTCAAAACAGTTAAGTAAGAAACTATGACTTATTGAGGAGATCACTACACTCGCAGGAACCTAAATGACCATTAGATGAGCTTGCAATTGATCTCTGACTATTAGAAAACACTACGCAGATCAACCTACTGAGGACACCCATATTACTTAGGTATTCAGAGAATCCATTATTGACTTTACCCTTAACTTGACATAATTTTTCTCACTTAGGGACTTGGTATACTTTGAGTCGGATTCCTCTGTTAGTTCTGACACAGCTTGTAAACCTGTCTAAATATGGTTCCCTTCTCCCCTTCCTTAAAGTAAGAAAAAAGAGATAAATTTTGGATAAGCTAGTAGCTTCGAAGGGATCACGGGAGTGACAGAGACCCTTATTACCTCATGTGCATTCATGGAATGTGTCCAAAGTACATCCCAATGCGGGAAGAGCAGTGATAAAAAAAACAAAATGATACCCAATCTAAGGAAGAAAAATGAGAAGAAAGGAACCAGAAAAACATAGTTTGGTGGTTAAATTCTAACAGAGTAAGAGCCCATGTGTTCTTTGATCGATACTCCCTAGGTGAGACCACACTTATTAGATTATACAGGTCAGTATGGTGAATTTGAATGCTCTGAATGTAATTATGGAGTTTACTTAGGACAGTTGCTAAGTGTGGGGGAAGTATGTGTTGGTCTTGATGTCTGCAGGTACATTTTTCATTTGGTTTACTAAGGGGAATCTGAGTGTAGTACTTCAACGATGAAACGATTTTCTGAAGTTTTCAAACTTCTTCTCCTCATCTTAGATTTATGTTTTGCTTGAGGGAAAGAAAAGGCTAAGTGGGGGGGGGGGGAGTTGATATATCATGGTTTTTAGCTGTTTTAAGCCATGATATAAGTGTATATTCGAGTTTTTTTGTAGTGTCTTTCGAGTCTTTTCAGGTGTTTATTAGGTTTACATACATTTGGAGGTTTTTGGAAGATTTTGGAACTTTTTAGGCAAAGATTGGAGCTAAAGCTGTGATGAGAAGATCAGAGTATCTTGACGACCTGAGCATCGACCGATGCACCGATCGACACAGCTGCCGAATCCACAATTCACAGGCGTTTAATGAAGATTTGAAGAATTGCAGTTTTGACCCAGAAGTTCCAACATTTACAAAAGAGACTCAAGACGTGTTAAACACTTTATATTAGGGTTTTGGCGTTTTATTCTAGAGACATTTTTCATACTTTTGGCTAGAGAGAGTTTAGGAGCTTTTGGGGCTGATACGTTCCTTATACTGCTTTTGGAGAAGATTTTGAACCCCATTTCGATTCTCTACTCTTTCTTTAATGTAATATATTCATATTATGTTGTATGTTTCATTTAATATGTCTGAGTAGATTCATTGTTAGGTTTAGGGATTCACATAGGGTTTTCATGGCATGTTAGATTGAATTAATCAGTTAAGGATTCATAACATGTTAGTTCTTTAACCACAATTGTTCTTAAAGAGAGTTTCTAACCTGGTCAATTGGAATCTTCATTTAGGGTTTATAAATTGACATGAAAGTTTGATTTAGAATCTGATCTATTAGGTCGTGAATCTCCGAATAGGATTCCACTTCAAACCACTTCGTGAAGTAGTCGGTCATTATTAAGATATATTTCTTTTGGTGCGAGGCCGGGAGGGGCCCGACAATATCGATCACCCATCGCATAAAAGGGTAAGGCGTTGCTGCAGTGGTTAAGAGCTCGGCAGGCTGGTGTATGATTGGTGCATGCCTTTGGCATTTCTCGCATCTGGCTACGTAACTTTCGCAATCGGCGACCATGGTCGGCCAGTAATGACCATGTCGTTTGATTTTTGCGGCTAATGCTCGGCCACTTGTGTGATTTCCGCCTGCTCTCTCGTGAGTTTGCTCGGTGACCCACTGGATCTCCTGCCCGTTTATGCACCGTAAGAGGGCCTTGGACGCGCTCCAACGAAATAGCTCGTCCTTCATCATTACATATTGCACGCAACGAGCTTTCAGTCGGCGGGCTGCCCAACGGTCCTCAGGGACTTTCCCATTCAGTATGAACTCTCTGATTTCGTCTCTCCAATCGACGGCATTTGTGAGTTCGGGGTTGGTGTCCTTGATGACTTCCTCGTTGCTTTTATAATCATCGTCCATTCCCTCGTCCTCCTCGGTGATGAGTAGTACGTTCTCGTCTGGTGCGATGCTCGGTCGAGCTATGCATTCGACTGGAATGATTCGGCGGAGGTCGGGGTCGGAAGAGCTAGAGCGGCTAATGCGTCCGCGGAGGAATTGTCGCTTCGGGTATCTTTGTCAGCGTTACCTACCCAATTCGTGCAACGGTTTCCTGGACGAATTTTAGGTATGCATCCATGCGCTCGTTTTTTGCTTCGTATTTTCCGTTAAATTGGTTCACCACGAGTTGCGAGTCTGCGAACGCGTCTAATTGTTTTGCCCCTACTACTTTGGCCAGACGTCGTCCTGCGAGCAGGGCTTCATACTCGGCTTCATTATTGGAGGCTGGGAATGCCAGCCGGAAAGACTGCTCGATTAGTTCGCCGGTCGGAGATGTTAGCTTGACGCCTACTCCCGAGTGATATACCATAGATTTTAGGGATTTTAACCATGGTATATGTCTTTGTTATCGAGTCTTTCTATGTTTTTGGAGTCTTTTCAGGTGTTTTACAGGTTTAAGGACATCTGGAGCCTAATTGGGCGTTTTGGGAGCATTTGGAGCAATTCTGCACTATTTAGAGATTTCACAGAGTTCACCGGCTGCGTTTTCGCAGTGCAACGATCGACGCAGTTATGCAGTGGTCGACGCAGTAGGTCGACGCAGTTCTGCACCCAAAAATCTGCATTTTGGAGAAATTACAGTTTTTGCCCAGAAACTTCCCAGACTTGCAAAAAGGCCCCCAGACGTGTTTTAGACTATATATTAGGGTTTTTAGCCACTTGTTTAGGCTACGCTTTTCATACGCTTTATTTTACTTTCAGAGAGAGTTAGGGTCTGATCCTGCTCTTGAAAGAGAGAGGATTTTGAACCCCAATTTCTTTATCTGTTTTATGATATTTGGTTTTCTATTCATGATGTTTTCTGTTTCGATGAACATGTCAGAGTAGTTTACCAGTTAGGTCTAGGGATTCTCATAAGGGATTTCATGGAATTATAGGTTAATCGATCTGTAGAAATTCATATTTGTTAGTTCTTCATCTAGGGTTGTTCTTACTACTTGATCTGAATTGACCACTTAGATTAATGATGTTAGGTTGATTTCCACAACGACAGTTGGTTAATTATCTAGAAAGAACCTAGATGAGCAATTTGATCTACTCGCAAAGAAATTTGGTTTAGAGGAATTGCGAACGAAAGAACTTGAGATTAATGCATGTCTAGATCTCTAGGATTCGCAACGACAGTTGGCTTGCTAGGATTGTTAGACATAGATAATATTCGCAACGAAAGTTGGTCTGTTATAATTTAGTGATTCTAGTTCTAGAACAGCTCTTAATTAGATCCCGATTGATTGGTTGCCTATGTTCCTGATTTCCTGAGAACTCCCTTGACCTGACGCCTTCGCTTCTTGCTTACAAACCGATCTGATTTACTTTTCTGCTTGCTTTCTAGTTTCTCATTTCTTTCTCCTAGTTTAATCTTTTCTGTTCTAATTCTATCGTTTCCTAGAGTCCTCGTGGATTCGATACCCTAAGTACTACATTGATATTACTGTGCACTTGCAGTTAGTATAGGGATTAAAACTCGGCCTATCACCGAGCCATTTCGGGACGAAGAACCGTCCACGAACAGAATCCATTTTTCTTTTGGGGCCTGAGCTTCACTGATGGTGAGCTCGGGTGGTAATTCGATTAGGAAATATGCTAGGACATGTGCCTTGGCGCTGGTTCGGGGTTTGTATTCGATGTCGTACTCGCTTAGCTCGACTGCCCACTTGGTGATTCTGCCGGATTGACTCGGACTATGCAGGATTGTTCTGATTGGTTGGTTTGTGAGCACCACTACCGAATGTGACTGAAAATAGGGGCGAAGCTTTCGTGCTGAGACGACGACGGTTAACGCGAGTTTCTCAAGTGTGTTGTAGCGTGTTTCTGCGTCGTCGAAGATCTTGCTCGTATAGAAGATGGGTTTTTGGTCGCCTCGGTCGTCTCGTACGAGCACACTTCTGATTGCCGAGGTTGATACAGAGATGTATAAGTATAGCGTTTCTCCCTCCTCGGGTTTGGCCAGAATCGGTGGGGTGGAGAGGTAGGCTTTTAGCTGTTGAAACGCATCCTCGCATTTGGCGTCCCATTCGAATTTCTTGTTTCCTCGGAGAAGATTGTAGAATGGGAGACACTTTTCAGTTGATCGTGAGATGAACCTGTTCAAAGCCGCGACGCGTCCGGTTAATCGTTGGACTTCCCAGGTGTTTTTCGGGGAAGGGAGCTCGGTGATCACCGTTATCTTCCTTGGGTTTGCTTCGATTCCTCTTCGTGTGACGATGTAGCCAAGAAATTCTCCCGATGTGACCGCGAACGTGCACTTCGCCGGATTCAGCTTCATTCCGTATTTGTTCAAACTTGCGAAACATGTTGCCAAATGATCGATATGATCGTATGCCGAGGTGGATTTGACGAGCATATCGTCGATGTAGACCTCCATTGTTTTGCCGAGTTGGTCAGGAAACATGCGGTTGACGAGGCGCTGATATGTTGCTCCTACATTCTTGAGCCCGAATGGCATGACCTTGTAACAATAAGTACCGCGGTCGGTGATAAAGGAAGTTTTTTCTCGATCGTCGGGGTGCATCATGATCTGATTGTACCCTGTGAAAGCGTCCATAAATGACAGTAGGTCGTGGCCGGTAGTTGCTTCAACGAGTCGGTCGATATGCGGAAGTGGGAAGCTATCTTTGGGGCACGCTTTATTTAGGTCGGTGAAGTCTACGCACACCCGCCACTTGCCGTTTTTCTTTTTTACCACGACGGGATTCGCCAGCCAGTCTGGATATTTCACTTCGGTGATCGAACCTGCCTTTGAAAGTCGTTCTACTTCGGCGTTGACAGCCTTGGTGCACTCGGGACCAAGCTTCCTCCTTTTTTGTTTGATCGGTTTGAAGATTGGATCGACGTGCAGCTCGTGGCACGCGATGGACGGGTCAACTCCGGTCATATCACTGGTGGTCCAGGCGAAAGTTGTGGCGTTTTTCTTGAGAAATTCCACGAGTTCATCCCGCAGGTCTTCACGAAGGTTGGATCCTATTTCAACACAACGCTCGGGATCTTTTATGTCGATGTTGACTTGTATTACTGCATCTTTCTGCGGTCGATCAGGCGGTGGTAGCTCGATTCGAGGTTCTGCAACTAGATATGCCTGCGACTTGCGGCGCATCTTGTGCTCGATGCGGAAGCATGTTCGGGATATCTTCTGGTCTCCTCGCAACGTAAACACGCCGAAAGGGGTGGGAAACTTGACGCACTGCTGATACGTAGAAGGTACTGCTCTCATCTCATGGATCCAAGGCGTACCGAGGATGACATTATAGATAGCTGGTCGGTTGACGACCACAAATTTAATCAGCTTGGTGATTCGGCCGACGTAAACAGGAAGTTTGATTGTTCCGATCGTGTTGATCGAATCGCCCGAGAAGCCGGTTAGTGGTTTAGTTGATGGCTTGATACGGTAGTCGCTGAGTTCCATTCGTTGTATTGTTTCTCTGAAGATTAGATCTACCGAACTTCCAGTGTCGATCAGGATCTTTTCGACTTCGCAATCGCCTATTCGCATAGCGACGACGAGTGGGTCGTTATGTGGTCGGTCTACGCACTCGGCATCTTGTTCGACGAAGCTAATTTCACCGCTGATCATGAGTTCGTCGCTAGCGTTTCGTCGGTAATGCTGGGCGGCCATGGCTCGACGTTCATACTCCTTGATTGAACGAACTGAGTCGTTTACCATTAGCAGTCCTCCCATTATCATGTTTATGCGTCTTCTCGGCGGAGGCGTTCCGGTTGAGACCGAATGGGTTCAATGGGCGTTCTAATGCCGCGTCTCCGGTTTAACCGGGAGGCGGGTGTTACAATTTTATTCACTTAACGGATATAGTTAAGTTGTTGAGATATGCATATAAGGTTTAGATTTGTAAAATGCGTTTGTAAACTATTCCCATCGTGTATATAAGAGCTATTGCTCACGTGAAATAAAACAACACAGTTTAAACCCAAAGCTTCTTCCCAACTTTACAAGATATATCGCATTAACTTTTTTTTGGCATTAACTCATTAACTATTCTGCCTCTTTTTATATAAGATGATAAAGACGAGACCAGTTACCTATCATCTACCATTTTTGTCAGTTATCTCTTATACTACTTTTTCTATTTACGTAAGAACTGTTAGTGATTTCTTTCCAAACTTACATGGGTAGAATGAGATGGGGCCATCACGAACTTAAGCGTCGAGTCTAATCTAGTCAGATGCTGAGTCAGACATGTGACTAAAACCAAGAGTCTCATTTTCTAATTTTTGACTTTATTCATTTTGGACAATATTTCCTTAACTTGGTATTCATTTTCTCTGATTCCTGCTTCTTAATAGGCCAATAGTACCATTAATATTGTTCAAATTTGTCATTATAACTTTTCACCCCCCACGCGTGTTGAAACGAGTAAGCAACTTCCTAATTTTGTAAGAAATTCTATTTAGGTACAAAATGCCGTCCACTATTACGTATTCAACGATTTAAAGTAGAGTAGTGAACATACTTTTATTTGTGAAAACCTATAAAGTAAATCGTTTGTCATTGTTCATTTTCAGCTCAATATGTGTAAAAGGATAAATCAAGTGAATAAATCTAACCAAAAGAATAAATCCACCAAATAGTTAAGTATTTTTACTTATATAAATTAAATTTAAATATTTAAAAAGTTTATAGAAAGTTTTATATGGTATAATGAGATAGTGAATTTTGATATGTAGTTGTTAGAAAACAAGTATAGGGAAAAGGTTTTCTGTATTCAATTCCACGTCCAAAAATATATGTTAAGATATACATATATACTAGAGTTTTAACTTAAGATTGATACACGAAAATATATGTTAAGATACTAAATCTTAACTCCTCAATATACTTATTTATATATCCGATATATATATATATATATCCATATATATATCGTATTATTCTCCCTCAAGTTGGAGAGTGAAGGTTTCGAATTCCCAACTTGAGAAGAAAAGCGCCAAATCCTTCTTCCCAAGTGCTTTCGTCAAAATGTCTGCTAGTTGCAACTTCGTCGAAACATGTTTCGTTGTGATAAAACCTCGTACTATCTCATCTCGTATAAAGTGATAGTTGACCCCGACATGCTTCGTCCTTTCATGGAATACCGGATTCGCAGCTAGATGAATCACTGATATGTTGTCACAGTGAACCGTGATCGGATCATCAAACCTAATGCCAAACGTGAGAAGCAAATTACTCAACCAAATTAGTTCTTGAACAGTATCTGCCATCGACTTATATTCTGCTTCAGTTGATGAGCGAGAAACTGTTTCTTGCTTAAACATCTTCCACGAAACCGGAGAGTTTCCAAGCTGAATAAACCAGGCAGTAAGAGATCGCCGTGTAATGGGGCATGCTGTCCAATTCGCATCACACCAGGCCGAAAGAGTGAGCTCATCTCCTGCCCGAAGTAGTATCCCTTGTCGGGGGATTCCACTTAAGATATCTCACCACTCGAATCGCAGCATCCCAATGATCTTGCTTTGGAGCATCCATAAACTGGGACAATATATGAATAGCATATGATAACTCAGGTCGTGTGACCCGCAAGTAAATCAATCTTCTTACTAGACGTCGATATCTCGTAGGATTCTGTATAGTTGGCCCAGCTTCCAAAGCAAGTTGATGATTCTGATCTAACGGAAAAGAGGACGGTTTCGCACCCAGTAACCCAGTTTCCGTAATGATGTCCAGAGCAAACTTCCGTTGAGAAATATAGATTCCTATCTTATTCCGAGCAACTTCAATCCCCAAGAATTACTTCAGAAATCCCAAATCTTTCATCTTAAAACACTTACTCAAATAGAGCTTAAAGTTCGAAATTACCTCTAGCGAACTGCCCGTAATAATCAAATCGTCCACGTATATGAGGACATAGATATGAATATCTCCACTCTGAAATGAAAAGAGAGAGTAATCTGAGGTTGATTGAACAGATCCATAGTCTTTCAATGCTTTCGTCAACTTCACAAACCAACATCTTGGTGCCTGTTTCAGTCCGTACAGAGACTTTCGAAGACGACAAACCTTTTTCTTATCATCTGTACGAAATCCATGTGGTAGCTGCATAAATACTTCCTCCTCTAGATCCCCATGAAAGAAAGCATTATGTACATCCATCTGATGTACTTCCCAATCCCTAGAAACAACCACTTGCAAAAAGCATCGAATTGTGGTCATGTTTGCAACTGGTGCAAATGTTTCAATAAGTCCTCACCTTCAATCTTGTGATTTCCAAAAACCAGCTGTCGTGCCTTATATCGTTCAATCGAACCGTCAAATTTATACTTTATGCAGTAAACCCAACGACAACCAAGATTTGTCGTTCTTGGAGGTAGAGTTTCCACTGTCCATGTCTCACTGTCCTCAAGCGCCAAAATTTCTTGTTTCATTGCATCCCAGAAGTTTGGATCTCCGACAGCCTGAGAATAATGCTGTGGAATCTCATGACTCGAAATAGCTGCCAAGAAACACCTGTGATTTTCTGAAAAGCGATCATAAGAGAGAGTCTTCAATGGGGTAACACGATGAATCATGAATCGTGTTTGCAACGAAGTCTTTCAATCTAGTGGATGTCATCTTCTCTCGATGGCCTCGGCCCAGAAGTTATTCCACAACCGGTGTATCTGTCACAGCTTTATTGTTATCAACCTGGTCTTGTTCTGTTTCGTCACTTTCAAATTCCGCAATTTATATATCTGATGTCATAGCACCCGTTTCTTCCTCAGTCTGCACCTGAACTACATCATCAACCTCTGGTGTCACAGGAGCAGGTACATCTCTTAAGATGTCACTACCATTATCAATCTCAGGAGCCGGTGGTGGTAGTGACACAAGAAGCTCCATCTGTTATGATCCACTAGGTGTAGTAGCGTAGGGAAACTCGTTTTCGGAGAAGATCACATCGTGTGACACTGAGATTTTCCCTGTTTCGATGTCATAACCTCGCCAACCTTTCTTTCCAAATGGGTAGCCCAGAAATATACTTCTCTTACTGCGACTGGAAAATTTATCTCTTACATGTTTCTGTTCATGAACGAAACATAAACATCCAACTATACACAAATGTTGTATCGGTGGAGGTCGGTTATACAACATCTCAAAAGGTGTTTTCCCTTTCAAAACTGTCGAAGGAGTCCTGTTGATTAAGTATCCTGCAGCCAATGCACATTCTCCCCATAATTCAATTGGTAGTGACGCCTGAAACCGTAATGCCCGAGCCACATTCAGAATGTGTCTATGCTTCCTCTCTACTTGACCATTCTGCTGGGGAGTTCCTACACATGATGTCTCATGTATAACTCCATTATCTCGAAAAAAATCAGTAAGGCAGATAAACTCACTGCAATTGTCGGATCAAAATTTTTTTTATATTCTTTTCAAAATGTCTTTCTACCAGCTTAAAGAATTGTTGTATCTTGATTGGAGCTTGTTGCTTATTTGGAAGCAAATACAACCAAAGACTTCTAGTGTAGTCATCCAGAATTGTAAGAAAATATTGTGCTCCACAAAGTGCTGGTGTTCTATATGGTCCCCATAAGTCGCAATGGATTAACTCAAAAGGAGAAGTATTCTTATTCAAACTCAAAGGGAATACATCGCGAGAATGCTTAGCGTGGATACAAACGTCACACGCTTTATTGTCTAAAACACCAGAACAAGAAAAACCAGAAATAGGTAACTTGTCTAAGAGTTTAAGAGATGGGTGGCCTAAGAGTCGATGCCATACGTCCCGCGTGAGCTGATCCGTACACCCAGTCACCAACACTTCCGCCATATCCATGCTCCTAAATAAATACAATCCATTGATATTCTCACCCGCACCAATCAGGATCTTCATGGTACGGTCCTGAATAGTACAAAGCTTATCAGATATCTGAAAGATGCAACAACTATCTCTGGCAACTGTGAAACTGAGATCAAATTACAGTCCAATCCATCAAATATAAAAACATCATGCAACTTAATATGTTTTCCCATCAAGATTATCCCTTTCTGATCAGCAACTGTGAATCCCCCATCCGGCAGTTTAATTTTCACAGGAGACATTTTATGAATATTAGTAATGTATTCATACGATCCAGTCATATGGTTCGTCGCACCACTATCAATAATCCAGGATTCAAAGAAGAACTTACCGACAGACGATTCGATGGTGCCTGTTTTCTCTCATCCAACATAGCCACCAGCGTCCTCCATTGTGTTTTGTTGAGTCCACTAAAACCCACACGATCAGCTTCAATAATCGTTGAGGATCCTGCTCCTTGAGATCCCAATGTTAGAGCTCCCATCGCATTCACCACAACTTGTTCTTTGCCTTTGTTTTTAGTCGGAACCGGTCCATTGCCTCTGTTCACGGTTCCCCTGTTTGAGGTCTGTCTCCCCATCACGGTGGATATCCGATTTGCCTGAAGCAGTTTTCTGCAGAGTGTCATGCTCGACCACAACTTCCACATATCATGCTCTTGTCTTTCTCTTCATACGAAGGACGATCTCGGGTCTGTGTTTGTACAGCAAAAATAACTCATCCAGTTTGTTATGTGTACGAGCGAGTCGCCATTCAAGAGTCTTCTTCCTGAGTTAACGTGTTGTAAACATCATCCAGTGTGGGAAAAGGAACACGAGACAATAGCGACGATCGTGTCGGCACATACACTTCATCGAGTCCTCGAACAAATTAATGCACCTGATCTTCATAACTTTCTTGCTCAAGTTACGTATTGAGATCACAAGTGCATGATCCACACTTGCATCTCTTAAAAGGTCGATAATCCGTCAAGGTGGTCCACAACTTGTTGAGATACTCAAAGTGAGCTTCAATGGATTGCCCCTTCTGTTGTGCAGTAGTTATCTCTGTTTTTCACAGAGAAACGCTTCTGTACATGTTCCCATAAGCTATGAGCCACATCATGATGAGATAGATTGGTCCTAACGTTATCCTCTATAGTAAGCTTAATCCACGAGACCACCAACGCATTATTGGTCCACCAATCTTCTAAATATGTCGAGTCTTGTGGATGTTGTGGTATAGTACCATCCGCAAAACCAAACTTCTTTCTCGCCATAAGTGCCAGTCGGAGATTAGTCGACCACTCATCATAGTTCGAACCTCTGAGCAACGGCTGAGAGATCACACTCCCCGGGTTGTCGCTCGAAGTCAGGTCATATGGAGATATGGTTCTCCATCTAACCGCAATCGTTTCCTTCGTGGTTTCATAATTAACCATCTTTGTTATCTTCTTTTCAGCCATCGAGTATCAAGTATGAGTTAAAACCCTAGTAGGGCTCTGATACCATGTCAGAAAACAAGTATAGGGAAAATGTTTTTTTGTATTCAATTCCACGTCCAAATATACTCATATATACTAGAGTTTTAACCTAAGATTGATACACCAAAATATATGTTAAGATACTAAATCTTAACTCCTCAATATACTTATTTACATATCCGATATATATCCATATATCGTAATAGTAGCGTAACAATAATAATGTTGTAATAGTGGAATGTGATAGTAAAAATAGTGGAGAATAAAATAATTAAAATAATTAAAAATAATAATTTCTATTGGTAGATTGATTTAACTCGATCATTCATTATAATAAATAATTTATATAAAAGAGAATGAGTTTCTCATTTATAATTATCAAATAATTTTTAATATCAATATTTTTAAGTTTTCACTTTTTAATAATTTATATTTTTTTGTAAGTTTAAAACTCAAATTTTGAAAAAAAAAACTAACTTAGCAACCACAAGAAATAGAAATTATGGTCGCACATACCGACTCTAAGAATTAGTTTATGACATTGTTTTGTCCAAATTCTTTTTGTCTTTTGTTTAGATCATATTTATACTTGTACCAAAAAAAATTTAAAGGTTAAAGTCAAAAGTACTAGATAAAAGTGAAAGACTCAACAAATCATAGAAACATGTGTTACATATAACTAATATAATAGTAGTTAAGAAAATGAAACTAGTAGAAAGTTCACATTCATAAAGTTCAAACAAAATAAACGGATAGTCAAGGGCAAAATTTCACAAGAAAAATTTAAGTCTATATGCCTATCAATTACCTAAAAAAATCTTATTTATTTAGGTGTAGATTTTAATATATTTTTTAATGAAGCAAATCTAGTTTTTAGTAGCTAATAAAGTTAAATATGAATAAAAATGAAATAAAATCATTTTTCGCTTTGAATTTGTTATTGATACTAAGGTTGAATGATAATTTGGCTTTAAAAGCAATGTTGTAGAACAAATCCTGACATAAAAACTTACCTAAACCATATATTGTTTTATATAAAGGTTTTACAGTATCTCAATTTGATTTAATAGAGTGGTGTGACCTTTATCCTTAACTTCAAATTTGACTACTTATATTTTAAAATTTACACAACAATAGAAAAATCATCAACTATATTTAAGTTTTAACTCCAAAACTCTTATCAAAAACTAGTGGAAGACTTTCGATCATACATGACATCATAACTCTTCCAAACATTTGTAGGTAGCTAAAATCACTCTGCAGAAAATATGAGATCATATATGATATCGTGATGATAAAATATACAAGCACTACAAAAAACAGGGTGTGTAGCGTTGTTTTTTTCTATGATTACATCAATTATTGAATGATACTAATGTGTTACCATCACTTATGTAACCGAGTCGGAAAGTGGTGTTGCAAATTAATATGTCAGTTATAGCAAGTGATGGTAACAATATCGTCAATTATAGTTAGTGATACTAAGTTAAATTGGTTATTATAACTATCGTTAGTATTAAATCGATTACCATAAGTGATGTTAATTAGTTATCTCACTTGGAGTCGAACTCCAGATGAGAAGGTCGCAGAGGTGGTCTCAACCATGTGAGCCACTTGCCCTTCTCGATGTTAATTAGTTATGTCACTTAGTAAATGTGATACTAATAGTTACATCGGTTTATACAAAACAATGAATATTTATATGAATTATTGGCAATTGTCATTAATATTTGTAATAGTTACAAAATGTGATTGTACTATTACTATCAATCATATTTAGTGATTATAAATAATTGTGTCACTTACAAAAATTGATGTTAACATTTGTAACATTTTCAAATAAATGATAATAAAAATTGTGTCACTTGTTTTAACTGATTTTAGTATGGTATAGTTCCATCATTTAATATGATTATCTTGCATTAGTTATACAAATGAAGTATCAATAATTTATAATTATATTCATAAAATTCACCCTATTGAAAACATGAAAAGAGAAAATCATATCAAATATAAAATTTGATACATAGAAAATATGTAGTTCAAATAGTAAATGTAGAATAAATAGAAAGCAAACATTCAACTAAAATGTAATTTAGCTCCAAAGAAAGCATGTAGTCTAAATAGAAATGTAGGTAACAAAACAGTTCTAACTAGTTCTCCTAAACTAAGTACCATCGGATGTGCCCGCATTCAGATTTTCATTCATCTCGTTTTCCAATCCCTGCAATCAAACATTGTTTAGAAATGAGATATGTTAGACATTCTCGTGCTCAATTCCAAGATATAAGCTATCATAGAAAGAAAAACTAGTGACAAAATAAATTTAGTACAAATAAATTTAAAAACTTATAGAAAAGTAACATATGAATGTGGTGGATTAGCCAAGCTCGATAAAATGGAAGTAAGATTTGGCTGATTAGCTAGGTTTGCTAATCCTCTAGTCAGATGATCAATGATCTCGTTTTCCATTCCATGTGAGCAAAAGTTGATCTGATTACATACAGTGAGAGGAATGCCTTTAGCTAAAGGAAGCTGACATTTGACATCTTAACAAGATTAACTATGACATGCTAGTGACAACTGACAGTAATCGATAAAAGATCACTGACTTATATATGAGTTCGGTAAGTAAAAAAAAAAGAAATGTGTTTAGCTAAACAAAAATGACACTAGAGTTCTTTACAAGATTACCTATAACATGCTATTGACAGCCCAATCGATACCACTATAAACAAACACATGAAACTTCAGTTTTGCCTTTACAAAAACTGAATTATCAATCAATTTGACACCTAACTGAAAATGATGAACCAATAAAACTTCAGGGTTGTATTTACTAGTAAACAAACATATTTCTAGTTAAGAAATACATGAGGATTTGGATGGTTAATAACAACGGTAAGATTCGCCTTCGCAAGGTTCGATAACAATGTTATCATATTTGGCTGCGTCATGGCGGTCTGTAAGTACACAAAAAATCAGTACACACAACAAGATTATGTTTCCATGCAAAACTAATAACAAAATTTAGTTACCTGCATAGAAGTATCCCCAACTAACTGTTGTATAAAGCCTGTCAAGTTTTGAATTTGAGTTTGTAAGCTTGTAACATGTGATCTCAAATCGATAACTTCAGAATTTGTTGCATCTACTGCTAGAGTAGTAGAATATTTTATCAACTTTAAAGGTGTAGGTCCTCGTCCTGAACGCTCTGGACCAAATACTTTGGAGTATTCATTATCTAAACGTGCAACAATACTGCTTGAATTTCTAGCTGAATTGTTTTGACTCATCAAAATATTTAGTTCAGCCTGCAATGTTATAACAACATATCTGAAATAATAAATTTTTTAAAAAACTATGAATTTAAAGTAAACAATCTAGTTGAAAAAGAAAGTTACCGCACGGTTTTTTGCCTCATCACACACAAAACTCCCATCTTGTTTCATGCGGCTAGTAGTGAAGAATTCAGCTCTACATGGAGCTTTTTATGTCTGGTTTTTCTACAGGAAAATGAAAAAGATTAACAAAAAAATAAAAGTAGGGCGAAATATAAACAGAATGTAACACCAGGCGATATATGTATGTCCTTCATCATTTAGCTATAGAGTGCTTACAATTTCCTGCCGTTTTCTAACAAAACTCTTTCTTCCGCAGAGATGAGGTATGCCATGCATGATTGTTTCGATTATTAATATTGTGGTGTCTAATTTTATACAACACCAAAAGTAGAATCAGGAAAGTAATAATACAACACTGACAACATATATTGTATAATGTAGAACTTACCTTCCACTTTTCAGTAAATCTTATGGTAAAAAATTTCCACTGGTTATCGTCGATTATGGATAGACGATTCATCATTGTATCATTCTTGTCATTTCTCTTGTACATCTTCCATAGACGACTTTAAGATCCTTGCATCTGCTTCCTAAGACACTTATCACATAATTCTTTCTAGTTTTCGGGTTCTCGAACCAGAATTTTGACTGTTTAAGAGAATTAAAATAACCAAAGAGTTAGTTAGCAAGTTTCAGGCTGATCAGTAAACAAGTAACATGATAACTAGCTACGACCTCATTTCATGAAGGATACTTGTGGCAAGGGAAGAAAAATGTCATACTTTAAGTATAAGTTAACAACACATGAATCAAGTATTATAAAAATCCAAATAACCAGCTTTCTATATTTCTCGGTCTCAAACACAGAACATTATATATGCCTTACTAAGACTTAGAACACAATATATGTGACAATTCAATTAATTATTAAAACACTAAACCTTATACGATATAAAACACTAAACCTTATATGATAAAATTGAACTAGATATGCCTTACTAAGACTCAGAACATAATATATGTTATTCAGCTACGATAGTCTCAATATCCAACGACAATTACAACACAACTAAAGACAATGGTTATACGTGAATAACTTTCCAAGCTTTTCTTTCCTGTGAGGAGGGTATACTCTCCAATTAGTGTAGTCAATGGGCAAGAGATTAACATCATTACTTAGTTGGTCCAACCATGATCCTAATAAATCACCTGAGTCTTCATCAGGTTGACCAGTTTCTTCATCGAAATGGAGAATAACTCTCTGATTTTGCAGCTTCCAAACATCTTTGGTAGTTAACATCTGATCTTCAATATCTCCACTTGCAGCTATTTAACCATGATATATTCATTAATTTATACATCAAGCATCAGTAATTAAAACATCCACAAAAACAATAGAGATTCTACTAAAGTATACTTTACCAATGATTTTAACTTTTCAATTGAAGTTGTTGCGTTCTGGAGCAAGTTCCGGTGTATTATTGAACTCCATTTGTGAAAGAAGTGGGTCATCATAAGGTGTATGCGTCTTTGAATCTGTGAAATACATGACCCTACACAATAATGAAAATCGATTTGTAAAAGTTAGCATTCAAAACGTAAGGAAATCAAAGGTATAACACTAGCTTGTAATTGTTTTTTAACAGATATGATGTATACTAACATTCAATACTTCATACACTTATTCATGTTGACTACATTCACCCATGTTATATAAGTCCCTAGGCTGGACATGTATTGCAATATTCCAACCCTTTTCGAAAGAATCCTATACATAGTACACCATTTTAGTTTGTGAAGCCAAGATATATGGCTCATCTTTATCGCCATCCCCTGTGTATAACAAACGTGAGAAATTAACCATACTATGACCATAATCATCATGTTTGTATCCTCTATTATTGCGTGTGTCAGCCCATTTACACTTGAATAGCACAACTTTGAAAGTGTCATAGTAGTTTAGCTCAATAATTTCAATTAGCTTTCCATAATATTCTGATCATGAGAACTCGCATAACTAACTATTTTGCATTCACATAAACAACATTGTTTTGTGTATTTAGATCATCATCTCTTACTATGCCTCTAAACTTAAAGCCATTGACATTGTATGCTAAGTACTTTACTGCCTTTTCAGATCGACCTAAAGTTGTACATCTTAAATCATCAGATATCTCTTCTATATCCTTTTTTTTACTTTCTCCGTAAGCCATTTCCCTAAATTAAGATGCAACTCTCTGTCAATATCTATAACAAGGCTTCTCTTCCTTTGACGACTTTGTCTCTTGTCTAAATTCTCTTTGTATCTCCTATACAAATCATTGAAAACTATTTATTAGATACAAACTCACGGATGAATTTGTGGCATTTTTAAGTAAAGTTAAAATAACCAACTTACTCTCTTAGTTAATCTAGGAACTGGAAGTTGATTAGAACAAGCCTATGTGTTTGTTGTCTCTCCAAATAACTCAGTGTATAGACATGAGCAGTCCCAACAAATATACCAATGTTTTGGAAACTTGATTGAAGCCCTGTGTTTGATGCTTGAGTTTGCACCAATGTTGGGCGATCGTCGACTCTTCCAATCCGGTTAAATCTTGTCTCAATATCATTGAGATACATTAAACAAAATGTCACACATTCATCAGCCAAGTAATGCTCGCCTATATATCCTTCTGGTTTGGCCTGATTAAGAGTATAGGTTTTGAAATATCCTAGTGTTCTACATTGTAATAAACCAAGTGAAAGGTTATTAATATTGCGGTTGTCAGATATATTTCCATATCAAATCTTTTAATAACTTGCCTTTCGATTGGATACATCCAATGAAATACTGGTCCCTCTTGTTTTGCTCCCCCCACTCGATGCACAGTTAAATCACTGTGAAAAAAGGAGGAAAAATCATATCCAGGTGGCACAATGTCATTACAATACGCACAAGTAGCTTATCTAGCTCGCTTGCATTGAGAACCTTTGATGATATATCTCTAAAAAATCTGGAGAACTCGATAATTAAAGATTTAACGTTTTGGGGCAGCAAATTTCGAACTACTATCGGCAATACGTCTTTCATTATAAGGTGACAATACTCTTAATGCTAAACAGCTTTTGGTTCTTCATATCTACATATCTTGAAATATTGGATCCATATCCGTTTGGGAGTTTAACATTTTTTAAAACATTCAGAAAATTTTCTTCCCTTTGTTATCCAAAGTAAACCATGATGGTATGTATTTCCCATCGTGAGTAGGCCACAACTCTGAGCGTATCCCCAGCTCTTGCAAATCTTTTCTTGCATTCAAGGTATCTTTTGACTTCGTCTTGTCATCTAATAATGTATAGACTATATTGTCAAATACGTTTTTCTCTATGTGTACGACATCCAAATTATGTTGCAAGACTAAGAATTCCTAGAATGGCAAATAAAAAAATATACTTTTCTTCTTCCATTGCTGACCATCAAAATTTTCCATATCCGACATATATATGTTCCTACCAGATGAGTTAGGTCTCTTTCCTAGAGTAACATTAACCCTTTCAAGGTGATGTTTAATAGTAGAGCTTGATGGTGCGATTGGTAGAGTCATGATTTCTCCAGTTCCAATAAAGGCTGCTTTACTTTACCGAAACTCATGATCGATAGGCAGAAACCGATGATGTCCCATAAAAAATTCTTTCTCTCATATTGTATACGCTTTTCCACAGCATCAGAGTTGCAGTTTGGATAAGCTAATGATGTGTAGGTATTCTAGCCTGACATATTTCCAAGACCAGGAAAATCACTAATTGTCCACATTATTGCTGCTCGCATGGTAAAATTCTTCTTTTTGAAGGCGTCTCGCATTTGAATTCCTTCGCTCCATAACTCCTTTAACTCCTTAATCAGAGGCTGTAAGTACACATCTATATCATTTCATGGCATCTGCTTTCCCGGAATAATCATGGATAAAATCATTGAAATCCATGAAGGGAGATTATATGGAAATAGTATCACCGGCAAGACACTATATTCGTACTCATTATACCGAATGGAATAAAACCATCAGTGGCCAAGCCAAGATGAACATTTCTTGGATCAGACGAAAATTCCTGAAATCGTCTATCAAATGCCTTCCACGCCCCACCGTCTTTAGGATGTCTTAGCTTACCATCAGTACTCCCATATGTTGCATGCCATCTCATATCGGAAGCTATTTTCGTCGACATGAATAGATGTTGCAATCGGGGTTTCAGAGAAAAGTAACGTGAAACCTTTGTAGGAATTCATTTCTTTCTCTTCTTAGACTGAGGTACATCACTATTTTCAGATTTACTTGCTTTCCATCTAGATTCTTCACATATCTCACATGCTTACCTATCTGCATTTGTATCCCAATACAACATACAGTTATTTGGGCATGCATGGATGGACTAGTATGTCAAACCCAGCTTGCTAATGACCCTTTTCATTTCAGTGAAAGAAGATGTAAATTTTGCAGAGGCAAAAGCTTCTTTAAGCAACTCAAGCACCATTGATATCCCCTTATCGCTGATCTCACACATACATTGGATATGGTACATCTTCAGAATGAATGACAACTTTGTGTACTTCGTACATCTTGGATATATCTCTTGATTAAAATCAGAAAGCAGGTCATCGAAACTAGATTCTCTAGATGTGATTGACGGCTCTTCCACATTGTTTGGTTTCTCAGAAGACTCGGCTCCAGCATATGAATTCAAATCTTTTTTAGGGAAGAGATCATCCAAGAGAGTCGCAGTTGAATTAGATTCAACTGGTGGAGTGTGTACTCCACCAAGTATTCCAGGGGCATTTTGAGTTACACGAATTTCTTCTCCATGTAAAACCCACTTAGTGTATGAACTAAGAAATCCAAAACACATCAAATCCCCTTCAATGTCTTTTCTAAACTTAGTTTTGGACAGCGAACATCAATTTCAAGGAAATTTCAGCATATCATCCTTAATTCTACCAAATGCAAACTCTAAGAAACATTTCATGTTATTGGTGCAGGCTTCAGATAAACGAGGTTTGTTTATCCATGATTTATCCAATATAACCTTATTTCGAGTATAAGAAAACGCACATATCATATTGGTAGAAAATAGCTATACTTTTAGTAAAGAGAGTTATAACTTCGAAATAGCTAATGAAGACTCATTCAAAGGTTTGCAAACAGGATCATAATTGTTTATATAACTATGTTGTCATATCAAACATCCACCGCATATAAATAAAACATATATAATGACTGGAAAATGCCAAAATGGTATATCAATGCTACAGAACAGTTATATATATATATATATATGAAGCATGATAATCTTATGATAGTAATGATAATCAATAGTAATCATAATCACAAGCAAGTTATTAGGCAGGTAATGTTACTGACGAGTTTTTTAGCTTAAAGCAAGTATGGAGATGAAATAATTAAAACAAAACAGACACAAACCAGACAGAAACTAAACCAAACCAGAGCAAAGCCTAACTGCAATTAATTGTTACGCACAAACATGTTTAGTGGACGGTTAATACTATCGATGATAATCTATATTAGATGCAGCCGATTTTAATATAAAAATTATGACTAACATATTATTTTGGTCTTTATGGCAGAATGAGCTGAGTTAATTAATTCAAGATGAACTAAAGACAGAAAACTTGGCGATAATGCAAACAACAGTACAAACCTAGTGAGAGAATGCATTCATTTAATGAAAAAAAATCAAAGTTAGTTCTTTTTATATGTGATGCAACAGAACACTATTGAAACTAGATGCAAAGATGAGTCCAGGAAAAAAAACATCATAGCACTCACAAACCAAGAAAAACAAATTAAACAAATGCAAACAAGTCTAGCGATAAGTACGCTATGCGTCTGTCTAAGCAATTCCTACTAATCTCTCTCTTTTTTTTTGCAAATTCGATGATGTAACTGGAGCTTTATTTAACAACCTAAACAAAATCTAAGAACCAAATAACAACAATTGGGTTAAAAATAATTGGTTTGAGAACAAATAACACACTCGTTGATGCTTACAAATCCTAATATTCTATGCCGCCATATTCAAAAGATATCCTAGTGTGATGGATGATCCATCACATATTTAATGAATGAAATTCTACTTTCATAGGTAAATTGGATAATACAAAGATTTCAAATGTCATACAGTGAGAAATTTGTAGTTTCATAGAAAATCAGAACGAATAATTAACACAAAATTGCAAGCTCATATTTTAACTAACCACCAATGATTAAAAAACTTGTCATACTAAGAGGATTATTAGCAAGCCATAAACTATATCCGCAAACTCAATGCGTAATCTGGAATTAACAAATTAATGATCTTTACAAAATAAATTATCAATCGACAATTAACATTAAGCAAGATGTGATTTCTTTAAACTTATATTGTTCAATAATAATCTATCATCAATCAAGCGGCATAGTAGAAATTAAAAGTTTTGAGATTACCTTCTTTAGAGTCGTTTGCAGCAATCTCCAAGTTCCTTAGAATGTTCCAATTGGCAGTCTTCTTTGTCTCTTGGAAAACCCTAAGTCATAAAAAAAATTGTGGTTAATATATATATGTATTTTGAATTGGATTCTTGATTCAGATTGGAAATTCACTACGACTCCCGCTTAACTATTCATTACCCTAATTTACTTAAATTGATTTGGCAATTTACATTTACAGAAATCATACCCACGATCTAATAAAAAGAGAGTATAAGTCAATTTATCAAAAATGAAATCCAGTGTCTTCACCGGTAAGTGCTAGCTAACAACGTCGTTCAAAATTAGTAATGCATACAACTGCAGTTACATATAAATAATTTTGTGGTTTGATATTTATTTAAAATCTAGCTCGATTTGAATAAGTTAATGAAGCTCAAACTAGAAATCTAGTCAATAATAAGTGAGAGAGTACATATCTGCAAGTGCAAGTGTGTGAATCTTTTCTCTCCTCAATATCTTTAGAAAAAATCAGAAGGTGGTATCTCCCACATCGCCGCCGTCTCTCAATCGAACTCCATAGCCATAAATCGGTGGACCTTCTGACTGTTGGAAATTTCCCAATAGAATCTGGGATGAGGAAGATGTATTGATTTTGGTCTGAATCGAAGCTTTTTTCTTCATCGAATTTCACTATGTCACTCTACATAAGTGGTTCGACAAATACAAGAAGGTGAAGGAAGATATCTCCTTGGGTCGTGGGTTTCGCATGGGCTGTAACGAAAAAAATCTGGATGTATTTTGTATCATATAGTCCATTAACTTAAGTGATGTTATTTTTAGTGTAACTTCTTCTTAATTAATTTAGAAAATTAATGGTAACATCGTATAATACGTATGGAGATGATATACCATGGATTTTAGGGTTTTTAACCATGGTATATATCTTCTTAACGAGTCTTTTAGAGTCTTTGGAGTCCTATTATCTATGTTTTCAGGTCTAGACACGTTTGGAGCGGATTTAGACATTATGGCACATTCTGGAGCATTTTGGAGCATTAACCCGAGAGATAGAGTTCACTGTCTAAAACACAGACGTGCATCGATCGACACACTTGTGGCATCGATCGATGCATATGCAGATCAGGCTTTTCTCGGCGGTTTAATGAATAGTTTGGATATTGCACTTTTGCCCAGAAGTTTCTCATAATTACAAAGAAGCCCCAGCCGATTTTAGATCATTATATTAGGGTTTTTAAGCCATTGTTTAGGCTACGCTTTAATTTATTTTTGAGAGAGTTAGAGGCTGATCTTGTTCTTGAAAGAGAGAGGATTTCGAACCCCAGTTCTTTATTTTATTATATGCTATTTGGTTTTCTATTCATGATGTCTTCTGTTTCGATGATCATGTCTGAGTAGTTTACCAGTTAGGTTTAGGGATTCTCACTTCATGGAATTATAGGTTAATCGATCTGTAGGGATTCATATTTGTTAGTTCTTCATCTAGGGTTGTTCTTAATGCTTAATCTGAAGTAGCTACCCAGATTTATGATGTTAGGTTGATTTCCACAACGACAGTTGGTTAATTAGCTAGAAAGAACCTAGATGAGCAATTTGATCTACTCGCAGAGAAATTTGGTTTAGAGGAATTGTGAACGAAAGAACTTGAGATTAATGCTTGTTTAGAACTCTAGAATTCGCAACGAAAGTTGGCTTGCTATGTTGTTAGACATAGATAGGATTCGCAACGAAAGTTGGCTTCTTATACTTCTGTGATTCCAGTTCTAGAACAGTTCTTAATTAGATCCCGATTGATTTATTGCCTGTGTTCCTGATTTCCTGAGAACTCCCTTGACCTGACGCCTTCGCTTTTGATTTACAAACCGTTTACTTGCTTTCTATTTTGATTTACTGCTTTTTACCGCTTCTACCTAGTTTAACCTGAAATTCTATAATCTATCGCAAGAGTCTAGAGTCTCTGTGGATTCGATACCCTATATACTACTGTCACGTCTGTCCACTTGCAGTGTAGATCTAGGGATTAAAACCTGATCGTATCAAGTTTTTGGCGCCGTTGCCGGGGACTCTTTTGAGTCTTCGATAGATTTGAACTTAGGGTTTAGACAAGGTTTTTCGTTTTTATTTTACTGATTTATTTTTCTGTTTTTCTCTGTTTTGCAGGTCAGGTTCGACAGAATCGGCTTGCATCGATCGACGCTCTTTTTGCATCGGTCGACACATTTCGCGGAATCACTAAGAATACTAAGAGATCCGTAAGGACGATGTGTCGGAATGATTTTTTCAGCTCAGGGATTGACAGTTCACAAATAGTTGGGTTGAAGAACAAAGTTGACTTTCTACATAGTCTTCTACTTGGAAAGTATGCGCAAGAAGCCATCAACTACGTTGGAGGGAATAGATTCAACAGTCAGGAATCTGCTTTTCAGGAACCCTTCCAGCAACAGAGTAACTCCTTCTCGAGGAACTACGGTGTTTCTTCTTACCAAGCACCGCCTGCACCTACATATAAGAGCAGATTGGAAACCATGATGGAGCAGTTTCTTGAGGGACAGCAACAGATCACTCTGTCCTTCAACTCAAAGATAGATGCATTGTATGAAAATCTGAATGGGAAGTTTGAATCTTTGAGAACACATGTGAAGAAGCTAGATGTCCAAGTTCAACAGACAGCTGGAGCAATACAAAGGCAGAATGAAGATGGGAAAGCTGAACAGAAGCAATACGTCAATGCTGTGATCACAGGAGATGAGATTGACTTGCTAGGAGAAGAAGAGAGCATAATCTCGAATTTTTTGGATGAATATTGTCTGTCTGAGACATGCGTCGATCGACATACCCTCGATGTCGATCGATGCATCCCTGATACGTCTGATGAATTTGAACATAATCGCTTTGTGTCGATCGACACACAACGTGCATCAGTCGACACAAATCCCAGACGGGGTAAGAAACCTGCAACAGTCCTAGAACGAGTCTATAAGCCCTCTGTGCCGTATCCTAAGGTTCCTAAACTGTCTAAACAGGATCTAGAAGTGGCTAACTGCATGAAAGTGAGGGAAAAGAAGCTGATTCAGATTACAGAGAAGATACCAAACCCAGGAGCCTTTGTGCTAGACTGTTCCATCTCTAAGGACAGATTCAAGCGTTCTCTGTGTGATTTAGGATCTTGTGTGAATCTCATGCCATACTCAGTGGCTGTGAGATTAGGACTGATGGATTTCTAGCCTACTAGGATCTCTCTTATCTTAGCTGATCGATCAAAGAGGTATCCAGAAGGAGTTCTTGAGGACGTTCAAGTCAGAGTTGGGAACTACCTGATTCCGACAGATTTTGTGGTGCTGAAGTATGATATTGAGCCTGATGATCCTCTGCTACTTGGTAGATCATTCTTAGCCACTGCTGGAGCAGTTATTAATGTGAGACGTGGACTGATTGATCTCCAGCTGGGAGACAAGCCTTTGCAGTTCAAGATGGATAAGCTGCAGAAATCCACCATTGATGGACAGAGTTTCAGTGTTGTAGTGGAACCAGAGAGTATGATTGGAGAGAAGAAGATGGCAGTTCCTTTTGAACCTTCTCTAACATCTTCAGTACTTGCAACTGCTCATAAGCGGAAAGCTCCAGACATCTCATTTCCACCAAAGGTAAGGCACAAATCATCTAAGCTTAAACCTCCTAACCACATTGCTTTGAATGCAGGAAAACGCAGAATCCCACCCAAGCTTCGCTCCCGCCCTGGTTCTACTCCTTCGTTCCTTGGAAAATCTCATGATCCGTCTGCATATACACCACCTTGGCTGAGGAGACATTCATAGAGACATTCCAAGTCTCTGTTGAATCCCCCATAAGTCCGATCTCTATCCCATAGTCAAGCTAATGACTAAAAACAAGCGCTGAGTGGGAGGCAACCCACTATAGAGTCAGTTTTCATTTTTATTTTTCATTTTTAGGTCTTTGTTACTTTGATTTTTCGTTTTGGTGTTTTCAGACGAGAGAACATGTCAAAAATCGCTTAGCATCGATCGACACGGTCCTGTGTGTCGATCAACACAGAGCGAACACACCAATGAATTGAGCAAATGTGATTTGCGTCGATCGATGCAGTCCTGAGCATCGATCGACATAGTGCGACGAGAGGTACGTAACTCTGGATTTTTCAGACTCTTTTCAATTTGATTATCTGTGTTCACCGAGCTCATGCTTTTATTACACTGGTGACAGTGTAGTTTAAGTATGGGGGAGGTAGCTACTGACGCACGCTTTTGTTTTCTTAGTGTCAGTCACATGTTTTTCAAAACTGTTTTATTAAGTCAAAATGTGCATGAAACTATGATTTTTTGAAAAAAAATTTCGCTGGAACAGGAACTAAGTGACCATTGGACAGACTTGCAGGACCTCTATGACTATTAGAAAACCCTAAACAGATCAGCTTACCAAGGAGACCCATATCTAACCAGGTATTCAGAGGATCCATCACTAGTCTCACACTAATCTTGACTTTAATTTCTCACCTAAGGGATTGGTAATCTTTGGGTCGGATTCCTTTGATGTGTTTGGCACAGTCTGTGATCCTGTTCTTAAGTATGGTTTCTGATTTTTCCCTCCCTTGAAAGTAAAAAAAAAAAAGAGATAAAAACCGAGGATAAGCTAGTAGCTTCGAAGTGGTCACGGGAGTGGTAGAGACCCCTATTACCTCCTGTGTATCCATGGAAAGATCCAAAGTTAAACCCCAATAAAAAGGGAAGAGCACTGATAGAAAAAATAAAATGATACCCAGTGGGAAAAAATCAGTGCTAAGGGAGAAAGGGAAAAGAAAGAAACCAGAAACCGACAGTTTGGTGGTTAGATAATGAATAGGTTGAGTCCATGAGTCCTTTGATTCGATAATCACTCTGTGAGACTGCACATAATTGTATATAGAGACTGGTGTGGTGAACTTGAATGTCCTAACTTGATTGTGGAGTTTACTTGGGACAGTTGCTAAGTGTGGGGGAAGTATATTGCGGTCTTGAGTTCTGTAGGAAAGTTTTCAGTGGTTTACTAAGTGAATGTGAATGCAAAAGTTCCTAGGACGAAATGAGTTTCTTTGTTTTCAAACCTCATTTCTTATACTTTGGTTCTTTACTTGCTTGAGGGCAAGCAAGAGCTAAGTGTGGGGGAGTTGATATACCATGAATTTTAGGGTTTTTAACCATGGTATATGTCTTCTTAACGAGTCTTTTAGAGTCTTTGGAGTCCTATTATCTATGTTTTCAGGTCTAGACACGTTTGGAGCGGATTTGGACATTATGGCACATTCTGGAGCATTTTGGAGCATTAACCCGAGAGATAAAGTTCATTGTCTAAAACACAGACGTGCATCGATCGACACACTTGTGGCATCGATCGATGCATATGCGGATCAGGCTTTTCTCGGCGGTTTAATGAAGAGTTTGGATATTGCACTTTTGCCCAGAAGTTTCTCATAATTACAAAGAAGCCCCAGCCGAGTTTAGATCAATATATTAGGGTTTTTAAGCCATTGTTTAGGCTATGCTTTAATTTATTTTTGAGAGAGTTAGGGGCTGATCTTGTTCTTGAAAGAGAGAGGATTTCGAACCCCAGTTCTTTATTTTATTATATGCTATTTGGTTTTCTATTCATGATGTCTTCTGTTTCGATGATCATGTCTGAGTAGTTTACCAGTTAGGTTTAGGGATTCTCACAAGGGATTTCATGTAATTATAGGTTAATCGATCTGTAGGGATTCATATCTGTTAGTTCTTCATCTAGGGTTGTTCTTAATGCTTAATCTGAAGTAGCTACCTAGATTTATGATGTTAGGTTGATTTCCACAATGACAGTTGGTTAATTAGCTAGAAAGAACCTAGATGAGCAATTTGATCTGCTCGCAAGGAAATTTGGTTTAGAGGAATTGTGAACGAAAGAACTTGAGATTAATGCTTGTTTAGAACTCTAGAATTCGCAACGAAAGTTGGCTTGCTAGGTTGTTAGACATAGATAGGATTCGCAACGAAAGTTGGCTTCTTATACTTATGTGATTCCAATTCTAAAACAGTTCTTAATTAGATCCCGATTGATTGATTGACTGTGTTCCTGATTTCCTGAGAACTCCCTTGACCTGACGCCTTCGCTTCTGATTTACAAACCGTTTACTTGCTTTCTATTTTGATTTACTGCTTTCTACCGCTTCTACCTAGTTTAACCTGAAATTCTATAATCTATCGCAAGAGTCTAGAGTCTCTGTGGATTCGATACCCTATATACTACTGTCACGTCTGTGCACTTGCAGTGTAGATTTAGGGATTAAAACCTGATCGTATCAGGAGATTATTCAATCTCTCATGCTCTGTGTGGGTTGCATGGATAACACGTTATCTTATGCATGACAACTCATTTTTGAGATGCAAAGGCAGGGACTAATGGTTCTTCGATATGGAGCAAATTACTTAAGCTAAGACCCCTAACTTATGATTTCTTTCGTTTTGATGTTGGAGATGGGAAAAGGACTTTTTCTGGTTTGATGACTGGTTGGAAATTGGAAATTGAGGGACATTTTTGGTGAGACAGGTCACAACTTATGGGCATAAACAGGCGAGGTAAGGTAGCATATGATGCCATATATGGATGTTGGACAGTTCGAGCAAACCGGACACGCTCCCACCTTCCTTTGCTAAAGAAAATACACGCTCAGCCCATCCTTCACTCTGAAGCGGGCGTGGATATTTTGCTCTGGAGACATGTGTATGATACCTACAAAAATGTATTCTCTGCATCTAGAACATGGGAACAAGTAAGGCATCGAAGGAACAAAGTAGATTGGCATCAAAATGACTTGTTTTCGCAAGGTACACCTCGACATTCTTTTATTGTGTGGTTCGCAATGTGGAATATGTTGTCTACAATATATATAATGAGGAGATGGGGCATTACTCAGCCTTGCCTTTTATGTGGAGAAATAGATGAAACGAGAGACATCTATTTTATGCTTGCCCTTATACATTCTATGTTTGGCTAGTGGTTGCAAATGGTTTGATGGGATCGGTTATAACCCTAGATTGGGCAGATACGTTGACCTTTCTCAAACTGAAAGGAAGTAGTAGGTCGAATCATATTCTGATTCGCCTAATCTTCCAATCTGCCATCTACCATATTTGGCGTGAACAGAACCCCAGATGGCACCGAAAGGATGTGTCTCACCGGAACAGCTTATCCGGAACTGTGAGAAAGATGTTTGTAACATGATATCGTCTCTCGACTATAAAACGCCTCACATATTAGAAGGATTTTTGTGCAGATGGTTTGCAAAGTCTTTGTGCATAAACATTTTTTTTTTCCTTTCGAACTTCAATTCTATAGTGCCTATTCTTTGATTCTTATCTATGTAAAAACTTTTTTTCTAGCCATTAATCAACAAATTTGATATTTTATGAGAAAAAATAATATACAAGCCACACTAGGACCGTACTATATGTGTTGGGATTTATTACATAATTTGGAATGTGAATTTGTTAAATCTGTCGTTCAAAATGTTGAATTTTGAGTTGATGGACACATGTAATGATTTGGATGGACTAAAATTCGTCTTTGTTGAAAATCGTTCTATCATAACTAGAAAAAGATTGCCATAATTAAGCATGATTACATATAGCTATTTGTCAAATCATCGGAAGATTTCAACATGAAAATAGTGTTTTACTTTTAAAAAAGGAAAGAATCCAACCCTATACCATACGTTACATCCCGCTGTATTCAAAATGTTTAATATGTGGGTCCACGTAGCATCAGGTTGTACGGTACTCTCGCTCGTAGCCTATTCCAGCCTGTTTGTTTTGCCGGCTTTTAACTAGTACTGAGTCAAAAGTAAAAAAAAAAGCTGACGACGCCAGGCTTATGGAGGGGGTGACGACACGTGTTCCAACCGGGGTCTCTATTTTACCGCAAAACTTGGCGGCTCCGTCGTATAATCGCCGGGAAAACAACAACACCCGGTGATTACGTTATATTCGACCTTATCCATCTTTAGTTTAGTTTTTTTTTCTTTCAATTTTTTACAGCAATTAATTTAAGAAAAAAGTCATAAAATAGCACAAAAAACATACCTTATCATAAATATAGCACCAAGAAAAATAATTCACATTTTTAGCATTATTTTAATTATAAAGACTTTTATAGCATTATATAATTTAGGGTTTAGGGTTAATTATTTAGGGTTTAGGGTTTATTATTTAGGATTTAGGGTTTAGTATTTAGGATTTAGGGTTTATTATTCAAAGTTAGGGTTTAATATTTAGGGTTTAGTATTTAAGATTTAAGGTTAGGGCTAATTTAGTGACAAAACATGTTTTGTGCTATTTTTATGATTTTTCTTCCTTGATGATATATTTTTGACAAGTCATGTTTTTTTTGCTATTAATGCGATTTGCCCTTAATTTAATAATAGTTATCCACATCCTTGGCACCACCCATGTCCCAAGAAAGAAAAGAGTACGATTGCAATTTATAATGGTGAAAGTATGTTGAAAATGAAAGTTTTTTTAAAATGATGAGAATTTATACTTAGTTTATAAAACAATAATGTACTATTGAAGCAATTAGCATGGTTAGATTCAATGTATTTGGATTACACGCCTGTTCAGTGATGAAGTAAAGAACTTGAATTAATTTACTAAGTATTTATTCTTTAGCTAAAACAGTAAAACAGTACAGAATAATTAGATAAATATTTATTAAAAACAAATTAAAAAATGTGCACAACACTTAAATGTTTTGTCTACAAAGGCCACTTTGCTTCTTCTGATTTGCAGAAGAGCTTAAGCCTTAAGGTATATGAAAGATAGACGAAATTTAAGTTCATCCAATCACACAGCTTCTATTGCAATTCTCTGTTTTTCTTTTGCTTTTGTTGTTCTTAACGAGAATGTTATATTGTTCTTGGAGGAAAGTTGTAATTTTGAATTATAATTTCGATTACTAAATTCTGTAGAATGGAATCGACTTTGTGCTTCTTCTGGGTTAAAAGGTTGGATCCAATCTGAAGAAAGAACTAGTTTTTCTTGATTTTCTTCTCCATCCCATTAAGATTGCAATCTTGGATTTTCTCCGACAAGATGTTTGAAGCTCAAACTGGAGATTCTTGTCTGGTTTCAACCCTCTTCACCATGCCAAGCCATAAAGAAACAAAATGGAGCTTTAAACGCCCTTTTCTCAACAACGATGATGAGACCGATATTCACCTCAAGAAAATTTACAAGCTCACCGATTTCTTGAATCGAGACGACGATGATTGTCCAGCGAGCGAAGACGGAGGAAACGGATCTTCAGATTCTGGGTCGCTAATCCCAGGGATGAACAAAGACGATTCAATTAGCTGTTTGCTTCGTTGCTCTCGAGCTGATTACTGCTCCATTGCTTCAGTGAGTCGGAGCTTACGCAATCTGATTCGAAGCGGAGAGATTTACAGACTCAGGAGGCTACAAGGGACGCTCGAGCATTGGGTTTACTTCTCTTGCCATCTCAACGAATGGGAAGCTTTTGATCCGAGATCGAAACGGTGGATGCATTTACCGAGTATGCCACAGAACGAATGTTTCAGGTATGCAGACAAAGAATCTCTCGCTGTAGGAACTGATTTGCTTGTGTTCGGTTGGGAAGTGAGTTCCTATGTAATCTATAGATACAGTCTTTTGACAAACTCTTGGTCTACCGGGAAGAGTATGAACATGCCTAGATGCTTGTTTGGCTCTGCTAGTTACGGAGAGATTGCGGTTTTAGCCGGCGGTTGCGATTCGAACGGTAGGATTCTTGATACCGCGGAGATGTATAACTATGAGGATCAGACTTGGTCGGTGTTACCGGCGATGAACAAACGGAGGAAAATGTGTTCCGGTGTGTTTATGGATGGGAAGTTTTACGTGATTGGTGGGATTGGTGTTGGGGAAACGAATGAGCCAAAGGTTTTGACTTGTGGTGAAGAGTTTGATTTGAAGACGAGGAAATGGAAGGAGATTCCTGAGATGTCACCACCGAGGTCAAACCAGGGGAACGGAATGTCTGCAGCTGCGATGGCTCCACCGCTTGTAGCGGTCGTGAATGATCAGCTTTACACGGCTGATCATGCGGGTATGGCGGTTAGAAGGTACGATAAGGAAACACGGGTTTGGGTAAAAGTTGGGAACTTGCCTGAACAAGCGGGTTCGATGAACGGTTGGGGTTTAGCGTTTAGAGCTTGCGGTGATCAGGTAATAGTGATTGGTGGACCAAAGGCTCCAGGTGAAGGATTTATTGAGCTTAACTCATGGGTTCCAAGTGATGCTACACCACAGTGGCATTTACTCGGCAAGAAACAGTCGGTTAATTTCGTTTACAACTGCACCGTGATGAGCTGTTGAAAAAAATGCATAGAGAATTTAACCGTCGTTAACAGGGTATAAACACACACAAGGGTTATTAGTTATGATTAATATATAAAACTCCAGGACATGGTTGTTCTGTTAATGTAAACATGTAGTTTCATGTTCCTGCTGAGTTCTAATCTATGTTTTGATCTTTATTTCTTCTTTTCATTTGTTATGTTAGGTCTAGATCTTTCTCATGCTCTAAAGATTCCAAAATCTTGATCCTTATACTCAATTCAGCTTTTAAAGTGATTCAAGGGTGATCACATCTTAATTTGTAGTAAAACAGAGTAGATCACTAGGATTGTTTTTTGTCGTTTTGTACCTTGATTGAACATTGATTACCCATTTCGTAATTAGGAGTGAAAGAAAAAAAGAAAACAGAAAAGTAATTGATTCAATCCTGTGTTTTTAAGTCCAGTCTATGAAGAATTTATTCACATTCACTAGCAGCTGCATCGACTCTAAAAGCATATTTATTGTGGTCGAATCTTCAACTATTTGATTATGCTAAAGTACCAATGTATAAAGATGAACTGCCCTTTCTAAATATTAATATATCTTATCTTTCAATTTTTATGAGATGTAATATTTGGCAGGAGGATCATATTCGAGCAGAACTTTGATTTGAGGCTTAAAAAGTAAAGCAAGGTTAGTGTTGGTGGAGGCTTAGGCTAGTATAGTAGCCCATTTTGGAGTTTTCATTTTAATAACATTGTCATTTAATACAACTGTATAATCTAATAGTGGGATTATTTTTGTTGATTCCCTAATGTTTCTTCCACTAATGCAACATCAGATTTAAAAAATGATATTGAATAGCAAAGAATATTGATTCTATTTGCTTATTGTGTGTATAATATTATTCTTAATGTCATTTCCTCCACTGACCACTACTCCGAAGTAAAACACCATTTCCAGGTTCGAAACAGTTGATAAATACATAATTTTGAGTTCGAATATAACTGTTAAACAATTGAACACAAGTTAGTTTTGTAACGACCCATATTTTACAATTTTAATATAAATATGTGTCTTTCTTCTTTTTATTTTTCATAGAAACTGAATTTTTTACTCAAAACTTTAAAAAATAGAGATGTGGGAAAAAATAAGTGACGGATCGTCGATTCCAGATTCCTTCGTTCGCAAATCGTCGTGCATTGCATCTTCTCGTGATAAAGGCAAATCGTCGTGCATTGCACCTCTCTAAGTTTCTAACCGACGCGCCCTCAATCGCCGAAATAAGATCCGGATGCGTCACCGTCATTCTGCACGCATCGCCACAATCTGCCGTCTCCGAGGAGCCTTTGCCCTCCGCCATCGTCGATGACCGAATAAACTCGGTAGCTCAGTAACATAACTTGGTAACCGGTTTAATTATGATTAAAATTAATTTTGTCACCAATTCGGTTAATACGGTTTGAGCTGGGTAGGCGACTAGATCCGATTCGATCTCATTTAGTTTGGTCTGACCTGGTTCGAGTCAGTTCAAGTCAAATGAGTCGGGTCGGGTCGGGCCATGTCAGGCGGGTCGGTTCAGGTCACGAGTCCGGTTGGGTTTGTGCATGGGCTGGCTTTGACCATTGACTGTTAACTTTTAAGTTCACATTTTCAGTTGACCGTAACTATCTTATCCTTTATCCGGTTTAAGTCAAACGAAAGCATATCTCACTCGATTTTTTGTCCTGATTTCATATTTGGATCCCGTTTAAGCACCAAAAGTCTCTAAACTACACATTTACCCTTTTATAAGGTGAGGACTATTTTGTCACTCTTTGTTTTCCGTTTTAATCCTTCAGATATGTAATTTAGCATCTAAATGTGTGCCGTTTGTTTGCTAAGTTTAACTAGGTTGTATGTTAAATTAGAGATATGGTTATGGAGGATTCAACCCATTGTTTGCATTGCCGTTTAAATGTTATCAATATAGATATAGATAGTCGCATAGTGATGCGAGTAGGTGAGAATGCAGGGCACAAAGACAAATTTCTGTAATTGGGTTGTATTATGTGCGGGGACACGACATCCTAAGTTGATCTTTTTTTTGGTTCCTAAGATCGATAAAGTGTCCTTCGGGCGGCGCGGTGGACACAAAATCCATCATGGAACCTCGGTGGAAGTGTATGGGTGATCACTTGTTCACTGGGAACCTTGTTTACTGCTTGGGCACATTAGGTGCCGTGTCTGTGCATGTTTAGGCTAGATTACTTTACTTGGATTGTTTGGACCGAGTCTATGAACTTGCATTTTAGCATCTCATACCTCATTGAGCGACTCTCATGTTGCCCACTCCTCCTTCTTTCTCTCCTTTCAGGTAAGCATGCCAAGTAGATGGACCGCTTAGTTGGATCAGGTGATTTGGAATTTTATCGTCTTTTCTGCATTTTGTTTTAAACGTTATTTACGATTTATTACAATTAGTGGTTATTGTCGGGTTATTTCGGTTATGTTGGTTATTGGAGTTTATTGGAGATACTTGAGTTGTCGTTAGAGTTAGTAGCACGCTGTCTCGAGAGTGGAGGAGACGAGTATTACATTTTTGTATCAGAGCTAGGTTTGTCGTCCTTGTCTTGACCCGGGAGGCGGGTAGTGGATAATAAGAGTCGTAGTTAGTAAAGTTATGATTCAGTTTCAACGATTTTTAACGTATTTCAATGTTTTCTGGGAATTGACATTTAAAAAAAAAATATTGCAGCCCATATGCTTGGTATTAGTCTATTAATCGTCAACTCCTAATTTCAGCAAAAGTCTAACCAAATTGTTTTGTGCTAAGTATGGAATACAAAAACCAATTGTTGGTAGTAATTTTTTGAAAAACACCTTGTTATGGAGATCTTCGTGGTATATCTGGAATTATTTGTGTGAGTCATTGTGAAGTTATTTGGTTCATGGTAGAGTTATTTTTGCGATTCTAAGGCAGTTAAGAGAGTTTCTTCAAGTGGTAAAGGTGGTTTTGAAAGAGTTTAAAAAGTGGAGTTGTGGCATTTGAAATTGCCTACTACTAATTTGGATCTCTTTGTGTTGCAAGCTATACTGGAGAAGACAAGCTAGTGGGAATGGAAATCCAATGAGAGAGTGTTAGGGAAACACTATGCTGGATTGGAAAGAAGCTACAAGGCAAGTGGATGAGGAACAAGTTTAATAGGGATGGAAACCCAAAGAATGGTGTCTGAAAATATCATTGTTTGATGACAAGGTAGGGAACGTCGAGCTTAATGGGGATGGAATCCCAATGGGTTGTGTTCCGAAAATATTACATCGAAATGAAAAGGTAGGAATCTTCAATTAGAGGTCAGTTTGGCAATTGAGTAAGTGCAAAGGATGTGTAGTGGGCCGTTCCCACATATTAAGAAGCCACAATGGACATGGTTAGTATCTTCTTTTAGCAAGAGTTAAGATAAAGATGTATGATTGAGCGACAATCATCGCCGTTATGACAAGATATCGAAAGATCGTTGAGGGGAATTAATTTGGAAGTAGATGACCCATTGTATCATGCTGATAGAGAATTCAGTTGGAAGTGAAGCGTCTCATTCAAGTTTGAAACCACTCGAATGACGAGTGTTGTTTCTAAAAGTTTGAAGTTTGCATATATGAAACAAGTCGTTACATGTATTCATATGGCTAAGTGTTAGTGTCGACCATTCTCAAAAACCAAGATTTTATTTCATTCGGATCCAGTTGGAAATAGGATGTGGTGATGGACTTTTTCAATGCAAACAAACACAAAAAATTTAAACCACCCCCATCAAAGTGAGAAACCGACCCTAAAGGACATATAAGGTACTGTTCTCTGTGTTGCGTTTTTAAAGATGTTGTTTGCATGGTACCCAGGAGAAGGACATTCCACGTTTTGGTTGGGAACCAAGTGTGAGAGGAAAAATTATTTTCAACGAGTGGGGTTAATCTCAGCTTTCTCTTCCTATGATTTGGTTGTGTTTTGTTGATGGTAAAAGTTTGCAGCACAAATGGGTTGAATTCAATTTGGAGATTGCTTAACATTGCGTGTAATCTAATATGCTGGAAGATGCCTTAAGTAGGCATGAGAGACATATTAGGGCCAATCAAGGTTCATGAGTAAGCCTGTGACACTTGCTAATCTCAGATTATGTGCAGTTACCACAGAGGGAGAGACATTCGGTCTTCAGGCATTGGAGATTTGTCATGCTCAAGGAAAGATAAGGCTTTACGTAAGCATGTCGAAAAGGAATTTCTTTATGATAAACTGTATTATACACCACTATGTTGGCCAAATGTGGGGAAGCGTAGAAACTTAGAACCATCAATGGTTCAAGAAATGGTAGAGAAAGTGAAAAAGGCTCAAGAGGCGGCTAAATGAAACACATGATCGTCAGGAGAGTTATACAGATAAGCGCATGAGATATTTGGAGTTTGAGGTAGACAATTTAGTATTCCTAAAAATGAGGACACTTCAGAAAGGAGTTAAGATTAGAAAGTTGAAGATGCTTAAGCCGAGGTATGTGGGAACGTACCCTATTTTTAAGTGGATTGAGGTAATAACGTATCATCTAGGTTTATCATCAGAGTTGGCATAATTTGATAACGTGATTCATGTATCACTATTTAGGAAGGTTGCCTGAGAGCAAGAGTTTATTTTGCAGCAGTCGTCAAGTGATCTCAGTAAGGATTTTTCAGCGCCTAGCCAACCACTGTCGGTTCTGGGGCGTCATGAAAAAGAATTTAGAGAAAAGTGACTGCGATGGTTAGTGTTGGGAGAGAAACGATATTCAGGAGGAACCTTGAGGTTTATAGGTGCATATGAGATCAGATTACCCAAACCTTTTGGAGTTGTAAGCGAGAAACCTAGTCCGATTTTAAAATCGGGAGCGAATTCTATGTTAGTGGAGCGAATTGTAACAACCCATATTTGAAAGCCCATTTGTTGTCCAGCAAAATGCAAAAGCCCTAGGTTTATTTAACATAAATACTTGTCTGCTCTCTTTTTGCATATAAATTGAACTCGTTACTGAAACTTTGGATCAGTTGAGCCGTCGGAGAGAGAAAGTGATGAATCGTCGATCCTAGGTCCCATCGTTTGTAGATCTTCACGCATAGCATCATCCTTTGATAAAGGTAATAATCCATCGGACGCGCCCTCAATCGCCGGAAAAAGACTCGTGACACGCCACATTCATACTCCAAGCGCCACTTTCACGCGGTGCCGCCGCCGGCGACCGAGTCAACTCGGTGACCTGTGTGTCGACCGGTTTGACCATTTTAGTTCTGGTCTTAATTTTATCTCGGTTAATCAGGTTTGAGGTGGTTAGGCAATTGGACCCATTTCGATCCGATTTGGTTTGGATTGACCCGATTTGGCTCGGCTCGGGTCGGTTCACGGGTCGGGTTGGGTCTGTGCATAGATTGACTAGGTTGACTTTGACCGGGTTCATTTTGACCGTTGACTTTATAGTTGACCATAACTAGCTCATCATTTATCCGATTTAAGTCAAACAAAAGCCTACCTCACTCGACTTTTTGCTCTGATTTCAGATTTGGATCCGGTTTGAGCATAAGTAGTCTCGAAATTAAACTTTTACCCTTTTATAAGGTGAAAGTTATTCTGCAACTCTTCGTTTACCATTTTAAGCCTTCAGATATGTAGTTTAGTATATAAATGTGTTTTGTTTATTTGTTATATTTAACTAGGTTGTATGTTAAATTGGGGATAAGATTATATAGGATTCAATCTATCGTTTGCATTGCCGTTTAAATGTCATTGCTTGCTATATACACACATAGTGATGCGTGTAGGTGAGAATGCAAGGGTACATACCCAAAGTTCTGTACTTGGGTCGTATTGTGTGTCGGGACATGGCAACCTAAGTTGATTTGGTGCGTGGGTCCTAATATTGATAAAGCGTCATATGGCGGTGCGGTGTACATGACATCAATCACAGAGCCTCAACGGAGGGTTGTGGGAGATCACTTAATTCGGTAAGAACTTTATTTGTTGTTTGGGCACATTAGGTGCCGTGATTGTGCATGTTTAGGCTAGACTACTCTATATGGTATACTTGGAATGATTATGTGGACCAGCGTTTTAGCATATGTAGGAATCAGAAAATTGATAAAAGATATGTAGGAATCAGAAAAATTGGTTTTAATTCAAATGGGAAAAGCGACAGGTTCAGAATTTCTCATGAAATAAAGTAATGTGTATCATTTTTCAGCCATGATCGAATCAAGAACATGTTTTAGAACTTAAATCAAAGAGATAAAATAAACTAACTTTCGTTGCGATAGGTTACTAAGTCTAAATCCTGTAAATTTAAATTCTTTTGCGATTTCTAAAGATTAATTTAGCTTAAGCTCAAGTTTAATTTATTTAGAAATTATCTAATCCAATTTCCTTGGCATTTATCTAATTAGTTCACCAAAAGTTTTGTCATATTTAAAATCACACTTCATGTCAACTTAACAGGTTATGATCTAAATTCTAGGTGATCAATCTAGAAATAGCTTTAAGAGCACCTTAAGTGAAGAACAATCAAGTTATTAATCCTTAACATATAAATCAAGCTAGCATTCTGTGAAATCCCTAACAAGAATCCTTAACTATAATGAGATCTACTCAGACATATCAAATAAACACAATAAATGATCAAAATAGATATCATATAAATCAAAAGAGAATAAGAAACATGAGTTCAAAATCTTCTCTCAAAAGCAGTACAGAGTATCAGACTATCATCAAGCTCTTATCTCTCTCATAACCTCAAAGCATGAAAAGTATGAATGAGATAAAACTATAAAACCTAATTAAAGCACTAAAACATGTTTAGGATCTCTTCTGTAAATATCAAAACTTGAGGTCATGCTCCCAATTGCGATGCATCTTGACCTTTGAAGTCTGTTTTAGGCCATGTATGCCTAATTTGTGCATCGGAGCAGCTAGTGGCTGAACAGGAGGCGAGGAATCATGTGAGTGAGCTACTGAAGGATATTCTGGAGATGGTTTAGAGCTCGACGCTTCTCATGTTTGCTTGCAAAAAGTTTTGGTTGGAGGAGTCATTTTTGATCAAAAGACACAATAACAAGTAATCTTGAGAATCAGAATAAATCTCAAAGATCGTCAAATGCTAAAATTTTGTGCCAATAGTCACAAGAAACAATCCAAAGCAGAAAAATCATCAACAATCCATCATAATTTTGTCTTAAATTCTATCAAACTCGCAAAGCGCAAATTTTCGTCCTCAAATCAGAGATTTTTAGAAACTTGCAAAATTTCTCATGAAACCACATAATACACTTGAATTCAATATCACCTAACTAGGCATGATTCCATAAACGATCAAGAATAATGTGAAACTCGATTTTTTATACTTTAGAGCCGAAGAAATGGAGATTTGAAGCACAAATCTTGGAGATCGAGTGAATGGTTGTTAGAAATGGAATGAGGGTAAAAATTCAAGGGACTTAGGATTTTGAATCACCGAAATCGGTCAAGAATCAATGGAAATGATGAATTTGGGGTAAGGGTTTACGGTTTTCGCGAAGGAGAACAATGAGGAAGAAGAAAAGAAGAAAAATTTAAAAGCACTTACTTGTCGAGGGTCAGAATTGACCGATGCACAAGTCCACATCGATCGATTCAGACATGATTTGAGTGCACTGTCCTGAATGCATCAAGCAATGTCGATCATTCTTCATCACGTTCACAAAATCCCAAAAAATAATTTTAGTCCAATTTGCAGTTGCATTAGAGTAATATCACTGCATATATAGTGTTTTTCAGTTTGGTTGGAGTTGATTTAAAGTCCAATACAGGGGTATTAGCCCTGGGGATTTTTACTTAGACCCGAGGACCGACTCAGAATCGACCCAAAAAATTTGGGTCGTGTTGGGTTTGAGTCCATGTATATTAACATGTTCTTACATTATCTGAAGACTCGTGGGTACAAGTTCGAATTCGGATATTACCCACAGGTATTCCGGGGACCCATGTATATATATATATATATATATATTAATAAATTGTCACGAACATGTTCTGAACTTGCTCCAAACCTGCTATGAACCTGCTTATACATGTTTTGAACCTGTTCCAAACATGTTTCGAACCTATTCTGAACTTGTTTTAAATGAGAACCGACCTGGCCCAATTAGTATCTGAATAGTTACGGGTTTTTGCATGTATGCTACCCTTAGAACTGACCCGAGTTGGGCTTGGCAAGAACCAACATGAACACGATCAGAATCTAGCGGTCTTTAAAAGGGTCCTCATTTCTATACCGTTGGACCCGGAACCTGTCGAGATCCGACCAAACCCGAATGCCCAGAGCTACACAGTAGTTACAAAAAAACAAATACAAGAACGAAAGCCCTATTGTCTATTGTTCTTTAGATTACAGAACCGTTCTACGAGCCTGTCTTGCTATATGACAATAATCTATGTTAATAGCGTAACACCGACATTCTGCAAACTAACTGGATCAGGTCAAGTCTGTGAACTCGGTACGTGTTCTAATGCAACAAGGATTGGATTAAGATTGAGTCAAAGTAGGATTCAGTTAATGGAATCCGATTGTTTGAGTAACTCAATCATGACCAATAGGTCGACCTGATGATTGGGTTAGGATAGACGGATTAATTTGGATAAGCGGAGCAATCGAAGGAACTGATCTTAATTTGGGGGATTCTGACTTTAAGCTGTTAAATCTGAGTTATAAGTGAACTAGCGGTTAAGTCTAACTGGGCGTATTTATCAGACCGTTGGTCCGAACATGGACAGGATACTAGGGAGTTAGTTGACTATCGTGACATTAAGTCGCTGGGAATATATGTTGGCAGGAAAAGTTAAGAATTTAGAACGTGGTGAGTGAAAGGTTATTGTAGAAAAAGGCATGAGTTATTGAGAGGTTATCAGGGAGAAACCGTCCCAAAATTGGAAAAGGAGTAAGGATGGCAGATGTGTGGGATTATGTTGGCCAGACATACTGGTTTTTCACGAAGAAAGAAATAAAGGTCGTAGGAGACTGAAAAAAGGACAAAGATTCACGAGAGGTTGAGATAGGGGCGGATAAGTCTCATAGTGGGGGCGGCGGTTTTGGGAAGAGACTGTACGGTTATCCGAGCGATCGCGTCGGTCCGGGTGGTGGTCGATCTGGGTAATCAGTTCGGTGATATCAGGCAAAGCAGTTGAATAGTTATATTGAGGCAAACAGTTACATGATCGTGGGAGCAATCGGAAAGGAAAACTGTGACGTGCACACACATTGACCTGATGGGCAGTTTTCAAAGAGAAATTCTGGTCTAAAAAGGGATAGTGATGATCGAGAGAGACAAAGGAAGAAAAAGGGATCGAGAAGAGGAAATGGAGGAGAACAAGGAGAGCGTTTGATCTACTGGAACGCCAGTCGTAAACCGATCGCATCTTGGCAAATAGCCGGGTGGTTGTGTGATCGTGGACAATTAATCACTATCGCGATGTCAATTCTGTGGGATACTCGGTTAACGGGCGTTTGATGACTGTATGTTTCTGGAGAAGTATCAGAACGGTTATGGGAAATGATGGTTATGACAAGTTGGTTAGGGGCGATATTTGGATCACGAATGGGCGGAGTGATAGGCGAACTGATTGACTCAGAAGCAGTTTGGATTGATCGAGTGGGATGCGCAATGGAACTAACATTGCTGACTATTGGTATGTGATTCGATGCATATAGTGTGTCTGATCAGTATGATCAGGGCAGAATGCGGACACCGTCTGATGGACCCGATAGCGTGAAGGCTTGCATAGCGGTGAAAATTAAGGGATATAGTAATGGTCTGAGATGCTGAATCTGATAGAGTGTAAGTGTGCATAGCAGTGCATATTGAGGGATATGGTAGTGGTTTGGGATGATGGATCTGATAGCGTGGAGGCGTGCATAGCGGTGAGACTATTGATTGATAAGTATATTTTCCAGTTATTGACTATATCAATTTCTAAAATCTACTAAACATGTCATTGTAGTGTGATGAGGTGTCAATTTAAATGGATAGAGTTTAGAACACTAAGAATGCATACAACTAAATGAGCTAATCAAAATCAAATAAAGAGGTTTGATAAAAGAATCCTAAGGTATTGAAAAGAGATAAGCAAATAGAAACAAGGAAGAAAGAACTAAAGAGATTAAGCAAATGATAAGGATGAATCCTAGGATGAGGTTGTGGAGTTTGGGTGATCAAGAGCTAATCTATGATGATAATACATTCATATAATGCTAAACAGACCTAAGATCACAAATATAAGCTAACTCATTTTATGACATTACTAATCTAGTAATCATTCATTTCCCAATTGCAAATCACAAGATAACAAGCATTCAATCCAATCTCAATATCCCTTACACATTTCTAATCCATGGACATAGAACATTGAGTTAAACTAATTCAATTCTTTGATATTAATCTCTTTGTCAATTCCCTAATCAAGCAATCTTTCAATCGTGATTAAAAAAAAACAAGCATGCTGATAGGTCAAGAATTATCCCTATTCTAACTGCAAGTGCACAGTGATGTGAATGTAGTACTTTAGGGTATCGAATCCACAAGGACTCTGGGAAACGATAGATTAAAAACAGTCAAGTTAAAACTAGGAGAAAGCAATGTAGTGAGAAACTAAAAACAAAGCAGAAAAAGTAAATCAGTAGCAAGATCGGTTTGTAGGCAATTAACTAAAAGCGCTAAGTCTAGGGAGTTCTCAGGAAATCAGACAAGCAGATAAATCATTCAGTCAAGATCAAATTAAGCACAGTTCTAGAACTCAAACACGGAAATAGAATTAACCAACTTTCGTTGTGAGAATTCTCTAAGTCTAATAGCAGAAATCCAAATTTCTTTGTAACTCCTAACAGATTAAACTAGCTTTAAGATTAAGTTTGATATGTTCACAATTCAATTAAACCAAATTTCTTTGCGAGTAATTTAATTGCTCAACCTAAATAGTTCAGATTCTAAACCACACTTTCGTGTCAATTTAACAACCTAAGATCTAGATTCTAAGTGATCAGGTTAGAAACTAGTGTTTAAGCACAATTTAGATCGAAGAACAATTATTGATATGAATCCTTAACTGAAATAAATAAATCTAGCAAGTCATAAAATCCTTAATGAGAATCCCTAAACCTAACTATGAAACTACTCAGACATAGATAATGAAAACATAATCAATGAATTAATAGATTGCATAAAAGAGAATAAAGAATTAAAGGGGTTCGAAATCTTTTCCAAAAAGCAGGAACCAGTACATGATTAGATCAGCCCCAAGCTCTAAAAACTCTCAGCTCTAAGTATGAAAGCGTATCTCAAAACTGATGTAAAAACCTAATTATATAAGCTAATCACGTCTTGGAGCTTCTTTGTAATTATCAGGAACTTCTGGACAAAACTGTGAATTCTTCATTCTTCATTCATCCGCCGAGGAAGGCCCATCTCGCTAGTGTGTCGATCGATGCACGATGTGTGTCGATCGATGCATTACTCTGTTTTGGACAGTGAACGCAATCTCTCGGGTCAAAGCACCAAAATGCTCCAAAAAGCTCCATAAACTCCAATTCCGCTCCAAACGTGCTAATACCTAATAACACTTGTAAAAGACTCTAAAGAAACACTAAAAGACTCTAAAACACACTTATATTATGGTATAAAACCGGTAAAAAACCATGATATATCAACTCCCCCACACTTAGCCTTTGCTTGCCCTCAAGCAAAACAGAGAACTAAAACATGGTGAAGAGGTTTGAAAACTTTCAGAAACTCTTTTCATTCTAGAAGCAACAACACTCAGATTCCCCTTAGTAAGCCACTAAAAGAATCACCTGCAAGACATCAAGACCAACATGTACTTCCCCCACGCTTGGCAACTGTCCTAAGTAAATTCCACAATCAATCCAAGCAATTCAAATTCACCCTACTGACTTCTATAAGCTATTAAGTGCGGTCTCACCTAAGGATTATCGATCAAAGGGCACATGGATTCTTACCTTGTCAGTTCTAGACCACCATACTATCTTTTTCTGGTTCCTTTCTTCTCTTTTCCCATCCTTAGCATTCTGATTTTTCCCCATTGGGTATCATTTTTTTTATAAGTGCTCTTCCCGTTAAGGGGTGTACTTTGGACACATTCCATGAATGCACAGGAGGTAATAGTATTTGCTACTACTCCCGTGACCACTTCGGAGGTACTAGCTCATCCTCAGTTTATTACTTTATGGAAGGGGAGAAGGGAACCATACTCGGACAGGTTTACAAGCTGTGTCAGAACTAACAAAGGAATCCGACTCAAGGTATACCAAGCCCTTAGGTGAGAAAATTAAGTCAGGTTTACAAGGGTGAAGTCAGTAAAGGACCCTCTGAATACCTGAATTGATATGGGTGTCCTCAGTAGGTTGATCCGTGTTGGGTTTTCTAATAGTCATAGATAGTTCCTGCAACTTCATCCCAATGGTCACTTAAGTTCCTGCAAGTACTGTTAACTTCCCAAAAATTCACTGTTTCCTACTTAAACTTGTTTTGACTCAATAAAACAATTTTTTTTTGAAAAACAGGACTGACTCTAAGAAAATAGAAAGATAGTAGTTAGTACCACCTCCCCCACACTTGAAACACACTGTCCCCAGTAGTGTCAAGCTAAGGATCGGTAAAAGAAAGAAATTGTTAATGAATGAGTTAAGTTCTGTATGATTTTTACCTCTGTCGCTCATGCATCGATCGTTACATAAATGCGACGACCGTTGCAAGGCGATTTGCGTCATGAGTCGATCGTTTCTCAGGACCGCAACGATCGCTGCAATGCGATTTTCGTGTTGTGACGATCGACACACAGGACCGTGTCGATCGTTGCATTGCGATTCTGTCGAAACATGCAGACAAAACTCACCAAAACCAAAAACGAACGTAAAATCCTAACAAAAACACCAAAAATGAATAGCAAAAACACTAAAACCTAACAGTGGGTTGCCTCCCACTCAGCGCTTGTTTAAGGTCATTAGCTTGACCGGACGAACAAGATCAAGCTCCTGGAGGTTTCAACAGAGACTGTGATTGTCTCTGCGAAAGTCTCCTCATCCAAGGCGGAGAGTAAGCTGTCTCACTGTGAGCTAGTCCAAGAAAAGAAGGAATAAAATGATCTCCAGGATCTGAAACCAAGGTCTCACTCATCTTCTCTCCATATCCATCCTCAATCCTGAAGGTTTGCCCATCAATATGCGTCTTGCGCAGCATATCCATCTCAAAGTGCAGAGGCTCATCTCCCAGATAGAGATCAACAAGACAGTTCCTTACATCTATCACTGCTCCAGCTGTGGCTAAAAATGGTCTTCCTAGTATCAAAGCATCATCCTGCTCATTGTCGTACTTAAGCACCAAAAAGTCTGTCGGAACCAAGTAGTTTCCAACTCTTACTGGGACGTCCTCAAGAACTCTTTCTGGAATCCTTATTGACTGGTTAGCTAGGACAAGAGAGGTCCTAGTGGGTGAAAAATCCATCATCTCCAGCTTCTCTGCCACAGAGTATGGCATGAGACTTCCAGCAGCTCCTAAGTCACACAGAGAGCGCTTGAAACCATCCTCAAAAATAGAACAACTCAGCACAAATATCCCAGGATCATGTAACTTCTTCGGGATCTTAGTTAACAACACATTACTTATCTGTTGAGGGACCACTATCACCCAATCTTTCAGCACCTCATCCATTGTCAGCATCTTATTTAAGTACCTCTGCACACAAGGGTGATAAGGTGGATCATCAGATTGTGGAATTTCTTCCAACTCCCCATCCATCTCTCCTATCTGTCGGACCTCATCAATCTCCTGTTGAGTTATCTCAGACACTCCAGGGAATAATGTAATAAGCTCCAGATCCGTCTCTGCATCAATGCCATGAGACTCAAGTGAATCTGTCTGTCCACGGCATGCAACGATCGACGCTAGAGGTTCATCGACCGATGCAGATAAGTTGTCACAGATTCCACCCGAGAGATTTTCCTCAGTTTCAGAATTTTCAGCTTCTTCCACCAGTTCAGTTGTATTTAACTTGAAATTTTCACCTTGGTATGATCCATCATTGATATAGACTGACCAAGCCTTGATATGGGTATCCACGACACTCTTTCCATTAACAGAGCTTGAAATTTGGCTCACTTGTGTGTCCAATTGCTTCACATGTGTACTTAAGGACTCAAACTTCCCATTGAGGTCCTCATACACAACATCTAGCTTCCTGTTGCAGTCCACAACAATCTTAGTTTGTCCTTCCATAAACTGCTCCATCATACTCTCCATCTTGCTCTCATGAGCATTAGCAGCAGGAGGTGTTTGGTAAGAGGAAGATCCATAAGTCCTCTGATTACCTTGTTGAAAGGGTCTCTGGAAACCAGCATTCTGTCCAAAGCCAGAAGAGTTTTGATTGTTTGTGAAAGCACTCTTCTGTCCACCATTGAAGAACCTATTACCTTGATGTCCTCCAGACCTGTTCCCTTGGAAACCAGATCCTCCAATGTAGTTCACATCCTCTTCCTGACCATCTTCTTCAGCTTGTATCACTTCAACATCTTGAGCAAAATGGACAGCTTTCTTTCCAGCCAGCAGATTACAGACAATGTCCAACTTAGTCCTAATATCAGAAATCTCCAAATTATCTATCTTCCCACCAGATTCCTTCCTTTTCCTATCAGCAGTCTTGCAGTTATTACTGCTTACTAAGTTATCTATCAATTGCTTAGCTTGCTCAGGAGTCCTAGTGTTGAAATTTGCATTGCTGGAATTATCCAACGCAGTCTGGTATGAGAGATCTATGCCTCTAAAGAAAATGCCCAACAAAGTTACCTCAGTAAATCCATGATGCGGACAGTCACGTTGGTACTTCTTAAACCTCATCCAGGCAGTCTTAAGAGGCTCTATAGGACCTTGGGAGAAAGTGAGAATGTCCTGTCTCGACTGATCAGAGCGATCATCATCATAGAAGTGTCTCATAAACTCACTCTTAACAGCGTCCCAAGTAGTAAACTTCCCAGGTGGAAGTTGTTTCAGCCAGGCAGCAGCATCTCCAGCGAGAGAGTGATAGGTCAAGAATTAATCCCTATACTAAACTGCAAGTGAACAGCAATGTCAAAGTAGTATATAGGGTTATCGAATCCACAGGGACACTTGGTCTCAAGAGAATCAAACCGTAGGGAATGAATACTAGAAATAAGCAATGTGATTGTATTGAAAACAGTGCAAGAAAGTAAATCAGTAGCAGAGATTATTGGTTGTGAAAGCAAGTAATTAAAAGCGTCAAACCTAGGGTATTCTCAGGAAATCAGACTAGCAGACAGTTCATTCAGCAAGGATCTAATTAAGCACAGTTCTAGAACTCAAAACACAGATATAGAATTAACCAAATTCCTTTGCGATAATTCTCTAAGTCTAAGTGCAGCAAACCAAACTTCCGTTTGCGAGAACTAACAGATTAAACTAGCAATAAGTCCAAGTTTGATATGTTCACAATTATCCTAAACCAAACTTCCGTTTGCGCAAAGTTTAATTGCCCAATTTAATTAATTCTGGTTCCTAAACCCCACTTCCGTGACGTATTTAGCAACCTAAGATCTAGATTCTAATTGATCAGGTTAGAACTAGCTTTAAGCACAATTAAATTGAAGAACAGATATAGTTTGAATCCTTAACTGAAATTGAACAAGTCTAGCAAGTCATGAAATCCTATGTGAGAAACCCTAAGCCTAACTAGGAATCTACTCAGACATAGATAATGAAAACATGATCATATGATAAGTAAATTGCATAAAAGAATAAGAGTAGAAGGGGTTCGAAATCTTCTCCAAATACAGATGATGAATCAGGTTCAGATCAGCCCCCAAAAGCTCTAAAAATCCTCTGCTCTTAATTATGAAAGCCAACTATAAAGCGTATGTCAAAAATTATAATAAAAACTCTAAAAACTCTATTATATAGGCATAATCTCGGAAGGGGCTTCTGTGTAAATACTGGAACTATCTTGGGCTTCTTTGTAAATCTTCAATACTTGTCAAACCGACGTGTACGGCCCATCTCGCGACTGCATCGATCGATGCTTTGAGTGCAACGATCTACGCATGATCAATTATACGAACAGTGAGTTAAGCTCTCGGCCAAAACGTCCCAAAAGTCCCAAAATGCTCCAAATATCTCCAATTAGCTCCAATCCTGATTTAACCTGTAAAAGACTCTAAACAAAGACAAAAGACTCTAAAAACACAACTATATCATGGTCTAAAATGGGTAAAAACCATGATATATCAACTCCCCCACACTTAGCCTTTGCTTGCCCTCAAGCAAAACATAGAACTAAAACATGGTGAAGAGGTTTGAAAACTCTTCAGAAACTCATTTCATCTTAGAAGCTACAATACTCAGATTCCCCTTAGTAAACCACTGAAAGAATCAATCACAGGATATCAAGACCAACATGTACTTCCCCCGCACTTAGCAACTGTCCTAGGTAAACTCCACAATCACATTCAAGCATTCAAATTCTCCCTACTGACTTCTGCAAGTATTTAAGTGCGGTCTCACCTAAGGAGTATCGATCTAAAGGCACATGGATTCTTACCTAATCAGCTCTAGACCACCATACTATCTTTCTCTAGTCCCTTTCTTCTCTTTCCCTTCTTTAACAACTGATTTTTCCCACATTGGGTATCATTTTATTTTTTTTATCAGTGTTCTTCCCGTTATGGGGTGTACTTTGGACACATTCCATGGATCACATGAGAGAAAATAGTGTTTGCTACCATTCCCATGACCACTTCGGAGTTACTAACTCATCCTCAGTTTATTATCTTTTTTTTTTTTTTACTTTATAGAAGGGGAGAAGGGGACTAAATAGGACAGGTTTACAGGCTGTGTCAGAACTAACAGGGAATCCGACATAAAGTATACCAAGCCCTTAGGTGAGAAAATCTAAGTCAGTATTAGGGGTGAAGTCAGTAAAGGATCCTCTGGTACCTGAAGTGATATGGGTGTTCCCAGTAGGTTGATCTGTGATGGGGTTTTCTAATAGTCAGAGATAGATCCTGCAACTTCATCCCAATGGTTACTTAAGTTCCTGCAAGTTTTGTAAATCTCCTCAGAAAATCATAGTTTCTTACTTAAACAATTTTGACTCAATAAAACAAAAAATTTTGAAAAACGGACTGACTCTTAAGAAAACAGAAAGATAAACGTCAGTAGCACCTCCCCCACACTTAAGACACACTGTCCCCAGTAGTGTCCAGCGAAGGATCGGTAAAAAGAAAAAAAAAAAAAATTGAAAAGGTGAGTTTATGTCTGTCGGGTTACCTCTGTCGCACAGCATCGATCGGTGCATTAGATGCATCGACCGTTACTTGGCGACTTTCGTGTATGGTCGATCGTTTCTCAGGACCGCAACGATCGCTGCAATGCGATTTCTTTCGTGTTGTGACGATCGATGCAGAAATGCATCGATCGCTGCACTGCGATTTAATCCGAGACCTGCAAACATGACTGCACCAGAAACAAAAACAAACGTAAAATCCTAACAAAAACACCAAAAATTAAAAAGAAAAACACTAGTACCTATCGGTGGGTTGCCTCCCACCCAGCGCTTGTTTAAGGTCAATAGCTTGACCGGACGCGCAAGATCTTTCAGGCTCCGGAAGATCCTGACAGAGACTTTTTCTGTCTCTGTTCAAGTCTCCTCATCCATGGCGGAGAATAGGCTGTTGCAGAATGCTTCAGTCCAAGAAAAGATGGAGTAAAATGCGCTCCAGGATCTATTATCACAGTCTCATTCAGCTGCTCATCATCTGCTTCCAAGATCTTGAAAGTCTGTCCATCTATCAGTGGCTTCCGCAGCTTCTCCATCTCATATCGCAGTGTCTCATCTCCCAGGTGGAGGTCTATTAGACTCTGTCTAACATCAATCACAGCTCCTGCTGTAGCCAAGAATGGTCTCCCAAGCAATAAAGCTTCATCCGGATCGCAGGCATATTTCAGCACAAGGAAGTCCGTTGGAACTAAGTAATTTCCAACTCTTACCGGAATATCAATAAGGATCCCTTCAGGAACTCGCATGGACTGATCAGCTAGGATAAGACGTGTCCTAGTAGGAGCAAAATCCAACATACCCAGCTTCTCTGCCACAGAGTAAGGCATTATGCTCCCAGCAGCTCCTAAATCACACAGAGAACGCCTAAAACTATCTTCAAAGATAGAACAATCAAGTACAAAGACTCCAGGATCAGGCAGTTTCTTTGGGACCTTAGTTAACAGAACATCACTAATATGCTGAGGAACTACTATCACCCATTCTTTCAGCTCTTCATCTAATGGCAACATCTTGTTCAAATATTTCTGAACACATGGATGATAAGGTGGATCATCAGATGATGGAATTTCTTCCAAGTCTTCACCACTCTTTTCTAGCCTTTTCAGCTCTTCAATCTCTTGTCTAATCACTTCAGACACCTTGGGAAAGTGCCAAATAGCTCGTGCATAAACATCCTCTGGAGTGATTTCAGATGTATCAGGGAATAGGCGGGCTAGTTCTGCATCAATCTCATTTTCATCCCACGGATTCTCTGCTTGTTCACGACCCGCATCGATCGATGCCAGATGTGTATCGATCGTTGCATCGCGATCATCACAACTTCCACCCGAGAGTTTTTCACAGAAATCCGAAAATTCTTCCTCAGTCACCAACTCAGCTGTACTTAGCTCAAATTTCTCCCCTAGATAAGATCCATCATTAATCAGTACAGAACAGGACTTAATATGAGTGTCTGCAACTCCTTTTCCTTTCAGTGAGCTGGACATCTGATTCACCTGAGTGTCCAACTGCTTCATGTGAGTGCTCAATGTCTCAAACTTCCCATTGAGGTCCTGATAGACAGCGTCCAGCTTCTTGTTGTTGTCTACAGAAATCTTGGTTTGACTTTCCATCATTTGCTCCATCATAGCCTCCATTTTGCTCTCATGGGCTGTAGGTGCAGGAGGAGTCTGATAGGATGTAGATCCATAGGTTCTCTGAGTACCTTGTCCATAGGTCTTCTGAAAACCACCATTCTGTCCTCCATTTGAGAATCTGTTCCCCTGTTGATTGTTAAATCTACTACCTTGGAAACCGGAACCTCCTATGAAATTCACATCTTCTTCCTGAGTGTCCTCCTCAGTCTGAATCACCTCTACATCTTGGGCAAAGTGGACAGCTTTTTTACTTGTCAGAAGATTGTAAACTGTGTCCAATCTGGATCTTATGTTAGCTATGTCAGAATTCTCTACGGTTCCACCAGATTTCTTCCTCCTTTCATCCATCGTCTTGCAACTGTTGCTGCCAATCAGATTCTCTATCAACCGTTTAGCTTGTGTAGGAGTTCTGGTGCTGAAATTGGCATCACTGGAATTATCCAGAGCAGTCTGATAAGGAAGATCTATTCCTCTGAAGAAAATACCAATCAGCTGTACTTCTGTGAATCCATGGTGTGGACAATCACGCTGATATTGCTTAAATCTCATCCAGGCGGTTGTCAAAGGCTCCACAGCTCCTTGGGAAAAAGTGAGTATGTCCTGTCTGGACTGATCTGAGCGCGCAGCATCGTAGAAGTGGCGCAGGAACTCACTCTTTAAGGCTGCCCAAGTAGTATACTGACCAGGTGCCAGTTGTCTCAGCCATGCACTAGCGTCTCCAGCAAGACTGTGCGGAAATAGCTTAAGGAACAGATAATCCGGGCATACTCCTTCATACTTCATGCCAGTGACTATGTCCTCAAACTTGTCAATGTGATCCATAGGCTGCTCTGATTGAAGACCATGAAAAGCAATCTGCCTCATCAGTTGGTAGTAGATGGTTTTTACCTCAAAATCATTCCTCTCGAAGGCAGGAAGCACTAGAGCTGCTCGGTTTGCATGAAACTCATCGGGTCTATTGTAATCAGCTAGTGTCCTCTCATGAACTACCATCTCTCTACCTTGAGCTTGCCCTGGCGGTCGTAGCTCAGGTTCAGGGGGATCAGGGATGACATTCCCTTCAGCATCAACCCGATGCCCAGCAGCATTGTACGGGTTGTTATCTTGGTCCCTCAGGGTACCTTCAGCATCTGGTATCAAGATCAAACGTTCTCGAACCATTCTCTCTCTCTTTTCTCTTCTGATGGTCCTCTCTAGACGTCCAAGTTCCTCTAGGTTGAGATTAACTAAGCTCGAGTTCGGATTACTTCGAGTGTTCTGCGTTGGCATAAACTGTCTGTAATCGTCCAGCAACGATCGATGCTATCAGTGCAACGATCGATTCAATCTCAAATCGCTCAGCAACGATCGATGCAAGGGTGCAACGATCGACGCAAGGCGAAATTCGTACCTGCGACAGAGAGAAACAGAGAAAAAGTTAGCAAAATAATAAAAAAAAAAAAAAAAAAAAACGAAAAACAAAAACGAAAATCGAAAAATTTCTAGTAAAACCCTAAGTTCGGTCCTATCGAAAACTCAAAGAGTCCCCGGCAACGGCGCCAAAAACTTGATAGGTCAAGAATTAATCCCTATACTAAACTGCAAGTGAACAGCAATGTCAAAGTAGTATATAGGGTTATCGAATCCACAGGGACACTTGGTCTCAAGAGAATCAAACCGTAGGGAATGAATACTAGAAATAAGCAATGTGATTGTATTGAAAACAGTGCAAGAAAGTAAATCAGTAGCAGAGATTATTGGTTGTGAAAGCAAGTAATTAAAAGCGTCAAACCTAGGGTATTCTCAGGAAATCAGACTAGCAGACAGTTCATTCAGCAAGGATCTAATTAAGCACAGTTCTAGAACTCAAAACACAGATATAGAATTAACCAAATTCCTTTGCGATAATTCTCTAAGTCTAAGTGCAGCAAACCAAACTTCCGTTTGCGAGAACTAACAGATTAAACTAGCAATAAGTCCAAGTTTGATATGTTCACAATTATCCTAAACCAAACTTCCGTTTGCGCAAAGTTTAATTGCCCAATTTAATTAATTCTGGTTCCTAAACCCCACTTCCGTGACGTATTTAGCAACCTAAGATCTAGATTCTAATTGATCAGGTTAGAACTAGCTTTAAGCACAATTAAATTGAAGAACAGATATAGTTTGAATCCTTAACTGAAATTGAACAAGTCTAGCAAGTCATGAAATCCTATGTGAGAAACCCTAAGCCTAACTAGGAATCTACTCAGACATAGATAATGAAAACATGATCATATGATAAGTAAATTGCATAAAAGAATAAGAGTAAAAGGGGTTCGAAATCTTCTCCAAATACAGATGATGAATCAGGTTCAGATCAGCCCCCAAAAGCTCTAAAAATCCTCTGCTCTTAATTATGAAAGCCAACTATAAAGCGTATGTCAAAACTTATAATAAAAACTCTAAAAACTCTATTATATAGGCATAATCTCGGATGGGGCTTCTGTGTAAATACTGGAACTATCTTGGGCTTCTTTGTAAATCTTCAATACTTGTCAAACCGACGTGTACGACCCATCTCGCGACTGCATCGATCGATGCTTTGAGTGCAACGATCGACGCATGATCAATTATACGAACAGTGAGTTAAGCTCTCGGCCAAAACGTCCCAAAAGTCCCAAAATGCTCCAAATATCTCCAATTAGCTCCAATCCTGATTTAACCTGTAAAAGACTCTAAACAAAGACAAAAGACTCTAAAAACACAACTATATCATGGTCTAAAATGGGTAAAAACCATGATATATCAGAGAGTAGGGGAAGAGTTTGAGAAACAGATAGTTATAGTTCACTCCATCATACTTCATCCCAGTGACTATGTCCTCAAACTCATCAATATGATCCATTGGCTGCTCATTAGGGAAACCATGGAAGGCATTCTGCCTCAGAATAGAGTAGTAGATGCTCTTGATTTCGAAGTCATTCCTCTCAAAACCAGGAGGCACAAGAGCTGACCGGTTAGCATGAAACTCATCCGGACGGTTATAGTCAGCTAAAGTCCTCTCATTAACATCAGGAGGATTAACCATCTGCCTCTCACCTTGGCCTTGGTCTTGTCCTTGTCCTTTGTCCTTGCTCTTGTTCAGGCTCAGGGATCACATTCCCTTCAGCATCAATCCTATGCCCAGCAGCATTGTACGGATTGTTTTGTTGGTCCCTTAGGGTACCTTGAGCATCGGGTATCAGAATCAGACGTTCTTGAACCATTCTTGCTCGTTGAACTTTCCTGTCAGTCCTCTCTAGTCTAGCAAGCTCTTCAAGTCTGAGATTAACGAGATTCGAGTTCGGATTACTTCTGGTATCACGCTTCTGCATAAACCGTCTGTAATCGCAGTGCAACGATCGATGCTAGAGTGCAACGATCGACTCAACTCAGTCGCTTAGTAACGATCGACACAAAAGAGGCAACGATCGATGCTAGGCGAATGTCAAACCTGCGACAGAGAAAAACAGAGGAAATTAGTAACCAACAAAAATAAAAATTCTAGTCTAAACCCTAAGTTCAAATCTATCGAAGACTCAAAAGAGTCCCCGACAATGGCGCAAAAAACTTGGTAGGTCAAGAATTATCCTTATTCTAACTGCAAGTGCACAGTGATGTGAATGTAGTACTTTAGGGTATCGAATCCACAAGGACTCTAGGCAACGATAGATTAAGAACAGTCAAGTTAAAACTAGGAGAAAGCAATGTAATGAGAAACTAAAAGCAATGCAAGAAAGTAAATCAGTAGCAAGATTGGTGGTAGGCAATTAACTAAAAGCGTTAAGTCTAGGGAGTTCTCAGGAAATCAGACAAGCAGGTAAATTATTCAGTCAGGATCAAATTAAGCACAGTTCTAGAACTCAAACACGGAAATAGAATTAACCAAGTTTCGTTGTGAGAATTCTCTAAGTCTAATAGCAGAAATCCAAATTTCTTTGTATTAAGTTCGATATGTTCACAATGTAATTAAACCAAATTTCTTTGCGAGTAATTTAATTGCTCAACCTAAATAGTTCAGATTCTAAACCACACTTTCGTGTCAATTTAACAACCTAAGATCTAGATTCTAAGTGATCAGGTTAGAAACTAATGTTTAAGCACAATTTAGATCGAAGAACAATTATTGATATGAATCCTTAACTGAAATAAATAAATCTAGCAAGTCATAAAATCCTTAATGAGAATCCCTAAACCTAACTATGAATCTACTCAGACATAGATAATGAAAACATAATCAATGAATTAATAGATTGCATAAAAGAGAATAAAGAAGTAAAGGGGTTCGAAATCTTCTCCAAAAAGCAGGAAGCAGTACAGGATTAGATCAGCCCCAAGCTCTAAAAACTCTCAGCTCTAAGTATGAAAGCGTATTGATATATCATGGTTTTTACCGGTTTTATGCCATGATATAATTGTGTTTTAGTGTTCTTTTGTGTTCTTTTAGAGTCTATTACAGGTATAATCAGGTTTGGAGCAGAATTGGAGATATTGGAGCATTTTGGGATTTTTGGAGTGTTTGGCCGAGAGATTGAGCTCACTGCCCGATTTTGAGATCATGCATCGATCGACACACTAGCGAGATGGGCCGATTTGGCGGTTTAATGAAGAATAAAGATTTTGCACTTTGGCCCAGGAGAAGCCCCAACCGAGATTATGCCTATATAATTAGGATTTTGGTGTTTATTTTAGATACGCTTTCATACTTAGAGCTAAGAGATTTTTAGAGCTTTTGGGGCTGATCTAATCCTGTACTTCATCTATTTTGGAGAAGATTTTGAACCCCTTTATCTATTTAATTTCTTATATGCAATCTATTAATTATATGATTTCTTATTCATTAATCATGTCTGAGTAGATTCATAGTTAGGTTTAGGGTTTCTCATTAAGGATTTCATGACTTGCTAGACTTGTTTAATTCAGTTAAGGATTCACATAAATAGAATGTTCGTCGATCTAAATTGAGTTTAATGCTAGTTCTAACCTGATCAATTAGAATCTAGATCTTAGGTTGCTAAATACGACACGAGAGTGTGGTTTAGAATCTGAACTATTTAGGTTGAGCAATTAAACTTCTCGCAAAGGAATTTGGTTTAGTTTAATTGTGAACATATCGGACTTGAAATTAATGCTGGTTTAATCTGTTAGTAATTGCAAAGGAATTTGGATTGCTGCACTTAAACTTAGAGAATTCTCGCAAAGAGATTTGGTTAATTCTATATCCGTGATATGAGTTCTAGAACTGTGCTTAATTAGATCCTGACTGATTGATTTGTCTGCTTGTCTGATTTCCTGAGAACGCCCTAGACTTAGCGCCTTTAATTGACTGCTTTCACCACCGATAATCTGCTACTTGTTTACTTTCTTGCTTTGCTATTTAGTTTACTACAATTTTCTTTCTTCTTAGTTTAAATTCCTACGGTTCTTTATCTATCGAGACCAGAGTCTCTGTGGATTCGATACCATGTATACTACAATCACTTAACTGTGCACTTGCAGTAGAATAAGATTAAAACCTGACCCTATCAAGTTTTTGGCGCCGTTGCCGGGGACTCTTAGAGTCTTCGATAGGATTTAACTTAGGGTTTTTACTAGGATTTTTTATTTTTATTTCGTTTTGTTTTGTTTTTATTTTAAGTTACTAATCTCTCTCTATTTCCTCTCGGTCGCAGGTACCGATTTCGCTTTGCGTCGATCGTTGCACCTTTGTGTCGATCGTCACTAGGCGATTCTGAGACTGAATCGATCGTTGCACTGATAGCATCGATCGTTGCTTGACGATTACAGACTGTTTATGCAGACGCGTGAAACTCGAAGTAATCAGAACTTGAACCTCGTTAATCTCGGACTTGAAGAACTTGGACGTCTAGAGAGGACTAACAGAAGAGAAAAAAGAGCAAGGATGGTGGTACAGAAGTTAATCGTTATGCCTGATGCTCAAGGTACCCTGAGGGACCGAGACAACAATCCGTACAATGCTGCTGGGCAACGGATTAATGCTGAAGGGAATGTAATCCCTGATCCTCCTGAGCAACCGCAACATGAGCAGAACAAAGGTCAAAGACCGGCCCAAAATAGACAGATGGTTGTCCATGAGAGGACTTTAGCTGACTACAACAGACCGGATGAGTTTCATGCAAACCGGTCAGCTCTTGTGATGCCTGGTTTTGAGAGGAATGATTTTGAGATCAAAACCATCTACTACTCGCTGATGAGACAGAATGCCTTCCATGGTCATCCTACGGAGCAGTCTATGGATCACATTGATCAGTTTGAGGATATAATCACTGGCATGAAGTATGATGGAGTTTGCCAGGATTATCTGTTTCTCAAGCTCTTTCCGTACAGTCTCGCTGGAGACGCTGCTGCATGGCTGAAGCAACTGCCACCTGGGCAGTTTGATACTTGGGCAGCCCTGAAGAGTGAGTTTCTGCGTCACTTCTACGATGATGCACGCTCTGATCAGTCCAGACAGGACATTCTGACATTTACCCAAGGTCCTACTGAGCCTCTTAAGACTGCTTGGATGAGATTCAAGAAGTACCAGCGTGACTTCCCACACCATGGATTCACTGAGGTCACATTGCTAGGTATTTTCTTCAGAGGCATAGATTTGCCATATCAGTCTGCGCTGAATAACTCCAGTAATGCAAACTTCAACACCAGGACTCCTGCACAAGATAAGCAGTTGATTGAGAACTTAGTGAGCAGCAACAGTTGCAAGACTATGGATGATAGGAGGAAGAAATCTGGTGGAAGTGTAGAGAATTCAGAGATGGCTGAATTTAGATCTAAGCTGGACACAATTTGCAATCTCCTGACTAGTAAGAAGGCTGTCCACTTTGCTCAAGATGTAGAGGTAATTCAGACTGAGGAGGACACTCAGGAAGAAGATGTGAATTACATTGGAGGATCTGGTTTCCAAAGTAACAGATTTGGTAATCAGCAAGGAAACGGATTCTTCAATGGAGGACAGAAGAGTGCCTTCACAGGAAATCAGAACTCCTTTGGACAGACTAGTGGTTTTCAGAAACCTTTTGGACAAGGTACCCAGAGAACCTATGGATCTTCATCTTATCAGACTCCTCCTGCAGCCACTGCTCATGAGAGTAAGATGGAGGAAATGATGGAACAGCTGCTGGAGAGTCAGACCAAGATTTCTGTGGACTGCAATAAGAAGTTGGATGCTGTCTATGAGGATCTCAATGGAAAGTTTGAGTCTCTGAACACTCATATGAAGCAGTTGGATACTCAGGTGAATCAGATTTCAAGTTCTATGAAGGGAAAAGGAGTAGCAAACACCCATATTAAGGCCTGGTCTGTGTACATTGATGATGGATCTCACCTAGGTGAAGGATTTGAGCTAAGCACAGCTGAGTTGGTAGAAGAAGTTGAATTTTCGGATTTTGGAGAAAATCTCTCGGGTGAAAACTGTGAAAACAGTGTTGCATCGATCTACACACACCTAGTATCGGTCGATGCAGGTCGTGAACAGACAGACTCGCCGAATGATGATGGCATTGACGCAGATTTGGAGCTTAATCGCTTATTCCCTGAAGTTTCTGAGATTACTCAACAGGAGATTTATGCACAATTCACTAGACTATATCCCTCAGTATCTGAAGTGATTAAGCAGGAGATTGAAGAGCTTAAGAAGTTAGAGGATATTGGTGAAGAGTTGGAAGAAATTCCATCATCTGATGATCCACCTTATCACCCATGTGTGCAGAGGTATTTGAACAAGATGTTGCCTTTAGATGAAGAGCTGAAAGATTGGGTGATTGTAGTCCCTCAACAGATAAGTGATGTGCTGTTAACCAAGGTTCCCAAGAAGTTGTCTGATCCTGGGATTTTTGTGCTAAGTTGTTCTATCTTTGAGGATAGTTTTAGGCGTTCTCTTTGTGATCTGGGAGCTGTTGGAAGTCTCGTGCCATATTTTGTGGCAGAGAAGCTGGGTATGCTGTATTTTTCTCCTACTAGGATCTCTCTTGTCCTAGCTGATCAATCTATACGAGTTCCAGAAGGACTCCTTGAGGACATCCCGGTGAGAGTTGGAAACTATTTAGTTCCAACAGACTTCTTAGTGCTGAAGTATGACAGTGATCCTGATGATGCGTTGATACTTGGGTGACCATTCTTGGCTACAGCGGGAGCATTGATAGATGTTAGACACAGTCTGATAGACCACCCAGCAAACTGATCTTGTTCGTCCGGTCAAGCTAATGACCTTCAACAAGCGCTGAGTGGGAGGCAACCCACTGTTAGGTTTAGTTGTTTTTTTTTCTTATTTTTGGCGTTTTTCTTAGGATTTCACGTTTTTGTTTGTTTTTGCTAAGTTTCGGATACAGAACTCAAGTCTGGAGATGTGTGACGATCGATGCACTTGTGCACCGGTCATTGCAAGGAGATTACGACGAGGAGATAGATCGCATTGTGACGATCGTTGCGGTCCTGTGCAACGGTCGTTGCAATTGGTTCAATTGCAAAAATTAAGGTACGCGCGCTAAACCCGAATCAATTTGGTTCAACCAGCATCGATCGTTGCTCAATAGCAACGGTCGTTGCACCCACGACCGAGGTAAGTTGCCTTAAACCCTTCTCCTCTCTTTTCTCCTCCATTCCGCCGACCGTACAACCGAGATTCTCCACTCCTAAATCTCTCAATTTTTCATCATTTATCGTGTTTCAAAGCTCAATTCTACTTGATTTAACATCCTCTAGCTAATTCTATAACCCATTTACAAAGATTCCAAGGTATGAGCTCTCATTTTCATCATTTTCGGAATTGATTTTAGGGTTTATGAAATTTGGATGTTTAGCCTGAGATTGATGATTATGTGCCGATATGAACATGATTTAGGTTGTTTAGTAATGGGTTATTGTTGATTTTGTGGTTGTTTGAACGAATTTAGAACGATTTATGGATTTTGTTGACGGCTGAAATCGCCTTGCAACGGTCGTTGCACTTGTGCAACGGTCGTTGCTTTGCGATTTTGGGGAAATGTTCGATAATGCGAAATCGCCTTGCAACGATCGATGCCTTAGGTGCAATGGTCGATGCTTCGCGATTTCACAAAGAGTTTGCCGAGACTTATTGGTGTTTGAATTTTTCTTATGCAGATGGCATCTCACAGACAACCCCGCAAACGCCGAGCAACAGCAGCAACAGCCACACGACAGTACATTCCACCACCAGGGTGGTTTCATAGAGAGTCTCAGCCACCTGAGCCTTATGTTAGAGTTGGTCCAGCAGTAGCACTGCCTTGGCCCCGAGCAGACACGACAGATATCCCGACTGCCAGACAGTGGCCACAGAACATTGCTGAGTTCCTCAAGACTGCTTATTTTACAGAGAGGCCACTGCTTAACCAGTGGGATGAATTTGACTCGCTGCTATACAATGGTTGGTGTGGGATGACTATCAAACCGACCAAGTTTGCAGACTACTCTACCTGTAAGAGTCTGGGGATCGATGAGCAGGTACTTGCAGTGTGCAAGGGCATTGGTCTAGGGACAATGCCTATGCGTCCTTATGAATTATATCCAGAGCTGGTCAGACAGTTGCTAGCCACTTGCAGAGTGGTTTACCCGGCTCCACACAGCAGGAGCGCTACAGGAGGTATCTTTACCTTCATGAGTTGGGGAGTCAGGTATCGGATTCCTTTACTAGATATATGCAGGATCTACGGTTTCAGCACTGAGACGAGACGCATTGGCATGCCACTTGAGTGGGATCCAGAGGAGGCTCGGGTATTTTGGGAGTGTATTGGCAGTGGTCGATACAACTCGAGGACTACACCGGTGAAGCAGGTGAGGCATCCTGTGCTGAGATATGTCTTGCGTATCTTGTGTTGGAGCTTGTTGTGCAAGTATGAGGCCAACAAGATGCGCAAGTATGAGATGGAGATGTTGTTTATCGGGCTGCGAGATCAGTTTGAGGATTCTGGCGTGAGAGATCCTACTAAGGGTCTCAACTTGGGAGCTGTTTTCACTCAGCATTTATGTGACCTGCAGCTGAAGCCATTTGACGGTGTTCGTACTGAGACAGTGGGGAGCCTGCTTACTCCCATCTTTATGCACTGCGGGATTCCTCTAGAGGGCACAGAGTGTGACACAGCCAAGGAGTTCCTTGATTTCAGCCACTTGCAGAGCGCTACCTGGCTCAAGGAGGGGCGCATTTGGGTTTACCACGATCCGATCTCTGGGAAGTGTGGATTGGAGCTTCCTGCTCCTGGATTGACACAGATTGATACACTGGAGGCCCTGAGATTCCAGCCTCCTGAGACCGCGCAGCGTGGAGTCCCTTCTATGGCTCATCCGCTGGGAGAGCCTTCCACACGAGCTTCATCTTCCTCTGCTCCTGCGCCTGCTGCTGCCCCTACTGATGATATTGGACCCTTTCCCGAGCCTGCGATGCCTTATGGAGATATGTCTGAGGCAGAGTGGAGAGAGCGTTCAGATGGTATTCTACGGGTTGTTTGGAACTTCATGCGTACCTGCACTTGCAGGAGACAGCCATAGGTCCATCAGCCCGTCCCTGCTACTCAACGTCGACAGCGTTATCCTGTGGCAGCCAGTGACACTGAGCGCTATGGTGGGATAGATGATGATGAGAGCGAGAGTGCGTAGCTGTCATCTCTAAACATTCGGTTCTGTACTCTGATTTTCTTTTTCTTTTGCACTTTTTTTTCCTTTAATTTTTAGTATGCTACTATGTTTGGATGGTTGTGCTTGACTAGATACATTTGTTGCCTTGATTTTACTCTGTTTTTAGTGTTTTCAGCTTGCACGAACGAAAATTTGGTTTTTACCAACGGACTAACATGCTAACTTGCTGACTGATCCGATATACGCAGTGCGTCGATCGACACACTATTGTGTCGATCGTCACAACACGATCGAAATCGCATTGCAGCGATCGTTGCGGTCCTGAGCAACGATCGATAATACACGAAAAATCGCCTAGCAACGGTCGATGCACCTAGTGCAACGATCGATGCCTGAGCGACAGAGGTAAAACCCGACAGAACTTAACCATTCCTTAAACAAATTTTTCTTTCATTTTGCCAATCCTTCGCTTGACACTACTGGGGAGAGTGTGTCTTAAGTGTGGGGGAGGTTCTACTAACTTCTTTCTTTTGTTTTCTTAGAGTCAGTTAAATTTTTCAAAATTTGTTTTAGGAAACAATGATTTTTTGAGAAGATTAGCAGCACTTGCAGGAACTTAAGTAACCATTGGGATGAAACTGCAGATTATCTCTGACTATTAGAAAACCCAGACATGGATCAACCTACTGAGAACACCCACATCACTTCAGGTATCAGAGGATCCTTTTACTGACTTCACCTTAATACTGACTTAGATTTCTCACCTAAGGGCTTGGTATACTTTGTGTCGGATTCCCTTGTTAGTTCTGACACAGCCTGTAAACCTGTCCTATTTAGTTCCCTTCTCCCCTTCCATAAAAAAATAATAATAATAAGATAATAAACTGAGGATGAGTTAGTAACTCCGAAGTGGTCATGGGAATGGTAGCTACAACTTTCATATCCTGTGCATCCATGGAATGTGTCCAAAGTACACCCCTTAACGGGAAGAGCACTGATAAAAAAAATAAAATGATACCCAATGGGGAAAAATCAGAATGCTAAGGAATGGAAAAGAGAAGAAAGGGACTAGAGAAAGATAGTATGGTGGTCTAGAGCTGATAAGGTAAGAGTCCATGTGCCTTTGATCGATACTCCTTAGGTGAGACCGCACTTAAATACTTGCAGAAGTCAGTAGGGTGAATTTGAATGCGTGAATGTGATTGTGGAGTTTACTTAGGACAGTTGCTAAGTGTGGGGGAAGTATATGTTGGTCTTGATGTCTGCAGGTTAATTCTTTCATGTGGTTTACTAATGGGAATCTGAGTGTTGCTGCTTCTAAGATGAAAAGAATTTCTGAAGAGTTTTCAAACCTCTTCACTACATTCTAGTTCTCTGTTTTGCTTGAGGGCAAACAAAGGCTAAGTGTGGGGGAGTTGATATATCATGGTTTTTACCGGTTTTATGCCATGATATAATTGTGTTTTAGTGTTCTTTTGTGTTCTTTTAGAGTCTATTACAGGTATAATCAGGTTTGGAGCAGAATTGGAGATATTGGAGCATTTTGGGATTTTTGGAGTGTTTGGCCGAGAGATTGAGCTCACTGTCCGATTTTGAGATCATGCATCGATCGACACACCTTTGGTGTCGATCGACACACTATCGAGATGGGCCGATTTGGCGGTTTAATGAAGAATAAAGATTTTGCACTTTGGCCTAGGAGTTTCCAGTATTTACAAAGAAGCCCCAACCGATTATGCCTATATAATTAGGATTTTGGTGTTATTTTAGATACTCTTTCATACTTAGAGCTAAGAGATTTTTAGAGCTTTTGGGGCTGATCTAATCATGTACTTCATCTATTTTGGAGAAGATTTCAAACCCCTTTATCTATTTAATTTCTTATATGCAATCTATTAATTCTATGATTTCTGTTTCATTAATCATGTCTGAGTAGATTCATAGTTAGGTTTAGGGTTTCTCATTAAGGATTTCATGACTTGCTAGACTTGTTTAATTCAGTTAAGGATTCACATAAATAGAATGTTCTTCGATCTAAATTGAGTTTAATGCTAGTTCTAACCTGATCAATTAGAATCTAGATCTTAGGTTGCTAAATACGACACGAGAGTGTGGTTTAGAATCTGAACTATTTAGGTTGAGCAATTAAACTTCTCGCAAAGGAATTTGGTTTAGTTTAATTGTGAACATATCGAACTTGAAATTAATGATGGTTTAACCTGTTAGTAATTGCAAAGGAATTTGGATTGCTGCACTTAGACTTAGAGAATTCTCGCAAAGAGATTTGGTTAATTATATATCCGTGATTTGAGTTCTAGAACTGTGCTTAATTAGATCCTAACTGATTGATTTGTCTGCTTGTCTGATTTCCTGAGAACGCCCTAGACTTAGCGCCTTTAATTGACTGCTTTCACCACCGATAATCTGCTACTTGTTTACTTTCTTGCTTTGTTATTTAGTTTACTACAATTTGTTTTCTTCTTAGTTTAAATTCCTACGGTTCTTTATCTATCGAGACCAGAGTCTCTGTGGATTCGATACCATGTATACTACAATCACTTAACTGTGCACTTGCAGTAGAATATGATTAAAACCTGACTCTATCACGTATCTCAAAACTGATGTAAAAACCTAATTATATAAGCTAATCACGTCTTGAGGCTTCTTTGTAATTATCAGGAATTTCTGGGCAAACCTGTGAATTCTTCATTCTTCATTCTTCATTCATCCGCCGAGAAAGGCCCATCTCACTAGTGTGTCGATCGATGCACAATGTGTGTCGATCGATGCATTACTCTGTTTTGGACAGTGAACTCTATCTTCCGGGTCAAAGCACCAAAATGCTCCAAAAAGCTCCATAAACTCCAATTCCGCTCCAAACGTGCCAATACCTAATAACACCTGTAAAAGACTCTAAGGAAACACTAAAAGACTCTAAAACACACTTATCTCATGGTCTAAAACCGGTAAAAACCATGATATATCACATGCAAAAAAAAGTTCATCTAACCAATAAACATCCTAGGCAATCATTTTCATAAGGAATTTCATCAAACACTTTTAAGGCATGAAATTCCCTAAGATCTAGACTAACGAAATTCAAGTCAACTTAGAATTTAGAACACCAAATAGACAACGATCATTAAAAATTAAGTCCTAATCATAAAAGAAAAGTACTAATCACATCCTAATCAATCTCATCCCAAAATCCTAATGCTAACTACTCACCAATTATAGCTTTCTCAACTAAACCCATAAAAGAAAAGTTAAGAAATATGATTAGTGAACTTTAAAAAAGAGAGATTAAGAAATACAAGAAGTACTTGATTAAACTTAAAGAACATTGTTTACAAATTTTTGGGATCTAAAAGTCACAAAAAGCTTAGGAAGAGAAGAAGCCTCAAAAATCGGGTCTTAAAACACATTTGTAGGCAAGAGGTTCGTAATGGCATTTTGGTATATATGGGAAGATCATACTGACCGGTCATGGATGGTATTACCAGGTCGATAGGTCGATATGGCCGAACCTAAACTCGACCCGAAAAAATTCGATCCCGATCCGAACCGATTTTAAAAAATACCCGAATGGGGCTTGAGTCAAAGTATTTCAGGTATCGGGTAATACCCGAACCCGAACCGAACCCGAACGGGTACCCAAAGTAACCTAAAGTTTAATCTAATTTCGGTTAGTTCTGATACTTTCGAGTATTTTTGGCTAGTTTGTGTAGTTTTTATTTTTATATTTTGGGTAATATATATATATATATATATATATATATTTTTTTTGAATAATTTTAAAAAAAATTAGGTAATTTGAGTATATATTTTTACGGAATTTTTGGGTAATTCAAATATTTTGAATATTATGAGTAATTTTCTGATTTTTCAGAAATTTCATGGTGACTTTGGGTATCCAAACCCGACCCGAACCCGATACGTTTGGAACCGAACCCGATCCGATTTCAAAAAATACCCGAATGGAGCTTAATTCAAAGTATTTCGGGTATCGGATAATATCTGAACCCGACCCGAATCCGAATGGATACCCAAACGTCCATACCTAAATTATATGCATTACTTCCACCGCAAGTGCCACTTTTTCTTAAGGAAAAGCAATATATGATTCGAAAATCAAGTAAAAATATTAAAAAAACAGCTGAAAAAGGTAAAAAAGGTATTAAAAAAAAAAAATATCATTGTCTCTTGTCCCACTACAAAATAATCAATGAGTTAAAATGATAAGCCCCGCCAAAACAAAAGAAGTATGCCTTAAAAATGAAATTAATTTCCATATAAAAAATAGAATAACTTCTTTTGTCTAATTGGCTTTTTCTTCCAGATTTAATTGTTCTCTTAATTTGTTTCGTTCCCAGTTTTCACTTAAAATGTCTACAGAAACAGCTCAGATTGCATCAACGTGTAATAATTAGCAGCTTCATCTTCAAGCTCCCAAAACGCAACACCAAACCCATCTAGCAAACTATCTCCATAAACATAATCTTGATTAATGTCATCATTCTTAACCATCTCATAATTACTCTCGCCAAATTCGGTGTTAGGGATCCCGAGTTCGTCATCAGATGCTTCCAAAAGATGCTGCATCACTTTCTCATTGTTCTCCTCATCGACATCGTCTTCCTTCGAGGAAACGCACGAAGTCGACGAATCTTCGACGTTAGAGACTCCGGAAACGGCGGCGTTATAGTCGTCTGATGAGATTTCTTGCTGGAGAGGGTTTATAAATGAAGTTAGGTCGTTGTTTGGTTGGTTAAGTTCGTCTGAATCGTTGAGGAGACAGATAATCGGGTCATTGTAATACGAAGAAGATGATGAAGAGGGCTTCTGTCGTTTAGTCGTTTCTTCCTCGGCTAGGGTTGCTTCTTCTCGGTGGCGCTTCAGTGGAGTTGTCTCAGCCATTGTATTATCAAGATAGAGAGCGAGAGAGAGAAGCTTCTAAAATCGTTAGAGATAGAAAATTGTGAGGGTGATTAGCAAGATGGAGAGTCTGAAATGTATATATAGAGAGAGATTATTTGGTCAAATAGCCATCTTTTAGTATTTAAATAATGATGCGATTTAATATCAAATATTGTTTTTAAAAGTAAAATTTATATTGCTTCGTGCATGTCAGAAGGGAGAAACATGTGAATGTTTCCTCAAGTTTTCGCATTAGCCGGAAAGAAATCTCAAAATATTTACTCAAGATTTGAATACTTCTGTTCTTTATTTTTATTTTTGTAATTCGAAGGAAATTTCGAACTTTAAACCAATATCTCCTTCAAGCTTAGAGTCAATTTTAAATTTCTTTTTTTATTTAATAAAATTGTACCAAAATCTGAACTCGAAATAAAATACTGGAGAACCAATCTTTTTGTAGTATCACTAAACTACTAATATTTCGTAAAGAAAAACTTCTAATTTACAGAGTAAATGGATCCTGAGAGGCATGCAAGCCTTGATAGTTGCTATATAACGCAAGAATGGCATATTGCCACCAAAATGTTTGAAAGTTATATTCATGATAGGTTTTAAAAATATACATGATGATACATTTAATGTTGTATATATATTAAAAATATACATTAAAGTCACATAAATTAAGGAATGTGAATTGTGTGTCCAAAAGAATATATATGCTAAAGAAGATATTAAAGTTCGGAACGGTGACAACAGATAAAACGATGTAAGATAAGTGGACTAGGCAGTGCGGTTTAACTGTGGTTTATACGTAAAAAATATACTATGCGAAACAAACACAATTACTGTAGAACAAATGTTACATGCGTACAAAATAAATATTTAAATGATAAAAATGATAAAAGAATGCATGATAAGTATTAAAGTAAATTCTAAATAAAAATATTAAAATAATTTATTAAAAGGTTAAATTGATTTCACTACAAGAAAACTGCTCCATAGCCATGGATAGCCACACAAAAAAAATCGTAGCTATGTGCTCATTGTTATTGGCCTTTCGTGGCTAACCTTCCACAGAAAGTCACGAATAAGGTCCTGGCTATTTAGCCACGAACAGCAAGAAAAGCATTTGTGGCTAATATAGCTACGAGTTGCCACGAATAAAATCTTGGCTTAGCTACGAATTTTCCACGATATATTTCGTGGCTTTAGCTACGGATTTCTACGGAATATTCCGTGGCTATCTAAAAAAATACAAAAAAATAATAATTTAATATAATAATTACTACCAAATAATTACAAATTAATTTACAAAATACATATAAAATTGACCAAAAAAATACAAAAAGAAATGAAACGTGGATCCGGTGATGTATCCGCCCCTGCTCTGGTGACATCTTCGGTGACGTCTCCGCCAGCACCTCCACCATATACCTTATCTTCCCGTCCTCTGCTCCAGGTTCTTCACGCCATCTCTGGTGACGTCTCCGCCTCCGACAGAGATTAGAACAGCGCCGAGCGAACGAAGTAGTGACGGCGGCGAGTGAGAGGCGAAGCAGGACGGCGGCGAGTGAGATATGCTTTTTATCTCTTATAATTTTAAATTTTTTCATTTTTAAAATTTCTATTTTTACTATTTATGATATTTTAAAACCATTTTTAATTATTAAATATCAATTAAAGCCTAAACTATTTTCGTATTGGTCAAAAGATGAACCATACGAATCAGCTTCTAAGCCGTCAGATTTAAATGTGATCTGAAATACACACTGTTGATCTCTTTCTCTCTTTTTTTTTCCTTTTTTCTTTTTGTTTCTCCTTGGTCTTCTCTTCTCTCCCCATTCATGCTTCATCTTCACAAACGGATTTGCATCTCTTATCTCCTTCTTCATCTTATCTCCATCAATCTCAGGTTCTGCTTCATCTTCTCTCTCACTCTCGCATCTTCTTCTTCCTCGATTTCAAGCCATAGATCGAATCTGATTTTCTTTTTTTGTTGTTGCAGGTCGAAGAGCTATGGCGTTAAAATTAAAAGTGTTAAATTTTAAAAAATACTAAAATAATAAAAATTTGCATATATAATAAGTAAAATGATTAAAAAATAATAAAATGATAAAAACTGATTTTAATTTTTGCTTACATGATTTTTATAAAAATGTATTCCTGAATAATAAAATAATTTTAAATTGATTTAAGATTAATTTGAAGCATCTATTGAAGGGTTAGAGTTCATAATGTTTTTACCAAATTCTCTAAATTTTATTTGATTTTGTTTAATAAAATTATTAAATCTGATTTTTATGATTTAAGTTAATGTTTAAAAATATTAGATTAAATAGGTAAAAATCTTTTATAAGTGATGAGTCTTAGTTTTACATATGTTATAATAGTTGAAGTCTTATAAAATCTAAGTGTTGATTTTTGTTTATATTTTAGGGTTATATATATGATTTATTTAGGATATGAAAATATTATTTTTATGTATATATAATCAATGTTTGTACTTTGATTTTATAGTTTATGATTACAATTTTAAGGTTTAGAGTTTGATTAAGGTTTAGGGTATAGGGTTGGAATGTTATATTTAAGTTTTTAAGTTAATGTATGAGAAAAGTAGACTTGGAAAGTAAAAAATATTTTTATAAGTGTTAAATCCTAATTTATATATATTATAGTATTTGGAGCTTTAGTTATTAGATTTTTGTTTATAGTTTAAAGTTTTAGGGTGTATTTAGGGTTTAAGTTAACGTTTGAAAAACAAAATTCTTTTTGTAAGTTTTGATTCCTAAGTTTAGATATATTATAGTATTTAGAGTTTTAGTTATTAGATTTTGGTTATATTTTAAGGTTATATATATATATATATATATATATATATATATATATATATGGTTTAACTAATTAAGGATGTGAATATTGTGGTATTGGATTTGAAAAAAATAGTTTTATGTATTTATAATTAATGGTTTGTATTTTGATTTTATAGTTTATGATTAAGAGTTTAAGGTTTAGGGTTTAGAGTTTTAGGGTATATTTAGGATTTAGGGTTTTGAATAGCCACAGATAAAATTGTGGCTATCCGTGGCCATTCAGGAATTTGTGGCTATCCACAGATAGCCACGAAATTGTTCGTGGCAAAGATAGCCACGGATAATGTCATAGTAGTTCGTGGTTAAACCCTTCCATGACTATTTCATGGCTATTTGTGGCTAAATATCCACAGATAGCCACAAATTTGTTTTCGTGGCTGGAAAGAAAATAGCCACGATCAATCCGTGGCTTGGTCGTGGCTATTTCCAGTTTTTCTTGTAGTGTTTTACTTCAGATTTAGTTCTGGTTCTTCGAATGTAGGAGTTTGGTATTTTATCGTTTTAGATTCGGGTTTGATTTTCTTTTTTTGTTCGAGTTTGGGTTGATACTTCGGTTATAGATATTTTATCCAAATTGAAACTTAAATAATAAAACTAAGATTTTTATAATATTTTGAAAAATAAATTAATATACAAAAATTAATCATATATCTATTACACCACAACTATTGTGCATTTTCTTACTATACATGAATTTTAGGTAAAAGTGTGAAACTTGTACATGCATTTTAGGTAAAAGTGTGGAACTTAACTGTTGGGTTTTATTTTCACTGTTAATTGAAAAATAAAACAAAAAATAGCATGAATGGAGATCATTGCTTTGTCCGGCTATGCGTCTGAGGTGGACGGCATGCTCCATTCACTGCATAAGTATGGATTTTTAAATGATGTAGGTATATCAGCCAAGTTTTTCTTTTTTCCACCGTCTGACGCGATTTTCTTGAACCTTCCACCACTTCGATCAATCTATAACTTTCGCTTCTGATCTCACGATCAGACTTGATTTCTCTCATCAATCTATCTTTCTCTTACTCAGTAAGCTAATCTCATGGAGTTGGAGAAGGAAGTGTAGAGATCGCTACAAGAGCTTTGGATTGGAGAAGACCGTTCGCCTTGGACGGTTCATCTAGATGCTCAAGACCAATATGCTCGAGATCATAACCTTTTTATGGTAGTCAACCCTCTAAATCCGAAGTATCAGCCTTCCGCCGGTATAAAGAATGATATGCCTCAAGCTTGGAATTTGATCGGCAAGGTTGAAGGACAGGTAAACGATAATGGTTCTGTTAACTTCTATTTTCCGAATGAACATCAGCTTCTAATGGTATTGGAGAGTGCACCGCATAAGTTTAGAGGATGGTTACTTGCTACTGATCGCTGGAATCACCAACGCTATCCTACTTATCTCAAATCAATTCCCTGTGGATTCAAATTAATAAGCTCCCCAATCAATATCGTCAGACACAATATAGTGGAGAGCATTGGATCATAGTTGGGACAGGTCTACAGAGACGAAATTCAGATCCTTGAACCCACACCAATAAACCCAACTCAAGTATGTACAACTTATGGAAGTTTGAGACATGATGCAGCTGGCTCCAGTATTCAGCTTATTCCACATCAATTCGACGCTCAAATGCTCTTGATTTGTGGTAACACTAATGAGGCAAAAGTTGAAGGGACTCAAGCAGAGGCAGCTCAACTCCTAAGATCACTTCAACTTACCACAAGACAGGAAGTTTCATCATCTATTACTCTCCCAATGGAAAGCCAGAAATCTTCAATACATATACCATCTCAGCAGCCTATTTATTCTACTGCCACAACTAGTAGTCATGAAAATATCATGCTGAAGCAAGAAGCATATGTGCAACGACCTTTACGACGATCTAAACAACAAAAGACTGATAAATCTCAGACTGATCTTATGGAAACAAGATCACCTACATCAGAAAGGGTGAAGGGGCTAGAAGAGTCCCCTTTGCTCACAGCCCAATGAGGATATTGCATTGGAACTGTCAGGGTTTGAGGAATCCCCTAACAGCTACACACTTAGGCGAGATATAAAGAAGGCTATCTCCTGATATTATGTTCCTCGTGGAGACAAAGAATGGTGCATAATATGTACATCAACTCGGAAAAATCTTAGGCTTTAATAATCACTGGTGTATACCTGCTCGCGAAACTAGTGGAGTCATGGCCATTTTCTGGTATCAAGATGTTCACCTTCATGTCAGCCGGCCATCTCTAAACTTTACATATATTTATATTACTGAAGGAACAATTAGTTTTGTGTTAGTTATATATATGGACCACCATAGTGAAGGTTACGTCAGGATCTCTGGAGATGGATGAAAAGTCAAGTGGAAACATCAAGATATCTTACAACACCACACATCGTGATGGGGGACCTCAACGATATTCAATCAAATGCAGAAAAGGAAGGAGGTCCTTTAAGAGCAGAATCAAGCTTTGCCAATTTCATAGAGATGATCAGTGTTAATGGCCTGCAAGAGATAAGAACAGTGGGGGTTACTATACTTGGACAAGAACTAGATACAATCACACCATCAAGTCCAAAATTGATAAGGTCATGGCTAACAATCTCTAGAAAGCAGCATACCCGAGAGCATATGCACAACTATTGAGATGACAAGGTTATGATCATAGGCCATTACTACAAAGCATGGCAAGGCAAAAAGCTTTTCAGATACGATAACAGATGGAGGAAAAATCCAGAAGTTAAAGATCTCATACAACGAACTTGGAATACACAATATACACAGCTTCCTCCTACAAGATTTACAACAGCCTTGATCTTTTGTAGACATGCCTTATCACAATGAAAACGGCATCACAATCAGAACTCTCAGCAAAAAAATACTTCAGCTCCAACAACAACTCCACGCAGAGTATGATTCTTCTCCACTAAATTTGGATAACATTAATCACATTAAGAACCAACTTGCTACTGCATATAGGCTGGAAGAAGAATATTGGAAGGAACGCAGTGAAATTGCTTGCTCTATGAGATCGCAATACACATTTCTTTCATGAAATAGTGAAGCAGAGAAGAGGAATAAATCGCATAGTCGCTCTGAAAGATGATACAAGAAAGATTAAAGCAGAACAACACGAGCTTGAGCAGCTTGCAACATAATATTTTCAACACCTCTTCTCTTCCAACGGACCAAGAATTCATCATGATTTGCTTTCAGGTATCTGATATATCATGGTTTTTACCGGTTTTAGACCATGATATAAGTATGTTTTAGAGTCTTTTGGTGTTTCTTTAGAGTCTTTTACATGTATTATTAGATATATTCACGTTTGGAGCGGATTTGGTGATTATGGAGCTTTCTGGAGCATTTTGGAGTTTTGACCCGAGATATAAAGTTCACTGTCCAAAACAGAGATCTGCATCGATCGACACACATTGTGCATCGATCGACACACGAGCGAGATGGGCTTATCTTCGGCGGTTTAATGAAGAATATGGATATTGCACTTTGGCCCAGAAGTTTACAATAATTACAAAGAATCCCCAGCCGTGATTAGGCCTTTATAATTAGGTTTTTACATCAGTTTTTAGATACGCTTTCATACTTTGAGCTGAGAGTTTTTAGAGCTTTTTGGGGCTGATCTGAACCTGTATTGCTTCCTGCTTTTGGAGAAGATTTCGAACCCCTTTATTTCTATACTCTCTTTTATGCAATCTAATTATTCATTGATTATGTTTTCATTATCTATGTCTGAGTAGATTCATAGTTAAGTTTAGGGATTCTCATTAAGGATTTTATGACTTATTAGATTTAATTATTTCAGTTAGGTTTCATAACTTATTTGTTCTTCAACCTTGATTGAGCTTAATACTAGTTTCTAACCTGATCACTTAGAATCTAGACTTTAGGTTGTTAAATTGACACGAAAGTGTGATTTAGAATCTGAACTATTTAGGTTGAGCAATTGAATTACTCGCAAAAAAATTTGGTTTAATTGAATTGTGAACACATCGAACCTGAACGTAAGGCTAGTTTAATATGTTAGGAATTACAAAGAAATTTGGATTTCTGCTATTAGCTTAGCCAATGTGGCTTATAAGCTTATCTCTAAAGTTCTTGCCAATAGACTGCTTTCACCATATCAATCTGCCTTCATCCCTGACAGATATATTACTGATAACTTTCTTATTGGTCAGGAGATGATTCATTCATTGCAGACTCGCAAACTCAAGCATGATTATATGGTTATAAAACTAGATATCACTAAATCTTTTGATAGTGTTAAGTGTTTCTATATTGATGTAGTTATGGAACATATGGAGTTTCATGCAATATGGAAAAAAATAGATTCAATGTTGTATCACCACAACAACTTATTTCGTCTTGCTCAATGGTAATCCTACTCAAAATATTAATCCTCAACGTGGCATCCGTCAAAGTGATCCTTTTATCACCTTATATATATTGTGCACTGAAGGCTTATCTTGCCTACTACAAACATATAGTCACAACAAACAATTTCAAGGATATAAGTCATCTCGAGGAAGTCCTCTCATCACTCATTTTTTATATGCAGATGACTCCCTTATCTTTACACGAGCCACTAAGCAAGACACAGACAATCTCCAAAGCATTCTGAAAATATATGAGGAATCATAAGGCCAACAGGTCAACTACAACAAATCATCACTTTTATTCAATAAAGGCACCCTCAGAAATTATCTCAACTATTGCAGACACTCTTGGTATATCTCATATTGGCGGATTTGAAAAATATTTGGGATTACCTGAAAGTATAGGAAAAAGAAGATCAGATACCTTTGCATAAATTCACCAACAGATTAAAAATAAGTTGACTAGTTGGTAAACAAAAATTCTTTCACCTGCAGGGAAAGAAGTCCTCCTTAGATCCATAGTTACAGCCATACCTACATATGCCATGAGTTGTTTTCTTCTACCTAAAATACTTATAAACAAAATCACGGTAGGTATTTGAAGGTTTTGGTGGTTAAATAGTCCAGACATACATAAATACCCTATATTGCTTGGAATAAAATAGTGGATGCAAAAACTTCATGGGTCTAGGAATAAGAGACTTCCATGGTTTTAATTTAACTTTATTAGCAAAATAGGGATGGCTCTTAATGAAAAATCCAACCAGAAAATGTATCAGTCAAAATATTTCCCTGGAAAAACCTTCCTCCAAGCATCAGTATCTCGACGTTCCAGTTATGCTTGGAAAAATATTATATATGCAAAGACTCTACTTGAAAAGGGATGGAAAAAATATAAATGCTTGGAGGGATCCATGGCTTCCCCTAAATCCCCCTTGACCACCTCGACCAAGAAACCATGGCTATCAGATCAAACTAAATGTATATGACCTCTTTGTTTCAGGTACTTCCAGTTGGGATCATGGAAAGCTTCACACACATATGGTAATTGAAGATGTCCAAGAAATCCTTAAATCCAATCATCTAAAACAGGAATAAGTGATACACTTACTTGGATACATTCAAAGGAAGGCTTTTATACTGTCAAAACAGGATATCATATTCAAAGAGAGATTACAAGCCTCCTATCCCAATTCTACTAATCCCATCTCACCCAATAGATTTCCTGTTTTTAAGAACATTTGGAAAATGCAAACGCCACCAAAAAATAAATCATTCTGGTGGAAAGTAGTTCATAATAGTTTACATGTTGCATATCAGGTAAAGCTCAGAAGACTAAAGGTGGACACCACTTGTTATTTATGTGGATAAGAAGACGATACAATAAATCACATATTGTTTCAGTGCAGAGTGTCCCAAAAAATTTGGAACTTTGTGCCAATAAATGAAGTCCAAGGTGACTTTCTTCTCCCTCAAAATTTAGCAGATAATTTGAAAAGCTTTCTCAAGCAAGAAAAGTTAAAGAAAGGACATTACTAACTAATGCCTTTCATTGGATAGAACATCTAGAAAGCTAGAAATACATTATATATAATAACAAAAGAGAGAAAGTATCATCCACATCATCACCAAGTCGCTTGCAGAAATGAATCAATGGAAGATAGCTATGCAGGAAAACAATAATGAGCACCAAAATGCTCACCAAGCATCTTTAATAACCTTTTCTCAAAACAAAGCTAAAACACGAGAAGAAGCCTTTCACTCACTGTGATATAGATTACATATGTATGACTGATGTTTCATGGATCTCCATGGATCAGGTCCAGTTATTGCTTGGAGCTTATACAATAAAGAAGATAACAAGCTGCTCCAAGGCTCATCATCCATTCCAAAAATTAGATCAATACTTGAAGCAGAGGCCATAGCACTTAATTATGCAGTGCAGGAGATTATTAAATTGAATTACACCAATGTTACATTCATGCGTGACTCATGTACTTTCTATGATGCACTCTCGTCGCTTACGGGTACAACTAAACTAGTATGGATTCCACATTATATCACCATCGTAGTACAAGACATACTTAAACTTCTTCATCATCTACATTTTACTTTTCAACATGTATCAAGGATGGTGGAGTCAAATGAAGATCAAGATGTGAAACAAGCAAGACTTTGTAATCATGCTTATATTGTAAAATATCCACCACTATAATTCTTTTGATGAAATAAAACACTATGGTTTCAGACTAAAAAGATGATGTAGATATATAATCAAATAATGTTATTTTTACAAAATAAAGCAGTGTTTGATTTTTTACTCAAATATCAATGAAATAAATAAAGGTGCGATGATCTTGTAATAATAATATAAGAAAATTGGTTTTGTTCTTAGTTTTGGGTAGATTTTAGTTTTTTGTCAATAGATGAAAAATAGAAAGGTTCGATGAACCAAGAAGGTGGAGATGGGTCTACAAAAATAAGATAAGATGGTTGGATTCGAACATTTCGTGCAAGCTTGCCCGCCTTTGTGTTGCTCGCCCATGGGATATATGTAATAACAAACCTTATGAAGAAGTCTTTCCTTTGCGTGTATTCCTCCAAGTGGATAGAAAATGCCGGTCATTCCTTCGGTGTAGACATTATCTTCACTAACTCTGTATAGTATGTTGCAAATGTTACTTCATGTTGATTCCATCTCTTCATGCACTCCATGACCAAGATAAGAGCTTCAAATTATGCATGTAACGGTGATAGGCTTCATCTAATTTTCCTCGCTCTCATCATCACATACATGTCTCCTTCGTAAACGTTTTACCATCTTTGACCCGAGAACTTGTCATTTTCCTTTTATGAGCCATCTAGAAAACACCATCGTCCCTTTATTTCCAAGGTTATTTCTTGTGTAATATCCAGACCATTGGTCAATCTATTTGAGGTCACAAGAGACTCAAAGTCAGTTGTCTATGCTTCCTCCCAGGATCGTGCCTATGTTTCCGCTAATTTGATAACTCCACTTGGATCTCTATCAATATTGTTATATATCTTGTCATTCCTATTTTTCCATATATACCATATTATCCATGGATACTATGTATTCTGATTATCTCGTGGAAGTCTCCAGAAAAGATAGTCCATATTAGCAAACACCGAAGATAGTGGAAAGTTTCTCGGGTTGGATGGAATAAATTATAGAGCCCAAATTTCTAACGCCGGTGGGCATTAAAAAGACATGATTTATCGTTTCCTCGTCTATCCCACATCTTGCACACCAAGTATCGGAATTTATTCCTCTTGACTTAAGATTTTTGGAACCCGGAAGACATCTTGTGATAGCTTGCCACAAAAAGTGTCTTATTTTGGGAAGGCACCTAATCTTCCATGTATACACTTGAAGAGTTTTAACATTCGGACCATAAACAGATTGCCCCTTTTTATGTTGGAGGAATCATTCTCTAAATGATAGCCAGATTTGACCGTGTATCTACATGGTTTTGCAAAGTCCACCCAACTGTATCCGGACGGTAAGACCTACTAATTGATAAACTCGTGATGATTTCCACATACTCATGTACTATATTTTCGCGAGTTAACCTTTCATTCCACATATGTGAATCCCAATCTATAAGCTGATCAATCATTAATGTAGCATTAAAGTTTACAACTTGCTGACTTCGGGCATAGGCCTGGAATCATGTGGTCATGCCATACTGAGATGGATGTCCTTGTTCCAACCCTTTTGATTAGTCTTTTACTAACCAGAGATCGAGCTGATACAATACTTTTCCACCCATATGATGGAGAGTAAGATCTAATTGGGTCCAAAGGACCGCCATTCTGATAATATCTACCTTTAAATACTTTTGCAAAAAGGCAATATGGATGATCAGCCAGATGCCATACCTGTTTGGCTAACATAGCCGTTTTTATATCCATTAAGGTTTTGAACCCGACCGTCCACTTTTCCGGTGCAAAGCTTATCCCATGACAACCAATGCATACCTTTTGGAAACCATTCATACTCCACCAGAGCTGAGTTGTAACACTATTTATCTTATTTATTACTGGTTTTGGTAATCTAAAGCAACTCATTACATGATTTGGTAATGTTGTCGCCACCAATTTAATCATAACTTCTTTTCCACTTTTTGTGAGGTATTTCATTGTCCACCCATTGACCCGATTATGAAGTCTATCTTGAAAGAAACTAAAAATTTTGGTTTTTGGTCCTCCTAGACTTTCTGGAATACCAAGGTAAGAGCCCATGCCACCTATAGTAGATATTCTCAATATCAGTTTCACTTCTTCTCGAACGGATACATCCACGGTATGCCCAAATTGCAGTGATGATTGTTAAAATTTATTTGTTTTCATGATGCAATTTCATAGTCCTTTAGAATCCTTAAAATAACCTGACATTATTTCTTTTTAGCTTTGCAAAAGAATAGACTATCATATGCAAATAACAAATGAGATATTGGTGGGCACGCCCTAGCAACCTTCAAACCCGTAATTTGTTTTTCCCGCTCTGCTTTCGTAATATTAGCAATCAAAGCTTCCATACATAAAATAAAGAGATAAGGTGATAAGTGATCCCCTTATCCCAGACCTCTATTTGGCTTGATTAGACCTTTTGGTTTACCATTTAATAGGACCTTATATTGGACTGATGTTATACATTGCATCATTAGATGTATCCAGTGTGAAGAAAACCTCATCTTCTGTAGCAAATTCTCAATGAAAAACCATTCTATCCGATCATAAGCTTTCCTCATATCTATTTTTATTGCCATATATTTTCCTTTGCATGACGGGTTTGTCCTTAGTCCATGGAACATCTCCTAGGCAATTAGAATGTTATCAGAAATTAGCCGTCCATCCATAAAGGCTGATTGTTTCTTCGAGATTGTGGATGGTAGAAGTGGTTTTAACCTTTGACATAACACCTTTGAAATAATTTTGTAACCTACATTACAAAGACTAATTGGTCGTAATCCCGTCATTCTACATTGTCTTTTCGTCTTTGGAATCAAACAAATGTTTGTGAGGTTTATCCTAGAATCCAGTTCACCCATCTGAAGAAATCCATTAACTAGATTAACAACATCATGTTTAATGATTGGCCAAACCCTTTGAAAAAATAAAGCAATTATTTCATCCGGTCTCGGTGCTTTTTCAGGATGCATCATGAATAGAGAAATATGTATTTCATCCTTTGTAGCCTTTTCTACAAGTTTATCGTTTAGTTGATCCGTAATAGTAGTTGGAACTTCTTCTAGGAAAATTTCGAAGCCAATAGGATTTGATGATGTAATTAGTTCCTCAAAATAACTTGACACAACTTTTTGATTGTCCGTGGTAACCCAATCTCCGTCTGAATTATGCAAACCAATAATCCGATTTCTCGACCGTCGTTGTTTGCTAATGCTTGATAATATTTTGTATTATGGTCACTTGATGTATTCCACACATTTTTGCTTTTCTGTTGCCAATATTATTCCTCGTCTTTATATGCAGCTTTTAGTTTCCTTGTGATATCCATAACCTCTTCATATATTTTATTGTCATCATTCTGAAACTCTTCTAATGCCTTTTGAAGTTCGTTGATCTTCTCTTTTCCGTATGTAGGGTTATTTTCCCTCCAAATTTAAATTTTATGCAGATAGTTTTTGATTCGCTCCACAAAGTTATGATCATTTTTCCTTGTAGGTTGTTTCCAACCTCTAGTAATGGATTCCATGAGTTCTTCCCGACTGATCCATCGTTTATCAAAACAATATTGTTCTACCTTCTGGGAAGTTTTGTCCTCTATGGTTGCTACTAATGATCTATGATCCGACCCCACCATTCCTAAGTATTTTACGTAGGATTTGGGAAACAAAGTATGCCACTCAATGTTTGTTAACGCTCTGTCTAAAAGACATATGATTATTTTTCCTCCTCTCCAACCCCTCCATGATAAGGAGTCTCCCAAAAATGGAAAGTTTATAAATCCATAGTTCCATATCATATTATTGAAGTCTAGGAAAGTTTCAGCGTTGCGGAGACTTCCTCCTTGCTTTTCATAGTTTCCTCTAATTTCATTTAGATCCCCGATAATAAATCATGGGTCCGACCGAATAATACTCATTCTTGTCAATCGTTCCCATACTTCGTACCGAATCTTTTAAACAGGTTCTCCACATACAAATGTGAGGAAAATCTTTTTTCATGAAACTCCGCTTCAACATCTATCATTATGTTACTAGAAAAAATGATATTGATCTTATATGAATAGTCATAGTAAAGAACTAAACCTCCACAAAATCTACATGGTTCCACCGTGTAAATCTTATCATACTCGAAGTGTTTTGAAATTTTTGAACGAAATCAAACTGTTATTTTTTCTGACAAGTAAAGAAATGATGGTTTATGTTTTTTTAACACTCATTTTATTATATATTACAAAACCAAAATCCATATAAAATACACACAGTTACCAAATTCCAGATTTGGTGAACAAACGAGATACACACAAGCATAAGCCCAACACAAGAGAATTACAAAACAGTATATTAAGGTCAATAATTGAACTGTCGAATACAACGAAAGAGTCGGAGAAGAACAAGGAGATAAATCATCAAAGTTCGCAAGTCGATGCCGAGTGGATCTGTTGGCGCAACCGGAAAAGATCCTAAGATAGAGAAAACCGTAAAGAAAAGCCCAATATACGACGATTATCCCGAACATAATAAGCATAGATTGAGAATCTAATTCCTAGCCGCCTAATCTTCTTCCAAATAAGTCTAAATCTAGAACTTTGTATCCTCAGTAGAGGCTTCCTGACAAGATCCGATTACAAAGACATGGGAGAAAATCTATTATTCTTCTAAGCTAAAGGTCGGCGGAAGGGTAATAGTTTTAAAGATTCACCAAACAAAGGATGGGATGACCGGATTCTATCTTAAACACGACAAAGACAAGACCGGCACTTTTCCGAGACAGTCGAAAGCCACTTCATGACCCTAATTTACCCGCATAGGAAAGCCGCACCGCGACCAAAAGGAAGTTGAAAGACAGCAACAGCCAACGATTGATATGGCTGAGTCAACCCGGATCCACCAGAGGAGATCAACTCCATCACAGCAAGCCCGTCGCTTGAACCAACCAGATCAGGCCAAGAGCAGAGGAAAAGGAAACAAGCTAAGAGACTCAGCCAATACTCCAGCTGGAGCAGCAGAAAGCAGAAGGATTATGGACTAGTCACACCGAAGATCAAGAAGATCTGGACCTTCCAGCAGCAAATTCTGGTGTAAGGAAAACAAGATAGCCCGTAGCAAACGCCGGAGAGAATCTTGTTGATATGAAACCCAGATCTAAAAACGCATGAAACTTAAATCCCAAAATACTAAATTCCAAAACTTAAAAACGACACCAACAACCAAGGACAGAAACTAAGTGAACCACACCAAAGAGGAAACCAGCAAAGACCACATAAGGCGGTTTAAGAGGAAACCAGAACAGATCTATACCACCTAGACCGGTTCACCAGAGCCAACCGAACACATTCAGATCCCGAAGGAGGATAAGTGGAGAACGAGCCGTCGTCTGTGAGGAACACCGGAGTATCGGCGAGAATCAAACGATTCCCATCACCACCGGCGAGTAACAGAACCACCGACGACCAAGACGACACAGGACCATCGCCTTGGAACCACCATTTCGCGGATCTGAAAGATACCCTGTCCACCACCGAGAAAGAAAGATCCACGATAGCCGGAGGCGAGTCCGTCTGTCTCACCATGAACACGACATCCGGAGCAACAGTCATAAAGCACATGCCTACTTCCGGCAGAGAAGGGAGAGATTGATATACTTGAGTTTTCATGCATCTAGGATAGTGTTTAGCTCATGTTTTGATCTCATTCAGCATCCATTCTTGTTATCTTCTTGCCCTTTGTCTCATTTAGAGTCTAGGAACATTTAGGATTAGAATTTAGCATTTTAGGTTGTGTTTGGAGTGTTTCTTGTGTCTTTGTAGGTGATTGGAGGTGCAAGGAGTGTTGGTGAGCTAGGGAGTGGAGTTTGGAGCTCAAAGGATGAAGAAATACCCAGCAGGAAGTCCATATCGGCCACCATATCGGTTGGGGTGGCCGATACGCATTCTCGGATCAAGGATCAAGAAATCAGACAGCTCGTATCGGCCTACGTATCGGGTGGCCAGGTCGATACGGACTCTCGGATTAAAAATAGGGAGTTCGTATCGGCCAGCGTATCGGCCTAACAGGCCGATACAGTATTCGTATCGGGCAGCGTATCGGCCTGACAGGTCGATACAGATTCCTGTGAAGACCATTTCTAGACAGCTTTATTTACGAAAATACCACTGCGTAGCTCCCAACTATAAGTACTCATTTTGGGGGATTAAAAACCCTAAGCTACCTAAGCCTAGTTCTTTCTTTTCTTATGTTTATGATTTAGGATTTTAAAACTTTTGATTTTGAGTTTTAATTAAGTACTTTGTTATCTTTTGTTAATCTCTTCTTTCTATCTCTCTTAATCTATGATTTCTCATATCTCTCTTATGATTAGGGAGTAGAGTTTTTGGGTTTTGTGGATGAGGTTAATTTAGGTGGTTTATGTGATGATTAGTGATGCTTAGGACTTACTTATGAATGATCCTTCTCTAATTAGTTGATCTCTATGCTAGGTTGCAAGGAATTGTTGAATCTAGATGCTAGGCTTTTTCATGCCCGAAAGGTGTTCGATAAAATGCTTGAATGAACTTTTTAGAGGATTTTCACATCTTAGCCTAAGAGATTAGATGTCTAAGGTGATTATTGGTAATGAGAACTTGAAATTAATGCTTGTTTATCTCTTAATCACAAATGAGAATTTGATCTTGATTAGTGAATAGACAAAGGGATTAGTGCCAAGAGATTGGATTAGTCTAGTGATTAGTGTTCTTAGCCTAAGGATTAGCTTTGCTAAAAGGTTTTTTTGATAGATATTAATGCATGCTTGTCTTGTAATTTGCAAATGAGAATTAAATGATTGCTTGATTAGCATAGGAGTTATGAACATGAGAATGTGATTAGCTTAATTTTGATCTTTAACCTTGTTTAGCAATGTTTGATTGATTGAAGAATCATTGATTGTCTCTAAACCACCTAGTCTTTATAGCCTCATCCTAGGACCTTTCTTTTAGCTTATTTATCTTCTTGTTTAGTGTTTTGCTTTGTTCTTGCTTGTTTTGTTTACTTCTCGTTTTGATTTGTTTAGGTTGTTAGATAAACCCTTTTTATTTGAATTGCTTAGCTTGAGTAGTTTCTTGCATTCTTGATTGGTTGTTCTTCTTGCCTTCCTGGATTGATACATTAAGTACTATAATGACACGAGTAGACTTGAGGAATTGATCTAGAACTACAAAAAGTCTATCATCAGAGATGGAAGACGATAAGCTCGGCGGAGAAGGGAACCGGTCAGGTGGGGACTAGAAAGATAAAGGAGGTAAAGGAGATGAAGGCGGAGAAGGGAACAGTCATGATGGTTTATGTTTAAACCAAATTTCTTTCAAAATCCTGATTGTCTTGTTACTTTACAAGTCTTGGCAGTTTCAATTTAAAATTCTCAATTTTATTTTATTGATGAAATCAAATTACATAACATAAAAGTGGGTTTGAAAAGACTGTTATTGCATGTTGTTCGTTTATGCGATAAAATATTTAACCTTATACGTGACCATATGTGTTCATGTCCAAAAGCTTTAAGTTTAAAACTAACCGAGTAAACCTTCAGATTCAAAATACGATGATTAATCCGCATACATCATGACAAGTAGTAAGGCCAAAACCCAAACACCCGATACAGGTGCTGTTCGTTTGTCCATCCAGATGATTCATCTGGATGGAGATGAAAATTGATGTTCGTTTAGTAACAAAAATGACATTCAACCAGATGAATCTCATCTCCATCCAGATGGATCATCTGAATGAGTTTTAAAAATTTAGGCAAAATTTATAAACTCATCTAGATGAACCAATTTGGATCATTTGGATGGAGATGGTTCATCCAAAAATAACAAATTACTAATATACCCCAATTATTTAAATGGATCATTTGAATGCAAATTCTAAATGAGTAAACGAGCATAAACTATATAAAATATATCACAATTATCTTGAAAAACCAGGTTTTCTGTCAAACCGCAAAATCGCGTTTTCCCGTCTAAACCGCAAAATCGCGTTTTCCCGTCTAAACCCTGAAATCACATTTTCCCGCCAAAACCGTAAAATCACGTTTTCCCGCCAAAACCGAAAAACCGCATTTTCCTGCCAAACCCGCAAAATCATGTTTTACCGCCAAAACCGAAAATTCGTGTTTTCCCGCTAAAACCGCAAAACCGCATTTTCCTGCCAAACCCGCAAAATCGCGTTTTCCCGTCAAAACCGCAGAACCGTGTTTCCCGCCAAAACCGTAAAATCACATTTTCCCGCCAAAACCGTAAAATCACATTTTCCCGCCAAAAACCGTAAAATCATGTTTTCCCGCCATAACCGTAAAACCGTGTTTTCCCGCCAAAAACGCAAAATCGCGTTTTTCCGCCAAAACCGTAAAATCATATTTTCCCTTAAAATCGCAAAATCACATTTTCCCGCCAAATCTATAATATTGCGTTTTCTTGTCAATATAATAATAATAATTTAAAAATTAATTAGTTGTAAATATTTTAGATTAGTATTTAAAATAATATAATGAAGATTAAAACTAAAAATTTAATTAGTTTAAAGTAGGGTAGTTTAGTCATTTTCTTATTAAACTCCTCTAGATGGAATTGAAGTTTACAAAAAAAAAAAAATAAGCAAACAAACACATGTTCATCTAAATGATCCATTCAAATGAACATCGAAAAAACATCTAAAAAACAACGAACAACATTCAGATGGATCATTTGGATGGATCATTCAGATGAACTATCTGGATGGATATGTCAAATGATCCAACGAACAGCCCACAATATCTTCATAGTAAAACACAAACGAGACAAACGAGTCAAACACCAGTCGCACACGTTAGAAAACACCTTACAATGATTTCCAACCTTTACATAAACAAAATGTCTCCTTATAAGAATTCAGGTAGTTGAAAAATAAAAATAAATATCAGTGAGGTTAAGGATGCTCTTATCTCGTTTTCATTTTTTTTTTTAATAATGTAAGAGAGACAAAAGAAAAAGAAACTAGTTGTTTTTTAAAGGAGAAACTAGTTGTTGTCATGAAGATTTGGCAATATCTTTGTATTGTATTGACCGTAGGATTAGTCTTCCAAAACGAGCTTGTAGATTACGAGGGAAAATCGGACGGCTGCCGTTTTATGTCTGTGGATTGCACATGGAAAGGGACAGCTTCTCATTGCTTAGTGCTTACTTGACCATATACATGATTAAACTAATCACATCACACCCAACATATTCATTAATATAACCTCCTCATTATTTTTCATTAGTGGAATAATCATCTCACCGAAGCTTGAAAACAAAGAATCATTTCGCGGATTTAAGGTAGACTATTTTACTCGCGACGTATTCCGAGAACATCCAAATTAAAATTTTATAACCGTAATAACCTTTAGTAAACCTACGTGTTTATAACACTATTTATATTTCTTTTATGTGTATAACGAATTTTAGGTATTACCATTAGTAATGTTTTCTTCGTGTATATGACTCGAGGAGACGAGTCTCAGTATACATCTTACACAATTTAAAGGCAAAATGACATTAGTTACTGACTCGTTTTAAGTTGGCACGAACAGTTATGAAACATTATATAATTAGAGGGTTTCACTGTTTGTGTTACACATTCCTCTGGTTGATAATTTTTCTTTCTCTCTTTCTTTTTCTTTTTCGTCTTCTTGTTTACCTTTTGATTATTTTTTTCTGAAACAGATGGTTACCCATCAGATATTCGTTACCAAATTATGAGGTTAAAAGAAGATAACACGTGAAATTTCAAAAAAAAAAAAAAAAAAGATAGCACGTGAAAAAAAAAGTAGAAATGGACAAATACGGCGGTTACGATGAGATTGAAGTACAAGTTAAGAGAAAGACAAATGGCAAGATCAAGGGGGAGAGAACCGAAATGAAATTAGTTCGAGTAAGCATGGAGATTAAAATTAATATGTTTAATTAGGAAAAAAAAATCATGGCCCTAATATCCAGAACTTATTTTTAAAAAAGAAAAGAAAAATGAAGGTGATGAATACAGGGTTCGAGGTAGGGTTACACAAGTGGGGGTTTGTTCAAAGCACTTCTTCAAATCTTTTCTTTTCATTTTTTTTTCTTCTTTATTGGCCTGCTTGCCAGTTTAATTATGCACTGCGGTTCCCAACATGAGAAACGGAGATAACTTTAAAAAGAAACGATGCTTTTGTTTTCTAAACATTTTCTTTAAGACCATCTCCAATGTATTCCTTTATTTTTACCTTTAAAATAAAAGAATTCTATAATAGAGGTGGATTTTACTCCAATGTATTTCTCTATATTTTCTTCTAAAAAGGAATATTATCTCTAATATTCTTTTTTATTTTACTAATAATACCTTTTATTTATAAAAGTTACAATTTAGCCCATTTATTTTATTTTTACAATTATAAAATTATAATATTATTTAAATTGTATATTAGTTATTAAAATATTATAATTTATAATTTATTAATTTTATATTGTTAATTATTAAAATATTAATATTTAATTATTTTGTTCATAAATAAAAATATTTAAAAGTTAATGGACTGATTTATAAATTAAAAGGTTCACCTCTATTATAGAGGAAAAAATAGAGTTCCTCTATATATAAAGGAAAAAAATAAAGATCTATATTTTAGAGGTGAAAATAGAGGTGGGTTGAAATAGATTTACCTCTAAACAGAGCCGGCCTTAAGCCCATTTTTTTGATGTTTTTAAATGGGGCCCCATCTTATAAGAGCCCCCATTTTTTTACAAAATATATGTATATACATATATAATATTAAATTTATAATAAAAGTTACCAACAAATATAAAATAAAAGTTGTCAAAAATGTAAAACAAAAAAAATTGATAGAAAAAATAAAAGTTTTGGTGATAATAGATATTGGATGATCATAAAATTATTATATATTAGAAATATTATGATTTTAAATTTTTTTAAAATAGGATCCCCAAAATCTGGGCTCCGGCTCTGCCTCTAAACTTTATTTTAGAGGCAAATATAGAGGTGAGTTGGAGATGTCCTTATATCTAAATTTAAATAATTTGACTTGGGTTACATCTTTTTTCATTCAAGTCTCCTTCGAGCTTCGCCAAAGATAATATTAGTGAAGATCGATAACGAGCCTGCGTGGAGTCATCTTAAGTTTCCTCTTTAAGCCTTTTAGTTGTCAAATAAAACATAACAAATGCAAAAATAATTTGAACGCTTGTGATTAAGTAGTAAGAAACCGGTTTTGAATGTCATAACATTCCAGATTTGATTTTTATGCTATATGAAATTAACATATATTTATTTTGAATAACCACATACAAATAAAATTTTGTTTTTGGCCCATTTGAATATCTAAAAATAGAGTTTATTTATAAATTATATCTTTTTTTGATAATTAGTCCAAATCTTTTTATAGATTTGGAATACCCAAATTAACTAAAAACAAATGCGAAAATATAAATTAACACACAAAGTTGTGTATGTTTATGACAGCCAAAAAGAAAGCATCTGTTCCTGATTAGAAAAAGGTATTTGTCCAAAATAAACATCATGATCAAGAGGATGCTCCGTGGTGCCAGTCCAGACATGCTGGTCCAACGAATAGCTAGTTGGGAGTCTTGGGAAGGAGTGAGGCGATTTAAAAGCTTTACTTACATCTCAATCGCCCTGATCCCTCCCCCTCACACACACACATATGACATATATATATTTATATACTCCTTCCGTTTCAATATAAATGTCGTTTAAGGTTTTTTTCACACATATTAAGAATACAATACAAATTTTTGTCTTACCCTTAATTAATTATACTATATAATGTGTTCACACTTATTAATAAGCTGAAGGATAGGGATAAAACTGAGAATTTATTTTAAAAACTGCATTGAAAATGTAAAACAACACTTATTTTTAAACAAAAATTTAGTCCTAAAACGACACTTAATATGAAACGGAGGGAGTATAAGAGATCATTTTTATCAAACTAAAATAAGAGATCATTAAAAGAATAAAAACATTAGCTAAGAGTCTAAGACCATCTCCAATGTATTCCTCTATTTTTACCTCTAAAATAGAAAAACTCTATAATAGAGATGAGTTTTGATCCAATGTATTCTTCTATATTTTTCTCTAAAAATGAATATTCTCTCTAATATTCTTTTTTATTTTACTAACAATATCTTTTATTTATCAAAGTTGCAATTTAGCCCATTTATTTTTACAAAATTTTTATAATATTATAATATTATACGATCCGATCTGATACTAAAATAAGAGTTTTTCGGATTGGTACCGGTACAGATCTTCGGATCCGGGTAAAATGTCTAGCCATAACTTTTTCACAAATGATCAAAAATGTTTTTCTCAAACATAATATATTTTGATTTTTAACATTTATTTTAAATATTTAAAAGTATTATTTATAATTTGTTAATTCTTATATTGTTAGTTATAAAATATTAATATTTAATTGTTTTAGTTATAAATAAAATATTTGAAAGTCGTGGACTGATTTGTAAATTAAAAAGTTCATCTCTATTATAGAGGAAAAAATAGAATTCCTCTATATATAGAGGAAAAAGTAGAGATCTTTATTTTAGAGGTAAAAATAGAGGTGAGTTGGAGTAGATTTACCTCTAAAATAGAGTTTAGAAGCAAATATAGAAGTGGGTTGGAGATGTCCTAAATGTGATTTTGATTAGCCCTGGGATATAAAACCGAACCGAAATTATCGAACCGAAACCAAACCGAATTTTAATGAACCGAAACCGAACCGAACCGAATAAAAAACCGATTGGTGGTTTTTTAAAAAATAGAAAAAACCGAAAAACCGAACCGAAGAACCGAAGTCCCTGACCTATTATTCATTATTGTAGATTTGTAGTTGTCGATCGGTTTAGATTTTCATAAAAGTTTCAATCTTCTCATATATATATATATATATACACAAATATAGCTTTGGGATATAAAATCGAACCGAATCGAAGAAAAAAAACCGATTGGTAAATTTTTTAAAGACAAAAAACCGAAAAACCGAATAACCGAACCGTAACCGAACCGAAAAACTGAAATCCCAGGCCTAATTTTGATTATCATCTCAACTGGATCTTATATTATGAGGTTTTGTTTGGATTGATACTTTAATATATAGCATGGATGGTATGTGGATTTTGTCAAATAGATCTTTTATAACGTGAATGTCACAGATTTCAACGAATTGTCAATTAGCAATGATTTAACTGATGTTTCTATTACATCATTCGTCTAACTTGAATAAATATTACTTCCTCTATTTCATATTATAAATAGTTTGATAGTTTAATGTTTTTTTTTTGTTTTAAAATATAAATTGTTTTTAAATTTCTATACAACTTTATTTATTGAATAAAGTGTTGGCTAATTATATTTTTCTACTTTTTTTTAGTTCTTTCTATGATTGGTTTAATTATATTTATTTAAATATTTTTTAAGAAAATAAATTTTTTATTATGGGTATTTTTATCTAAAACTACTTATATTAAAAAATAGAAGGAGTATAATCGCTTACAAGTTTTAATTAGCAAACCCCGAAAAAAATAGTCATGAAATAAGTTGACAAGAGCTATTAGCCAAAGTGGTATTCACGGAGTTGTTAGATATTTACCACGCTCATCTTAGTTGGAGTTAGGCAAAAGGTCTCGACTCTCGAATGGGATACATTGAATAGAGACACAATTACATGGGTAGCTTTGTAGAGTGATTGAGATCAATACACTTTCTTTCTTTCCTTTTCACTAAATTCTTTTTTTATTAATGCACTGATATTACATAAAATTGAAACTCAATGGTGGGTTACATACAATCTCTAGAAAAAAAAGCTAACGAATATTGTTATAGGTGGGCTTAGCACCCCACCCATTTAGAAGGCCCAAGATTTATCCTTAATACAAAAGAGCCGGCCCAACAAAAGCAAAACGGCCCAATAGAGCAACAGAAACCCAATCGAACGCGCTCAAACCAAGCCCATCACCATCGGCTCGGTTCGACTCAGCTGACCAACAGAAAGTCAGCTCGGCTCAAGCCATACAACAACAAGACATCTCGGCTACACTAGCAGACAAAGGAATGTTTAGTTCGGCCCATCACGTCATCAAGTACGGCCCAAACTCGACAAGCGGTCAACGGCGGCCTGTAGAAAGTCCAATCGTACTTTACTATAAATAGGAGCCGTCATTGTACATTAAGGGGAACTTTTTGGGATTTGTGCACTTCTAACTACTTTCTCTCTCTAGAATCAATTTCCCGAATTGTAAACCGAGCACGTCTTTTCGACCTGCTCGGGAATCTGAATACCAACCACGCTCGTCCCGAGCATATTACTCTCAACAAAGAACCCCGAACACAATCCTCTCTTCTTTCACCCCGAGTACTGTCTTACTCTTGCTTATCTCTGAATCTAGTCGGTTCTCTTTCAAGAACAACTTAGTTTCTTCGGACCGAGCACGTCAACTCTCTAGCTAGACGCGCATCCCGACCTCGTGACCACCTCGGTCATCACAATTGGCGCCGTCTGTGGGGACATAAGTTTTTCTTCACTAACGGACAGATTCAGCGATGACAGGAGCTCCATCGAACAAGGATTACGTCCACATCGAGGACATCACAAGCTCGGAAGCAGCATCCCGAGCAAGAGGGCAACCCCAGCACGTTTCTCAGGTTGCAGATCCAATCATTCAGCCGGCCGGAGCCGAGCAGCAACCTCTGAATACCGAACGACCACAACAAGCCGCGGAAACCCAGACAAACGAGCAGGACATGTCCACCTTGCTCAAAACTCTCATGACTCAAATAGCCGAACTCTCTCAGGGAAGCAACGCTCGCTTCGATCAGCTCGCCACGGCACACGCAGTATGCCAAGGGCAAATCAACGATCTACGAATGACAAGTCAACAAGGATCCGTTCCCTGAACTCATCTTCACCGAGCGTTATTTGAAGAAACGCCACCCCCAAATCCGAGAAACCGGACGGTAACGCAGCAACAGACCGAGGACGAACAACCCCCCAACACGGATATCCCGAGTAGCTCAACGCCTGACGCGCATAGAGACAACGAAATTGAAGACATAAAACTAATGTTGAAAAATATGACGTCCAAAGTCCATCAGGCGATCAGCTCGGCCCCCGAAATCGACCGCGTACTGGAAGAAACTCAGAACACTCCGTTCACTCGTCGCCTCATGGATATCCAGTTCGAGCATCCTATTTCGGCGGTCAAAATCAAGATGACGACCTACGACGGCAAATCCGACCCAAGGCAGTTTCTGACGGCTTTCCGCATTGCAATGGGGAGGACAAAGTTCAGTATCGGGGAACGAGACGAAGGTTACTGCCAACTGTTCGTCGAGCATTTGACCGGCTCGGCCCTGGATTGGTTCTCCCGCTTGGAACCGAACTCGATCGACGGATACAGCGACTTAACGCACGCCTTTCTCAAACATTACTCGATGTATATTCAGGAGGAGGTATCAAACGCCGACCTATGGGCTATCTCCCAAGGACCGAGGGAAAGCCTCCGATCGTACGTCACCCGCTTCAAAAACGTTTTGGCCAAAATCACGATCACCGACAGCGAGGGTCTACCCGCACTTCGAAACGGCCTCTGGTACGAATCAAGCTTCCGGGAAGAACTAAAGAAAAATAGACCAAGCTCGCTAGAGGACGCCCTCCACCGCGCATCGATCTTCGCCGAACTCGAGGAAGAAAAAGAAACCCTAGCCAAGAAATTCGGGCCCAAGAGTTCGACTTCGAAAGACAAAACCGAAAAGAATACCGAGCAATACGAACCTCGGCAGCACTACGATCAGGATTACAAGAAATCCAAGGAGGAAGAAACCGCAAGAAAAGGGAAATCGTCGTATTACGTCAGCGATCAGTCGCGAGAACACCGACAGGACGAGGAACGTCCCCATCAGGATCAACGGCAAAATCATCCCGACCGCTCTCAAAATCATCAGCAGGAACGACCCACGCAAGGATACCAAGGTCAAAATCAAGGCAAGCCGTGGAACAAGTTCATCCGAGGAGCCGATAAAAACAAGTTATTCTGCGAATATCATCAGCGAGCGGGTCATAGCACCGAGGAATGCAGAAACCTTCAAGCCCTCCTCTTCGCCGATTACCAAAAAGATGGGAAGAAACTAATGCTGGATCGCAACAAACCTCACCCGAAGCAAATCAACCAGGTCACGCAACCAAAGAACGAGGCCGAGCGCTTCAGGATCGTCCAGGAAGAGCGAAGGAAACATGTTGCTTTCGACGAGGAGACCGAACAAATCAACGCAGCGGCAGCCGTGGACAAAAGAGCCCGCGACGAAGAAGAAGAAGACGGAGCACGTCCGAGGAGACGAATAAACATGATTATGGGAGGACTGCCTATGGTCAACGATTCAGTTCGATCGATAAAAGAATACGAACGGAGGGCCACGGCCGCCCAGCACTACCGACGAAACGCCACTGACGAGCTCAGAATCGGCGAGGAAGTGAGTTTCACCGAACAGGATGCCGAAGGAGTGGATCGACCGCATAACGATCCACTCGTCGTCGCCATGAGAATCGGCGACTGCGAGGTAGAAAAAATTCTGATCGATACCGGCAGCTCGGTCGACCTAATTTTTAGAGAAACACTGCAACGAATGGAGCTCAGCGACTACCGTATCAAACCTTCGACGAGACCACTAACCGGCTTCTCGGGAGACTCGATCAACACAATCGGAACAATCAAACTTCCAGTCTACGTCGGCAGAATCACCAAGCTGATCAAGTTCGTAGTCTTCGACCGACCAGCTATCTACAACGTCATCCTCGGCACGCCTTGGATTCACGAAATGAGGGCAGTCCCATCCACATTTCATCAATGTGTCAAGTTCCCAACCCCGTTCGGCGTGTATACACTACGAGGAGATCAAAGGATATCCCGCACATGCTTCCGTATCGAGCACAAAATGCGCCATAAATCACAAGCATACCTAGTCGCAGAGCCTCGAATCGAGCTGCCACCTCCCGACCGCCCGCAGAAGGACGCGATAGTACAAATCAACATCGACATTCGCGATCCCGAACGCTGCGTCGGAATAGGAGCCGACCTCCGAGCTGACCTACGAGACAAGCTGATAGAATTCCTGAAGGAAAATGCCACGACCTTCGCCTGGACGACGACTGACATGACTGGAGTCGACCCGACCATCGCATGTCACGAACTGCACGTCGATCCGATCTTTAAACCAGTCAAACAGAAAAGACGAAAGCTCGGCCCCGAACGCGCCAAAGCTGTCAACGATGAGGTAGAAAGACTTTCAAAGGCAGGTTCGATCACCGAGGTGAAATATCTGGACTGGTTGGCAAATCCCGTCGTAGTGAAAAAGAAGAACGGTAAATGGAGAGTATGCGTAGATTTCACCGACCTCAACAAGGCGTGCCCAAAGGATAGCTTCCCGCTTCCGCACATTGATCGACTCGTAGAAGCGACCACCGGCCACGAGCTACTATCGTTCATGGACGCCTTCGCCGGGTATAATCAGATTATGATGCACCCAGACGACCGAGAAAAGACTTCCTTCATCACTGACCGCGGCATATATTGTTACAAGGTTATGCCCTTCGGGCTCAAGAATGCAGGAGCAACTTACCAGCGCCTCGTAAACCGAATGTTCGCCGACCAGCTTGGCAACACAATGGAAGTTTATATTGACGATATGCTCGTCAAATCCGCTTTAGCCGACGACCACATCAGTCACCTCGCAACATGTTTCGCGAGCCTGAACAAGTACGGAATGAAGTTGAATCCACCAAAATGCACTTTCGCGGTCACGTCGGGAGAGTTCCTTGGTTACATCGTCACAAAGAGGGGCATCGAAGCAAATCCGAAGAAAATAACGGCGATCACCGAGCTCCCATCTCCAAGGAACACCAGAGAAGTCCAACGACTAACCGGACGTGTCGCAGCCCTGAATAGATTCATCTCTCGATCAACAGACAAGTGTCTCCCTTTCTACAATCTTCTTCGTGGGAACAAGAAATTCGAATGGGACGCTAAGTGCGAGGACGCGTTTCAACAGCTAAAGACCTACCTCTCCACCCCGCCAATTCTAGCCAAACCCGAGGAAGGAGAGACGTTGTACTTGTACATCTCTGTATCAACCTCGGCAGTCAGCAGTGTGCTCGTCCGCGACGATCGAGGCGACCAAAGACCCATTTTCTACACAAGCAAAATCTTCGACGACGCGGAAACACGCTACAATACACTCGAGAAGCTCGCTCTAGCAGTCGTCGTCTCAGCTCGGAAGCTCCGCCCTTATTTTCAGTCACATTCGGTGGTCGTACTCACGAACCAACCAATCAGGACAATCCTGCATAGTCCGAGCCAGTCAGGAAGAATTGCTAAATGGGCGGTAGAGCTAAGCGAGTACGACATCGAATACAAACCCCGAACCAGCGCAAAAGCACAAGTCCTGGCTGACTTCCTCATCGAGCTACCACCCGAACTCACTATGAACGAAGCTTTGCCCCCAAAGGAGAAATGGATTCTGTTCGTAGACGGTTCCTCATCAAGAAACGGTTCGGGCGTAGGAGTCAAATTGACATCCCCGACCGGCGAACTAATCGAACAATCCTTCCGCCTAGGATTTCCAGCTTCAAACAACGAAACCGAATATGAAGCACTGCTCACTGGACTACGATTAGCCGAAGTGGTAGGAGCAAAGCATGTAGACGCGTTCGCCGATTCGCAGCTGGTCGTAAACCAATTCAACGGGGAATACGAAGCAAAAAACGAGCGCATGGATGCATATTTAAAGCTCGTCCAGGAAATCACCAGACAGATCGGGTCGGTCACGCTAACCAAGATCCCCAGAAGCGACAACTCCTCTGCCGACGCACTGGCCGCCCTAGCATCGACCTCGGACCCCGATCTTCGTCGAATCATTCCAGTCGAATGCATAGCTCGACCAAGCATCGCCCAGAACGAAGATATACTTCTCATTACCGAGGAAGAAGAAGGATTGGACGATGCTCATAGAAGCAACGAGGAGGTAAGTAAGGATACTGATCCCGAGCATGCTTCTACCTTCGACTGGAGAGACGAAATCAAGGACTATATACTAACGGGGAAGGTCCCCGAGGATCGTTGGGCAGCCCGCCGACTGAAAGCCCGCTGTGCGCAATACGTAATAATGAAGGATGAACTCTTCCGTTGGAGTGCGTCCAAGGCTCTCCTGCGCTGCATCAACGGGCAAGAAATCCAGTGGGTCATCGAGCAAACACACGAAGGAGCTGGCGGGAATCACACGAGCGGCCGAGCATTAGCCGCAAAGATAAAGCGACACAGACATTTCTGGCCGACCATGATCGCCGACTGCGAAAGCTACGTAGCCCGATGTGAGAAATGTCAAAGACACGCACCAAGCATACACCAGCCAGCCGAGCTCCTCACCACCGCAGCCACACCCTACCCATTCATGCGATGGGCGATGGACATTGTCGGACCTCTCCCGGCCTCGCACCAAAAAAAGTTCATCCTCATAATGACCGATTACTTCACCAAATGGGTCGAAGCCGAATCCTACTCGGAAATCAAAAACCTCGACGTTCAGAAGTTTGTTTGGAAGTACATAATCTGCCGTCACGGTGTTCCTTACGAGATCGTAACCGACAATGGTCCCCAGTTTATCTCCAATCTGTTCGAAGGATTCTGTGCGAGGTGGAAGATACGTCTAAGCAAATCAACACCGAGGTACCCACAAGGCAATGGGCAGGCCGAGGCAACAAAAAAAACGATCATCGACGGTTTGAAAAAGCGAATGGAAAGTAAGAAAGGCCTCTGGGCCGACGAGCTCGATGGCGTTCTCTGGTCTCATCGGACCACCCCGAGAACATCAACCGGCCAGACACCTTTTTCACTTTCTCACGGAATGGAGGCAATGTCCCCAGCCGAGATGTGTGTCCCGACAATATGCCTGAGTATCGCGCCCGAGCACGAAGACCTTAACAACAACATGATCATCGACTGCCTCGATCAAGCAGAGGAACTACGAGACCGAGCGCTCCTACGTCTCCAGAACTATCAGCAGCAAATCACGAGGCACTACAACAAGAAGGTCAAAGGACGCCGCTTCATGGAAGGCGACCTTGTTCTCCGGAAAGTGTTCGAAAACACACGGGAATACCGAGCAGGGAAACTCGGCGCGAACTGGGAAGGTCCGTACATCGTTTCGAAGATAGTAAAACCCGGGGTTTACGAGCTCGTAACGATGAAGGGAGAAGCCATTCCACGCTCTTGGAATGCAAACAAACTCAAACGGTACTACTACTAGGCCGAGGATCCCTCGCTCACAAAAAAGCCGAGCATCGCGCTCAAAAAAAAAAACGAGCATCTCTCGCTCCAAAACCGAGCTTGCTATACACGAGTTCGAGTAATATGTAAAGTGAACTACGATCGGCTTGATCCCCTTTCGGGGTACGTAGGCAACCTCTCACGAGGCTCAGCTATATCAATAATAAAAATTTATTAAGTTAAATTTTGTTTCAACCACACCGAACAGATCGACATCCTGGCCAGATGTTCGATACACTTTTAAGCCGGGCCAAGTTCCCGCACAAGGCTGATCGACAGTAAATAAGCCGAGCATAGCTCTCGCACACTGTCACGATCAGACCTTAGGGGTAAGCCGAGCACTTACTCGCACCCGACCCGTGGTGAAACGAGCATAGTCTTGAAACCCACAACTAAGTAAAAGTCGGGCCCAGTTCCCGTACAAGGACGACTGACAGAAAAAAATAAGCCGAACACAGTTTCGCACAACTGTCCCGGTCGGTCCTACGGGATAAGCCGAGCACCTCGCTCGCTCCTCGCCAAAATCAGTTATCTAACACAGACCGAGCATTTCTTTCTTTCATCTGTTCCGACTCAAACGTAAATAAAAGAGCGGGAACAAGAAGGAAAACAAGTTCATTAAAACGCACAAAGGCGAGAATCCGATTACAATGATATACTACAAAAGGAAAAAGAGAGAAACAGCCAAATTTAAGGAGCCTCGGGAGCTCGATCCTCATTCTCGACCGAAGCTTGCTGGTCCGCAGCAGACACCGAAGAGCCTCCGGCGGCCCGACCCGGACTACCCGGTGGAGTCATAACAAAATCCTCATCCTTCAGATAGGTAAACTCAATCGAGACGAGGGCCTCCTTAAAACGAGCAGCATTAGAATGGGCCTTGGCTATCCTATCAGGAGGAATAGAAAAACCCTCTTTGACCAGCGTCTCCAGCATAGACGCAACGGCAGCGGCCTGATTCATCAAAATCTGGGTCCTCCGTCCGAGCTCTTTCTCCTCATTGGCCTTCTTGATCTTAGAAAGCCGAGCCTGCGCTTTCTCCGAGACTCGCTCCCGCTCTTTCAGGACTTCGCGAGTACGAGAAGACCTCAGCCGAGCACACTCGGATTCAAGCTTGCCCTGCAGGTCGGAGACCCGAACTGACAACTCATCAGCCTCCGCCCGAGCGTTCGAGCAGTCAGTCAAGCACTGCCTGTTTTCAGCGTCCAACCGAGCATTCTCGGTGGATAGATTAGCAGTCTTCGCCTCCAAGGCCAAAACCTTCTCTTCCTCAACCTTGAGAGAACAACGGAGCGCCTCGGTAGCAGCCGCTGCTTCACGAAATCCTTCAAGTTCGGCGATAGTCCTTCCGGCCTTTCCGAGCTCCCTCTTCAAGCTGCAAATCGCCCTCTCGAGCTCGACCCCCCTATGTTCGTACTCATCACAAAGCAGGTTGTAGTTGGCGAAACCCTGGAACAAGAAAGCTAGGTCAAAACCAGATCTTTATCAGAATATAAAAAAAAAAAGAAGAGGCAACGATAGCTCACCCGAACAAAATCCTTGGCCACTGCTTGTTTGCGGTCGGAGAAGTGCGTATGCGTGACGGGAGGCAGCGATCTCGGAGGACTATCTCTCATCAGCCGAAGCAAGTCCGCGCAAGCTTCCCCATCGCGAAGAAGTGGCCTCGAACCTTCATATCTCACCGAGAAGCCGTAATCCGAGAACGCTCCTTCACCTTGCCCGCCCAAGGAAGTCAACCCGGCGATCTCGTCCAAGTCCGGAACGGACCGATCATCCCGAGAATTTTCATTGTCATCTTCCTCCCGACCATCCATTTCGCCTTGGTCAAGGACCTGATCATCACCCGGACGCTCCAAAAGGGCCGCATCCTCAACATTCAGGCACTCAGTATTCCCAATCTGTGTACCTAGAGTCTCGGGAAGAACTGCCAACTCCGCCCCGCCGCCATCGGTAGGCTCGGCCCCAAGACCGTCACTTTGTTCAGCGGCATCAGCCATCTGTCCCTCGGAAGCAACAGTCTTCTTCTTCTTCTTCTTCTTCCTCACCAAGGAAGGAACGTCAGCAGTCTCCTCGGTCTCCTGACCACCTTCAGGAACGAGAGAAACCCCTGGCTCAGCGATAACCGCCTCCTCGGGACGCGACCTTTTTTTCTTCTTCCTTTTCTTCTGCGCCTCAACCGCCTCCACTGCCGCGCACACCTGACGAAACAAATCTCGGTGATACTCGTTCACAAAAATCATCCCCGAGGGGACCTCCCCGACCCAAGGCGAAAATGGTCGATTCGGATCCAAGGCGTCAGGATTTACCTGTGTTCCGGTAGGATTCTCCTGCTCCGTAACAGGATTTTCCTGCTGACCAACGAGGTTCTCCTCGACGTAGTTCACGATCTCCAGATCCATGCGGCCCATCGTTTCCTCTATCTGCTTCCCTCCTTTCGTGTATCGAACGAACGGACGGCTATTGTACTCGGCCAACGAATCAACGGATCGAAGACAGCACCCTACAAACTCTGAAGATTAGAAAGCGTCACCGAGCAAAAAAAAGAGTAGAAGGATAGGGAAGAAAGCAACCTTCGTCCAAATACCCTACGGCTCGCCTAACTTGGTCAGCGTGAACGTCCGGCCACCTCTGAATACTCCGAGCAACAAGCTTATGGAGATCCGACAGAAAGTTATCCGGCGCAGGGAGATCAAAGGAATGGCGATCTGCAAAAAGAAAGAACGAGGATGAGTTAGTCTATTTAGAGGAACAAGCGAAGCAAAGAGATTACCGTGAAGATGATTCCACAACGTCCGATACGGCCTCCCAGGGTCGGGAACCGAGGAAGAATTGACCCGAACGTAAAAATAACGATCTTGCCAATCGTCAACCTTTGAAGGTTTTCCTATAACGACCTTCTCCCCGAAGCGAGTCCTCATACAGACATAACAAGTCCCAACAGTTGTAGGATTCGTCGAAATCGTCGTTATCTCTTCAAAAAACCGAAGGGTCAAGTTCACACCACATTCGGAGGCCAAGATCATGGTACCAACTAGGTTCTGAACAGCCGCAGGACATAACTGGGACAGGGCAATCCTCCTTTCCTCGCAGTAGGCAATAAGAAGCCTCGGCAAGGGGAACCTCAGATGGATATCCTTGAAACAGAAGTCATACAGGCATATCCACCCCTCCGGACAAGCCCAAGGCCTCTCATGGGGCTCGGGTTGGCGAAGCTCGAGCCGATCAACGCCCCCAGGATCGCAGTTATCCCTCAACCAATCCAAGTCTTCATCCGAGCATTTCGTCGGAAGGACAGGACGAGGGGGACGCGTCTTCTTTCCGAGCCCTCCACGCCCGTGCGTTTGGTGTTCTTCCGAGCCCTTTTAGACCTACTCGACTCCGAGACCATCCTATCACACCGCGCCTGATCCACCAAAGCCACGGCCTCTGCCTTCACCGGAGCAGAACCCAAAGGTTGAACCAACGGAGGCAACCAAGGCCGAACACCGTCGTCTTCTGAATCTATCAGGTACGGAACCCGAAAACTCTGGATGCTACCCGAAACCGACGGAACCCGAGCCCGAGTATCTTCAGAACTCCGAGCTATAACTTCCGTCCGCGCCGAACCCGACAAAGAGTCCCGTTGAGCGGTAGACGAGCTGGATTGAGCGGAATTACCCTCGGATAGCCTTACCGAGTAAAGATCCCGACCCGAAGATGATTCTGAATGGGAGTCGATTCTCATGATTTACAAACAAGTACAACAACAAAAGCTAGAGAGAGAAAGAGAACAAAGTCTAGAGAGAAGGGAGAGCGAAATACCTGCAGAAGAAGAGAAATGAGAAATGGGAGGAGCGACGCGATGAATATATAAGCAAGGCGGGAAGATCAAGAGACAAACGCAATGATGACTCCTACGCAACTCTTCAGCTTCCGACGGTTAAAGGTATCATCATCAGCTTCGAGATATGAATCTTCAGTATCTCGCCTTTTTCCAAGAAACCCTCGAACTCCCCAAAGAGAAAACAACAAAAGCCAGCCGACCAGGCCTATATCGGATAAATCCCGGCCCAACTAAGGCATCTTCAAATTCGCCGACTCCAAACATCTTGAAGATCGACGAACTGGGGGGGCTTACTGTTATAGGTGGGCTTAGCACCCCACCCATTTAGAAGGCCCAAGATTTATCCTTAATACAAAAGAGCCGGCCCAACAAAAGCAAAACGGCCCAATAGAGCAACAGAAACCCAATCGAACGCGCTCAAACCAAGCCCATCACCATCGGCTCGTTTCGACTCAGCTGACCAACAGAAAGTCAGCTCGGCTCAAGCCATACAACAACAAGACAGCTCGGCTACACTAGCAGACAAAGGAATGTTTAGTTCGGCCCATCACGTCATCAAGTACGGCCCAAACTCGACAAGCGGTCAACGGCGGCCTGTAGAAAGTCCAATCGTACTTTACTATAAATAGGAGCCGTCATTGTACATTAAGGGGAACTTTTTGGGATTTGTGCACTTCTAACTACTTTCTCTCTCTAGAATCAATTTCCCGAATTGTAAACCGAGCACGTCTTTTCGACCTGCTCGGGAATCTGAATACCAACCACGCTCGTCCCGAGCATATTACTCTCAACAAAGAACCCCGAACACAATCCTCTCTTCTTTCACCCCGAGTACTGTCTTACTCTTGCTTATCTCTGAATCTAGTCGGTTCTCTTTCAAGAACAACTTAGTTCCTTCGGACCGAGCACGTCAACTCTCTAGCTAGACGCGCATCCCGACCTCGTGACCACCTCGGTCATCACAAATATAAACCATCCCTAAAATTTAAAATCGGTGGATAAAAGAAAATTTGAAAAACAAATAAAAAACATAACCACCAACATTTAATCTCCAAAAAATCAACGAATAGCAGATCAAGACCTAAGAACGAAACACTTTACCCGGCAGATTGAGATCAATACACATTGTGACCAATTTATTAAGTTAATAACATTAACAAATTAAAAATTAAAAAACTAACAAAGAGAAATAAAATTACATTATAATTATTTTTCTTGTTTACATTAATTATACATTATTCATTTACTACAAAACAGTTATATTAACAACAATATATCACAATTTTAAGGTAATAACAATAATATCTAATAGTTTGTTATATTGCTAACAATAATATACGACACTTTTAACATGCTAACAATAATATCTAATATTAATAATGCATTAACATAAAAATATCATATTAAACTTGTTAACTTATTATAAAAGTATCATGTTAATCCAATTAACATAAAAATACATGTCAAACCAGTTTATAATTAATAACTAAAATTTATAACTTGATATTTAAACTTGTTAACAAAAATATATGGCATTTTTACTATGCTAATAATGATATTTTAAACATGTTAACAAGAATAATTATTGGTAATATATTAACATAGAATATAACATGTTAAAAGTACAATTATTACCTTATATCTTATTAATCAATTTAAAATTAATTATTGAAAATAAAGATTATAATCAAAAATAAATAAAACAAAACAGTGTTTTGTCAATTTATTAGCAACAAACATTATTCTAAAAAGTGTTTGAATGATCACTTAATCAATCAGGCTGATATGGGCACGAGTAACAAATTCTCTATTGTTAATAACGATTTATATGCTATGTAGTAGGCATGGGCGTTTGATCATTTGATTCAGTTCGGTTCAGTTTTCACGATTTTTCGGTTCTTCCGTTTTACGCACTGAGGATCTATAAGAGAACCACAAGAATTTTGGTATGTTTGATTTGATAGTTTTTGGTTTGGTTCGGTTCCTACAGTTCTTCGACTTTTATGGTTCTTCATTACAAAATACAAAATTTTATTTTTTAGTACAAAAGTATAATCTTAAACCAACATGGTCTAAAAAGTTCAACAAACCAATGAATTCCAACAAAGTTTTCTCCGCTATTAAAGAAAATTAAACAAAAAGAATCTTTTTGTTAAAATAAATTTCATTTCAAACTTAAAAGTCAATAGAAGTTTCCATGGCTACGAGACCAACTTTTTCTTATGAATCAGGAAAACTATTACCAGATCTAGGAATAAAATTAAAAAATAATAATAATAGAGAACTCGTCATAAAGAGCCCAAATATATTGGAGGTTTCTCTAGATTTCAACAATTTGATGATGTATATATGTTGATCGCATTGATGAGTTTCTGGGAATCTAATTCCATCATAATAAAAAAACAAATTTGACATATTGAGCATGTTTTTGACCCTCCCTCACCGTCAGAGCTTCCGCCGTGATGACTGAGGTGACATTCCTAGCTCTTGTCGAAGATTTTAGAGGATTTTCTTTCGATGGTTACTGGAAACCCACCCTAATCCCGTCATTTTGTCTATTATCTCCACACATCGTCTGTTTGGATCCTGATATAAAGCTCCGACATTTCCAAAAACTGATGATGGGTTATGCGATGAGTCTGCGTCAATTCAGGTATATGCGCACCTTGAAACTCTCGTGCAGCCTGAAACGATTTTGAAACAGTCTCACCCTACTGAAAAAAAAATTGATTTGAGAAAATGCAATTATTTATGGCTGTCCAGAGATTCCAAGCTATCTGTGGGAAGATCAGTCTTGATCCAACACATATTGGTGAAAGGCAAACAATACTATTTGCCATTGCAATCCCTTGCTCAATTGTGTTGTAGTCTGAAGTGTTGAAAGGGGTTTATGAAGGCAGAAGATCCCACACCTGTTTTGCAAGGGTGCAATAGTGTTGGGATTGTGTCCTGAAATCACACTTGTACTCACTCCTGATGATAGTTGTGAGTCGAGATCAGACATTCGTATAATACTGGGCGGTTGCAATATTTTGCTAGAAGCCTCTTCCAATCTGTAAGCTGTAGGCTTACTGCCAGTATTATATGATCCTATAGGGTCACACACCTAAGCAAACTGGAAGCGTAAAATATGGGAATGGTCATTATGGTAATGATCATATTGATGTGTATTGGATACACATTAATATTGAGTTTATATTCGTGTGTCGATCGACACAGTATGTGTGTCGGTCGACACAGATCGGGTTTCGAAACTGATGTTTCGATTTTATGACTTAAACGAATTGGTATTAACCAATGCTCGGTTTTAGTCATTCCAGGTCAATATAAGACTTATAGTTTCGACCTGAAACCCTAGCCGTTCACTCTTTCTTGACAGAGAAAGCAGAAACACCAGAAACTCAGAAATCCCAAGATCCGGCACTAGCATCCCGGCTTTCCAGGTTTGTGTGCGTGTGTATCTGGTAGAGGCGAAGCATCTAAGTCGCTACTGATCTCGTTTCACCAATCATTCCGCTGCCAGTACAAGGTAACAACGAGGTTAGTGATTCAATATAACGAACCCTAGATCCTAGGCTATCTAACAAAGGTATCAGAGCAATTAGGGTTTAGTCTATTGAATCAAAGGCATTTAAATCGAATACTGGTGAATTTGATTAGTTTAGTGCATGTTTAATCGTGTTTTGAAGATTTTAATCTCGGATTAAGTTTCTGTTGAAAAACGATGAACTGCTGTTTTCGCACTGTGTCGATCGACAATAAGCTTGTGTCGGTCGACACGCCGCAAAACGTTTTAAAATTTTAGGGTTTCGATCAGCGATCGAATATCTGTATCCCTACTGTGTCGATCGATACACTGGGTGTGTCGGTCGACACAGATTATGCGAATGGATAGATCGGTTCAATTGGATTAAACCGGTTGTCTCGCGTGGTTAATTTTATTAACCAATTCGGTTCTAGTTGGGTAATGTCGATCGACACAGAGTTGTGTGACGATCGACATGGACCATTAAACCGGACCGGTTCAATTAGATTGAATCGGTTAAGGAAATTTGATCCGGTTTGACCGGATATCGAAGTCCGGTTTAAATTGGGTTGTGTCGACCGATGCCAATGGTTGGTATCGATCAACACACCAACCGCAGACTTGATGGTTGGACCTCAAATTTGTGAATGCCGGACCAAATTTACTCCCAAAGTTTTAGATTAAACTAAACTTAATAAAACTATATGTTTTAATTAACTTAATAAATTCTTGGATGTATATTGGATATGCATCAAGATTAAATAGTTCTTTTCCTCAACTTAATATCAAGTGATCTTGATGTCTTGCCCGATCTTGTCTACTGTCAAGACTCGTTTCGTTGTTGGATAGCCTTGGAGTCCTTGGTATCCACAACTACATGAGTAAGGCAGGTGATCATTGATAGACTTGCAGTGCGACTGTCAATGATCACAAGACTGAAGAGATTGGTTTACTTGACTGGGCTATCAGAAGTTCTGGGCCCAGAGACATCAAAGTGGATAAGACATGGATTGTCTTATCTGCGACCAAGAGTTGTACTGGGTACAATTAACAATTATTTGTTTACCTAGATAACTAAAGTTTGGGTGATGGCGAGTCGCCCAATCAAATTTTGGTGATCTGAGGATCTTGGTTTATTGTATTCATCTGAGGAAACATAGTTTTTGAATACAATGCGAGTTTTCTTATTAGATAAGAATTCTCATTTCTTGAGCATCATAACTAAAACCTCTACCTCTTTTAATTACAGCTATGTCTGTCTCAACTCACATCAAAACTTTCTCGCTAAGATCCGTCCTTGAGAAGGACAAGTTTAATGGATAAAATTTCTTGGAATGGTATCGGAACCTGAGAATAGTTCTCAAGCAGGAGAACAAGGAATATGTCCTTACAAGAGTTCTCCCCGAGAGGCCACGTTCCAATGCCACGCAGGCAGATAAGAATGCTTGGGATAAGCATTCAGATGATGTCAAAGACGTTAATTGTCTAATGCTGGTGACTATGAACTCTGAGCTGTAGAAGCAATATGAGAACGTGATGTCACCGATTGAGATGATTAACAGCCTGAAAGCTTTATTTCAGGAGCAAGCTCGCACAGAGAGATACCAGATGGTTAAATCTCTCATGGATTGCAAGCTAGCTAAGGACAGTCCAGTAAGTCCTCATGTCCATAAAATGATGGGTTACATTGATAACCTGGGGAAACTGGACTGTGCCATTAGCCAGCAGCTAGCCACTGACATGATTCTGCAGTCTTTGCCGTCGTGTTTTGATCAGTTTATCATGAACTACAACATGCAAAACATGACTAAGAAATTGACGAATCTCAAGAAGGCAACCCCTAGTGTACTGATGGTACAAGGGGGTAAAAGGTTTGAGAAACCTAGTAAAGACAAGGGAAAAGCTAAAGCTGTCCAGACTGAGAGTCAAGACAAGCCCAAGCCCAAGCCCAAATCCGGGCCTTCTCCTGAGCACAAATGCAACTACTGCAAGCAACTAGGGCATTGGAAGAGAGACTGCAAGAAGTTCATGGAAGATTACAAGAAGCTGAAGAAGACGTATGATGCGTCTGACTCAGGTATTTATGTTATCGAACTTAATGTTATGTCTTCTAGTTCTACTTCGTGGGTATTGGATACCGGCTGCGGTGCTCATATTTGTACAAATGTGAAGGCACTAAGAAACAGTAGAACACTGAAGCAAGGACAAGTAGAGCTACGAGTCGGGAATGGAGCTAAGGTTGCTGCATTGGCTGTAGTCACTTATGATTTGTATTTACCTTCGGGCATGGTTTTAAAATTGAATAATTGCTACTTTGTACCTGCGATTAGCAGAAACATAATTTCAGTTTTCGTTTTGGATTTGGAAGGTTTTGATTTTGCTGTTAAGAATAAAGTTTGTTCTTTTAATCGTGATGGTACATTTTATGGTAGCGCCCCATTAGATAATGGGTTATATGTCTTAAACCAAGAAATGTCTGTCTTTAACATAAATACAAAGCGGTTTAAGTCAAATGACGAAAACCCGACTTTCTTATGGCATTGCCGTTTGGGCCACATCAATGAGAAACGCATTCAGAGACTCCATCGAAATGGGCTTCTGGGCTCATTTGATTTTGAATCATGTGAGAAATGCGAATCTTGCTTGATGGGCAAAATGGCTAGGGCCCCTTTCAACAAACCGAATGAAAGGGCCAGTGATTTATTGGGCCTTATTCATACTGATGTATGTGGGCCAATGAGCATTGTTGCCAGAGGAAATTACAAGTACTTTATTACCTTCACTGATGACTTCAGTAGGTATGGCTATGTCTATTTGATGAGACACAAGTCAGAATCCTTTGATAGATTCAAAGAATTCAAGAATGAAGTATAGAACCAACTTGGCAAAAGTATCAAAGTTCTGCGATCAGATCGCGGAGGAGAATACTTGAGTCAAGAGTTCAGCGACTATCTGAGCGAGTGTGGAATTGTTTCACAACTCACTCCTCCTGGAACACCCCAATGAAATGGAGTGTCAAAGAGAGGAATCGAACCTTATTGGATATAGTTCGGTCTATGATGAGTCATTCAGATTTTCCATTATCCATTTGGGGATACGCTCTAGAAACGTCTGCGTTTACACTAAATAGGGTGTCATCTAAATCAGTGGAAAAGACACCACATGAATTGTGGACTGGAAATATTCCAAGTATGTCTTTCCTGAAGATTTGGGGTTGTGAGGCTTATGTCAAACGTTTAGTCTCTGACAAGCTCGCACCCAAATTAGATAAATGTTACTTCGTTGGTTATCTTAGGGAAACCAAGGCTTACTACTTTTACAACCAATCTGAGAACAAAGTTTTTGTTGCTCGGGACTGTTCTTTTCTTGAGAGAGAATTTCTTTCTAAGAAAAACAGTGGGAGTAAAGTACATCTCGAAGAAATTCAAGATGCACAGGAGACTGCTCAACCTACTGAGGAAAAGCAGCAGTTGGATCCACAAAGTTCTGTGGGACCCGCGCCTGTGGAGCCTGAAGTTCGCAGATCCGGAAGGATCCATCACGAACCCGAGAGATATTATGGATTTCTCGTGAACAATTGCAATGATCTGATGATCATTGAAAGTGACGAACCAGCCTTCACGGAAGCAATGATGGGCCCGGACTCCGAAAAATGGCTTGGAGCCTCTAAATCCGAAATGGGATCCATGTCAGAAAACCAAGTATGGTCCTTGGTCGATTTACCTAATGGTGCAAAAGCCATTGAGTGTAAATGGATCTTCAAGAAGAAGATTGACATGGATGGCAATGTCAAAATTTACAAAGGTAGGTTGGTGGCTAAAGGTTTCAAACAGATTCATGGTGTTGACTATGATGAAACCTATTCTCCAGTCGCTATTCTTAAATCCATTCGGATTCTTCTAGCAACTGCCGCTCATTATGACTATGAGATTTGACAGATGGATGTCAAAACCGCCTTCCTGAATGGTATTCTGGAAGAGGATGTGTATATGACACATCCTGAGGGTTTTGTAGATCCTAAGAATGCTGGGAAGGTATGCAAGCTTCATAAATCCATTTATGGATTGAAGCAAGCATCACGGAGTTGGAATCTTCGTTTTGATGAAGCAGTAAAACAATTTGGTTTCATCAAGAACGAAGAAGAACCATGTGTATACAAGAAGACTAGTGGGAGCGGAATTGCGTTTCTAGTACTGTATGTCGATGACATACTCCTTCTCGGTAATGACGTTATGTTGCTTCAGTCTGTTAAGACTTGGCTTGGAAGCTGTTTTCCATGAAAGACATGGGAGAAGCCGCGTACATTCTTGGAATCAGAATCTACAGAGATAGAGCGAACATGCTGATTGGATTATGCCAGGACACTTATATTGATAAAGTGTTGCACAGATTCAAGATGCATGATTCCAAGAAGGGCTTCATACCGATGTCTCATGGCATTAATCTTAGCAAGAAGCAGTGTCCGGCGACACAGGCTGAGCGAGAACGCCTGGGTAGGATTCCTTATGCTTCTGCAATAGGATCTATCATGTATGCCATGCTATGCACTCTTCCAGATGTAGCTTACGCGTTAAGCATGACGAGTAGATACCAATCTGATCCAGGTGAAGATCACTGGACAGCTGTCAAGAATATTCTCAAGTATTTGAGACATACCAAGGATAAGTTCTTGGTATATGGAGGAAGTGAAGAACTTGTGGTGAATGGATTCACTAATGCGAGTTTTCAGACAGACAGAGACGATTTCCGATCACAGTCTGGATATGTCTTCTGTCTAAATAGCGGTGCAGTGAGCTGGAAGAGCTCTAAGCAGAATACCGTAGTTGATTCCACGACGGAAGCTGAATATGTTGCTGCTTCAGAAGCGGCAAAAGAAGCTGTTTGGATCAAGAAGTTCATGACTGAACTTGGTGTGGTTCCTAGTATCTTGGAGCCAGTGGCTTTATTTTGTGACAACAATGGAGACATTGCTCAGGCGAAAGAACCCAGGTCACACCAGAAGTCCAAACACGTAGAGAGGAGATATCACCTGATTCGTGATATCGTCAATAGAGGTGATGTGAAGATCAGCCGAGTTCCGACGGACGAGAATGTCACTGATCCTCTGACTAAGCCACTCCCAAGGCCTAAGCATGAGAGTCATACGACTGCTGTAGGCAATAGAGATCTTAAGATGTAATCTTGATTCTAGTGGGAGTTTTGTGGTTTTATTTTAGTTATATTAAGATGTTCTTGCAAACATACTTTTGGATATGTTTAATGAAATTTGATTTCAGCATTATTCATTGTGATCTAAATAATGGTCCCAAAATAAGTTTATGACATATTATAGGTCATCAAGTTGAGGACTTGGTCATGAAACCCTATAAGTTATAGATGACATAAATTATGATGTGTCCCTAGTCGAGGTTGTCAAAGTGGGACAATGACAACCGCGAGAGACTAGATTGTGAGGTGACTGTTGACTAAGTTTCATGGAGTCAATGATATGATTATCACAGTCAGTCACATAGATATATGTTGATGAACATATGATCGGACGTGACCCGCTAATGAGAAATCTCCAAGATAGTTATATCTGTGTCATGAGAGATTCTCATTACGACTATAGAGTATAGTCCTTAGACCTGAGTTCATCATGCTTTCTAGCATATGAATTGGTACACTTTGACCTTGTCAAACGTCGACCCGTAACTGGCGGCTATAACGACATTTCTTAGGTGTATCATGAAGTGTGTGTAGGAACAGGGATGGAACAAGATGGGATTTGTCCCTCCTGTATAACGGGAGATAAATATCTCAAGGCCTATCGAAGATTCAATATTGAGAAAATATGTGGCTGCACTCAAACAAACTGTAGTTCAGTTGTTTGTCTTGTTCAATATAGATCAGGAGTTCGATAAACACGATATTGGCTTAATAAGGATGACACTAATCTTGCCTTATGCCAAATCGAGATATAGAGGCAAAAGGATTATAGGAATTGATGATTCCAGTACAAGTGGGAGATTGTTGGGATTGTGTCCTGAAATAACACTTGTACTCACTCCTGATGATAATTGTGAGTCGAGATCAGACATTCGTATAATACTGGGCGGTTGCAATGTTTTGCTAGAAGCCTCTTGCAATCTGTAAGCTGTAGGCTTACTGCCAGTATTATATGATCCTATAGGGTCACACACCTAAGCAAACTGGAAGCGTAAAATATGATAATGATCATTATAGTAATGATCATATTGATGTGTATTGGATATACATTAATATTGAGTTTATAGTGGTGTGTCGATCGACACGGTATGTGTGTCGGTCGACACAGATCGGGTTTCGAAACTGATGTTTCGATTCTATGACTTAAACGAATTGGTATTAACCAATGCTCGGTTTTAGTCATTCCAGGTCAATATAAGACTTATAGTTTCAACCTGAAACCCTAGCGGTTCACTCTTTCTTGACAGAGAAAGCAGAAACACCAGAAACTCAGAAATCCCAAGATCCGGCACTAGCATCCCGGCTTTCCAGGTTTGTGTGCGTGTGTATCTGGTAGAGGCGAAGCATCTGAGTCGCTACTGATCTCGTTTCACCAATCATTCCGCTGCCAGTACAAGGTAACAACGAGGTTAGTGATTCAATATAACGAACCCTAGATCCTAGGCTATCTAACAAATAGAGGAAAGGGTGTTCTAATGTCTTTGTTTCACCACATCTACATAAGAGGACTTGTGAAACAATACCCCTTGTAGCTAGGAGAGCTCTCACGTAATAATTTTGGGATATTTTCCATATAAATAACTTTAGATTAAGGGATGTTTTTAGTTTCCATATGTCTCGTAATCAGTCTATTTCATTTGCCGGTAGAGGTTGATATAGGTCTTCATCCATCAACTGCCTAGCTATTCGATAGCCTGATTTTTTTGTGTATATGCCATCTTCTTAAGCTAATCAGACTGTCTTGTCTACCGCTTTAGTAACACTTGGATTGATGGCTAGGACTATCGTCACCAGATGTGAGAGAGTCTCTCGGATTTTGTTGATGTCCATTCTCATGATTGCGTAGAGATCAAGTCTAACACTACCCATTTTATGTTTCCTTCTATGGGTGGTGTTGATAGGGGTAGGTATGAGTTGAACTCGATAACGAGTTAGTTGTTCAGAGGTTAGTTTCTTTGCCTTTACCAATAAATTTTCCTAATTTTTGATTCAACGGGTCTCTTTGTATGAGAATTCCTCTCCATCCATGTGAGGCAGAAGCCGGAGGCTCACAGCTTAGGAATTTTGAATTGTGGCAGTATTTCCCTAAAAGGATCCTTCCAAAGAGTGAGTTCGGATTCATCAAGATTATCCAGCTCGTTTTGGCTAACATGTTTGTGTTAAAGTGTTGGATATCCCAGAAACCCAGGCCTCCAACTTTCTTAATGTAGGTAGTTTTCTCCAAGCAATTCAACACATTTTTCTCTCACCTTGTTTTGAATTCCATGAGAAGCTTGTGAGAGCTGATTGGATTCTTTTACAAAGGCTAACCGAAAGTTTGAAACATGTCATGGTATATGTAGGTATGGCTGATAACACTGCTTGAATGAGGACCATTTTGCCAACAGTTTTTAGAAATCTGTTTGACCAACTTGCAGCATGCTTTCTGATTCCGTCTACAACCATGGTGAATAGGTCCTTTTGCGTTGACCAAAATGTTCAGGAAGACCAAGGTATATTCTGGAACCCCTTTCCTTATGAATGCCAAGCGTTTGCATAACTCTTTCCTTAACATCTCGTGGGGTTTTAGCTAAAATATTTACCGAGGATTTATGGAGATTTATAGATTTACATGAGGCCTCTTCGTATATCTTTAGGATGTTTTTCAGAGAAATGCCCGATTTTTCTGAGGTATGGCAAAAGAACATTATGTCTTCTCAAAATAGTAGATGGTTCAGGAGATGACTGTTTCTCGAAACTCGGAATCCAGAGAGAGATCCATTAGCTTGTGCCTGTAAACATAGCCCTAACAAGACTTCACTGCACATAAAGATTATAAGAGGAAAGAAGATCTCCCTGAGGATTTTTTTGGGTAGGTACCATTGATCCTTTTGGTGATCCATTCAGTAGGAAAATGTAGGAAACATAACTTATACAATGCATAATCCATCCTACCCACTTATCATGAAAACCAAGACGTTCGAATACCACTTTGATGAAGACTCATTCTAATCGAGCGTAGGTCTTGCTCATCTCAGTCTTGACGACCATAAAACGCTTTGTTTTGCTTTTGATGCCTTTAGATAGTGAAGCAATTCATGTGTGATTAGAACATTGTCCGACATTGCACGATCGTTAACAAACGCCAATTGATTTTTTGAGATGAGTCCCTTCAGAATTGCTTGATCCTTTTTATAAATATCTTTGAAATGGTCCTATAGAAAACATTGCAAATAGCTATTGGTCTGAATTCAGCAACTGATTTTGGAATTTGAACTTTTGGTATCAGGTCAATGTGGGTAGAGTTAATGGAACTCGGGAAAAAACTTGTAGAAAAGAATTGTTGTATCTCCTGGACAATAGCTTTTCCCAACTTATCCCAATTTGAATGATAAAAACTGGCTGAAAAGCCATCTTGCACAGGGGCTTTGTCTACGTGAATGGAGAAGATAGCCTCCTTGATCTCCTGCGGAGACAAGTCTTTGATCAACCGTTCGTTTATCTCTAGTGTAATGAGAGGCTTAAGAGAAACAAAGAACGTTTCATGTCTTTTGAAAATAGTTTGCAATGGTAGAGGCAATTTGGTCATTTCATAAACATGTATTCCATCTTTATCTTCTATTATGTGATGTTATCGATTGCTCTTCGTCCTCTTATCATGTGTTTCGGCTTTTCTGTTTCTAGAAATCTTCTTCCTCCTTATATGTTTTACTTAATTTTCCGTTTATATCACTGATGATTTGATTTGGTGGTGAGGTGCAGTATATTCCATTTGAGCTTTGAGTTCCTTTAAGAGTTTACAAACTTCCTCTACCCCATGGATCCTTATTTTTCCATTTCAGTCCTTTCGTTTAACAAAAGTTACAGACTAAACAACATTATACTCGAAAAGAGAAGAGTGTAAAAGATTACATATAACTTTTTTGGGAAAAAATAAAAACAGCGTTACAAATAATTTGGTGAACTAGATTTCTATTTTGAGTTAGATGAATCAATTGGGCTTGGATTTAGTTTAAAGATTATTGAGCATGTAAAATTTTAATTTTATTTTTGGTTCTATATGGATATCTACGGGTATTTGGTTGAGTTTGATTTTAAATATTCATGGATATTAAGGTTGAGATCCGTTGGATAATTTGATAGTGTCTACAAATCATTTAATTCGATTTTTCAGTTCGGTTCGATTTGGTTTTTTGGTTCCAATTTTTATGTTCAGTAGTACAAGTCAATTGTCTAGAGATAAATAAGAGACTATTAAAGTTGAAAACTAAACATCAAAAACATTATTGTTACAATCAAATTTTAGAAAACATAAAACACTGATATATATACATATATATATATATTCGGTTAATTTTCTCTTGGAAATTGACATTTTCAAGACGTTCACTATATTTATTTCACCTGAAATAAGTATTTTGTTTTCAAGAACATCGACACACGCATGCACGCCAGTGTATTGGTACCGTACAAGGATTATGCATACGTATACGTACATCTCACTTTTACAGTTTCAATTTTTTTTTTTTGATAATCCAGGGAGGATCCCAGACCGAGGTCCAGACTAATTTCCCTGGGCCCAGTTAGGCCGCAGGCCAGCTTCACCTGGGAGGGTTTTCTCTGGGCCTTAGGCCCAGTGCCCGCGTTGTGAACAGATGAGGCATTTTTGTTTCCGCCTGAAGTCGAACCCGGATGGTGTTTGCCACCTCGGACCCTTCTACCACTTGGACTACCTCAACCGCTCTATAGTTTCAATTTTCAACAGCTAGTTTCTTATTTCTATTAATTTATAATATGTCTGAAATATAAATTAGAGAAATTGTAGATTGACTATAGTGATATATTTCATCCACTTGGAATAAAATGAATCAGATACCAAACAGAAAATGAAAGAAAAAAAACTTGGATACTAAAAACTTTGTTTCTTCTAAATTGAATATAGTGATATATTTCAATCACTTGGAAAAAACGAATCATATACCAAAACAGAAAATGAAAAAGACTAATCGATTCTATTCCTTTTCTAAATGGGCAAATCGCATTAATAGCACAAAAAACATGACTTGTCAAAAATATAGCACCAAGGAAGAAAAATCATAAAAATAGCACAAAAACATGTTTTGTCACTAAATTAGCCCTAACCCTAAATCTTAAATAATAAACCCTAAACCCTAAATACTAAACCCTAACCTTGAATAATAAACCCTAAACCCTAAATAATAAACCCTAAACCCTAAATAATTAACCCTAAACCCTAAATTATATAATATTATAAAAGTCTTTGTAATTAAAATAATGCTAAAAATGTGAATTATTTTCCTTGATGCTATATTTATGATAAGGTATGTTTTTTGTGCTATTTTATGACTTTTCTCTTTCCAAATTGAAGAACACAATTTATAAAAGTATTTTGGAATCTAGAGTTAATTTGGAAAAAGTCTCTACGCATCCAACTTTTTTTTAGTTACGCATCTTTTCTCTTTTCATTTCTCACGCCACGTGAAGTTGATAGTTTTTCATTAGTTAGCTCAGGATGTATTTGGCGACCACGCATTACATGTATAGGTATCTCAGCCAGGATGTATATGTGTTAAATTTAACTAAAGATTATCAAAGAAAAAGATGATGACAAAACTAGTCGTGTAGAATGAATCGAATGATTAATGCGAGTGATATAGAAATGTGGTTAAAATGAAATGAAGAGAACATATCTAACTATGTTCTTCGTTCGCCTATATTTGCTGATGACATATCGATTCAAAATCAATCACTTTAAAAGCTCTTTTGAAAGTTTTTAGTTTTTATCCATGATTTAAATAGTTTAATATATATGTTTAATGCATTATTTTCAATTATTTTATAAGTGAATTTCACTTTTTGGCAAAGAACCATTCGTTGGGAGTCCACATTTAATTTAACAATATCAAAGGTTGCCCAAAAAATGGAAATGAGGAGAACTTAAAGAACAAAACTGTGCGAAAGAAACGAATCAAAAGTTAAACCAAACCCATATGAACTAAAAAAGGTTACTGAAAATTAATGTTTGAATATTGCTAATAAAAAAAAAGGTTAGTTAACTGTAGGAGTTTAGTAGATATAAAAATAAATCAGGGAAGAATGTTAGTTAGGAAATTAGTTTTCAAAATTAGACATTATAAAATATTTTTTGTATTATCTTTACCCATATAAAATTGACTTTTAACAATGTGAGAGAGAGAGAGAGAGAGAGAGAGAGAGAGAGAGAGAGAGAGAGAGAGAGAGAGAGAGAGAGAGAGAGAGAGAGAGAGAGAGAAGACGCGTGATGGAAGAAGAAGCGTGGAGGTGGAAGAGAGGGAGAGGAAAAGGGGTGGAAGAAGAAGCGTAGGATGTATATAGGGTAGGGTGTATATAGAAGTTAATAAGTCATTTTCTTTTGTTTTGGACAGTTCAAATAGTAGATTTTTCTTAAAACTAATTTTCCTATTATTGGTTCTCTTTAGGTGCAATTTCTCATGAAAAAAACTTTAACATTTCATAGTCACCTTGATAATCGTACGAAAAGATTACATATAGAATAATACTAAGAAATTGTATATTTTTTTTCTTTGAACTGTGAAAAACTTCATTAAAAAACTTAAGCAGGTACAAAGGGGTGGATAGAGCCTATAGTCATGGACCTTATGGCTTTTCTTGCTAGAGCATCAGCTATCCCATTTTGGGTTCTTGGGATAAAAGTAAAAACAACACTTTGAAAGTTTTGAGCAATCCGAAGTATGTCTTCACAGACCATCAATGCTTCTCTTGATGGGCATCGTGAGGTCAATCCTGATATCACATTGCTTGCGTCTGACGCGATCCGAATATGGTTGAGCTTGAGGTTTCTTGATGCTAGGAGAGCTTCCCTAATTGTGATTGCCTCTGCCACCATTGGAGAAGCGATGTAGTGTACGGTCTTCATTCCTTCCGATAGTGTTTTCCCGGTATAATCTTCCATGTGCCATCCTAGTCCTGAGGTTTGCTGTGATCCTGTCCAAGATGCGTCTGTAAAAGAAAGTGTTTCGGTTGGTTTCAGTAGAGCAGTCTTCTTTTCCGGTGGTTTGTGTCATGTGTGTGTTACCATGGTCTGCTGGGCTTGATCCCATTCTCTAGCGTTGGTGATCGCTATCTGGATAGTTTCCTCTTCGGTTATCAGCCTGTCCTTAAAGATCTTCTTGTTTTGTGAATTCCAAATTGCTGCCATGATCCATGGGAAAAGCGGTGTTGAAGTTGTGTCATCTTGTGGTCTGGTTTTTTGTTGATTTCCTTTGTTTATTCCGTCCCTTATGCTCCTGATTTCGCTTGTTCTCATAGCAGGTTGTCCGGGTGCTTTGTTCCAGACTCTCTCCGCGAAGCTGCACTTGAAGAATAGATGGAGCTCTGTTTCCGGTTCTCCACATCGGACACAGCATGGCGTTTGTGTCACCTTCCTCACAAACAGGTTGGCCCCGACTAGTAACGATTCTCTGGCGGTTTTCCATAGCATAAGATGTAACTTTGGAGCTGTTCTGATGTTCCAAATTTCTGATTTCCATTTAAAGTTGTCCCAGCTTCTCGGTTGTTCTGTCATGTTAACATTCTCGAGTCCAACTTAGTAACCTGTCTTAGTGGAATATTCACCATCTTTTGTATGAATCCAGATGTACATGTCCTTGGCTCCAGCAATGCTTGGTTTTATGCATAGAATATCCTTCCAAAGCTCAGGGAATAAAGCCTGGACTTTTGGTACATCCCAATCTTTTCCCCATGTTTTCATCATGTGAGCCACTGTGAAATTCTGAGCATCCTGAGGCGTAGGTCCCGTCGTAGTGCCTGGTTGGAAAGACATCGTCCATGGGTCGGTCCATAGATTTGTCGTCGTACCATCACCAATCGCTATACCGAGGCCTTTCTTTAGGAGTTCCCTGCCTAGGAGTAAGCTTCTCTAGCCGTGAGACGACGTTGCTCTTGTCTTGATGTCTAGGAAACGCTTATTGCGGCAGTACTTAGCCAAAATCATTCTCGCAATCAAGCTTGTAGGTCTGGTTAATATCCGCCAACTGTGCTTTGCTAACAGTGCTTCATTGAAACTGCGGATCTCTCTTAACCCCAATCCACCTTTTTCTTTTGGGTGCGTCAGAGTGTTCCAAGCAATCCAGGCCATTCCTTTTTTTCTGAGGTTGAGTCCCACCAGTATCTCGTTAATGCCGACTGAATACGCTTACAAAGGCTGAGGGGTAGTTGAAAGCAGGACATCGTGTAAGACGGGATCGCCGTTAGCACAGATTTAAGCATCACTAGCTTTCCAGCAGATGAAAGCCTTTTTGTCGACCAGCTTGAAGCCTTTAGCTTGATACGATCAACCAAAGAGCTAAACAAGTCTCGTTTCTTTCTAGTGAAGAGTTCTAGTAGCCCGAGATACTTGCCGGCTCCCCCTTCTTTTGTGATCCCCAGCGTCTCCTTCACTCTGTCCCGAATCTCTCTCCCTGTCTTTGAAGAAAAAGTAATAGCGGATTTGTCCTTGTTGATCAACTGGCCCGATGCTTTTTCATATTCTTCGATGATCTCAGATAGGGCTTTGCAACTCTTCTCATTTGTTTTTGAGAAAAACATTGTATCGTCCGCGAACAGCAGATGGTTCAGGTGAGGTCCCTGCTTCGATATCCTTAGGCCACTGATTCTTCCTTCTTCTTGAGCCTTGGTGCAAAGGTCGGATAGTACTTCACTACACAAGATGAAAATGAAAGGGGATAGTGGGTCTCCTTGTCGCAACCCTCGAGAGGGAGTGACTGCTCCTTTCACCTTTCCATTGATCAGAAACTTGTAAGATATTGTCGTCACACTTTGCAATATCCATTGGATCCATGTTGGAGAGAAACCAAATTGTTCGAAGACTGATTTGATAAATCCCCACTCCAATCTATCATAAGCCTTTGTCATATCAGTTTTGACTGCCATGGAGCATCTCTTAGTTGCTTTTGAGTTCTTCAGGGAATGTAGGATTTCATGTGTGAGGAGAACGTTGTCAGATATAGCTCGTCCGGGTACAAAAGCCGTTTGGTTCTCTGAAATAATCTGGCTGAGAATTGGTTGGAGTCTCCCTGTTAAGATTTTTGAGTAAATCTTATAGTAAACATTGCATAGCGCAATCGGCCTATAATCCTTAACTCTCTGTGGATTCTTAATCATGGGAATCAGACGTATGTGCGTTTTGTTCGTTCCCTGAGGTAAGAAGCCCGATTTGAAGAAACCCTGGATTTCTGCCACTGATTCATGTTCTACAGATTTCCAGTGCGTTTGGAAGAAACAGGCCGTGAATCCGTCTGGTCCCGAAGCTTTATCTCCGTTAATTGCGAAACAAGCTTGTCTGATCTCTTCCAGGTCCGGTAGTTTGGTTAATTGGTTGTTCATCTCCTCTGTGATTTGCTTCTTGATTCCTTTCCTTACGGTTTCTGATGCATCAGTTGGTTCTGTAGTATAGATATTGGAAAAATAGTCCTCAATCACTGAAGTTATGTGGTCTTCCTCAAAGAACACATTTCCATCGTTATCCTCTAGCACTGTGAGGCGGTTAATGGCTCTTCTTCCTCTAGTTGTTGTGTGGAAATAGCTTGAGTTCTTGTCCCCCAGCAGGAGCCAATTTTGTCTGCTTCGTTGTCTCCAATAGGCTTCTTCTGCATCATAAGATTTCTTCAGCTCTGCTGTGATTTCCTTGATCTTACTCTCGTTTGGCCTCAGCTCAGTCAAAGCAGCGTCCAGTTCTTCTTTTTTTCTTTCGATCAAAAGTTGATTATTCTGATGATTTTTCCGATGCCAACTTTGTAATGCCTTTTTACATCCCTCAATTCTTTCTGCAACCGAATTGTGTTTCTGGTCATTCCATGCCTTTTTGATCAGTTTAAGCATTTCTGGATTCTTCTTCAGGCTTCTGTCGTATCTAAAAATCCTCTACTCCTTGGCCTTTTTCATTGCGCAGAAAGTAATAAGCGGTCGACGATCAGAGCTCTCGAACCGGAGATACTCTGATCTACTGGAGGGAAAAATGTCAGCCCATGCACCATTAGCCATTGAGCGGTCAAGCCTGCAAAAGACCATGTGATCACCCCTCTTTCATCTCCATGATAAGCTGTGTCCTGAGTGTTTGAGATCAAAGAGGTCATTTGCTGCTACAAAGTTCCTGAAGTTAGCAAAGGATCCTTCCGTTCTCGTGATACCTCCCTCCTTCTCCTCATTACTGAGAATTTCGTTAAAATCTCATGTTAATAACCATGAGTCATCTCGTTGGTGTCTTAAGGCTGAGATTCTTTCCCATACTTCCTTTCTCTTGTCTTTGTTTTGTTCTTCATAGACAAAGGTTAAGAAAAGCTTTTTATTTTTGTATCTTACATGGGCATCAATGAAATTCTGACAGGACTCAAGAATCTCTATCTCTACTTCATCTGACCACAAAAGCGCTAAGCCTCCTCCGCCTGGTGAATGTGGAGCTACCAGCTTGTAGTTAGTGTACTGGAGGACTTGTAAATCCCTTGAGACTATATCATCATTGTTTTTTGTCTCACTGAGGAAGAGGATATCAGGGTTTAACTTTCTTTTTATTTCTTTTATGCGCTGGAGTGTTGTGGGGCTCCTTAAACCACAACAGTTCCAGCTACCGAATACTAAGGACCCGAGATTTGAGTTGTCTGAAAATCCCCTGAGTTGGTCTTTCTGCCTTTACTTCCCCGTTGGTTTCCTGCTTGGTTTTGGGTCGATGTTCTTGCAGGCAGCGTTGAGCCTCTGCTTGGTAGTTGTGGCAGATCTCCTGGTTGGGATCGTATGGATAACAGGTTCTGAGGTCGTGCCAGAGACGCCAAAGATCTTCTCTGTTTCCCGATACTTCCTGGTGTTCTTCTTCTAGGTGAGTTGTGGACAGCCATCATGTTGCTCTTGCTTGATTTAGCCCCCAGCAGTGTTGTATGAGTTGAGCTAGTGGCTCTATTATTAGTTGGAGGTCGTCCTCTCTTTCTTGTTGGTCCTGGTACATTCCTCAAAACCAGTGTTTCCTCCTCAAGTCTGCTATCTGGAATTTGCACTTCTTCTAGATGTTGGTGATGGCCAAAGGTCAGGGAAGTGATTGGCTCATGACTGATATCCACTCTATCAGTAATTGCTCTGGAGATACTATCTGCGACTGCACCATTTAGCTCGCTTTCCAGCACTCTCTTGTGTCTAGCCTCCCTTTCTTTTGGATCAGTAACATTCAGGTATTGTGCAGTTGTTTCGTTTATCTCATCCATAATCATTGTCCTTATGACCTCAAGGTTATGATGTTGTATTCCTGATGAAATGGTATTCTGGTCCAGCAAGGGTCTTTGGTGTTCTCTAATCTCCTCCTGAAGAACTCTTCGTCTAGCCGCGCTCTCCTGTGGGTCAGGATGGTTCAGGTACCGTAGCGTGGCTGCCAGTGATTCTTCTCTTTCCTTCTCCCGCTCTGGTGATGACTGGAGAGGGAAGTCTGTGATTGCGAGGTTTCTCTCCATTGGTAAGGATTTTTCTTTGCTCGTAGCTTCCGTTGGATCATCCGACCCCTGGTTTGTCTTCCTCATCCATCTTGTTTCTAAAGGAGTTCTAAAGAACATTTCCATATTCCTGTTGGAGAGATTGTTATGATTAGATTCTGCTTCTCTGCTTCTCTGTTGGTTCTGGCTTATATGGTTTTCCCTTTGTTGGTATTGATCCTTCTGTGAATCCTGATCTCTTTGGACCTGGAGGTTTGTTCCTTGGAATCGATGATCATGGACTCTTCTGGTTAGGTTTTGTTGGTCATGTTGGGATACTCTTTCCCCAAAGTTTCTTCCATGTCTGTCCTGTCTGTTTTGGAAAGGGCGGTCAGCTTGGTATCTACCAGTTCTGAACTGGTCCTCTGTGGGTGGTCTGCGTCTTTCTTCCCTGTCTCTTGGCGGTAAGGTGTCTCTTGTACTCCTTTCTCTCGTTGTCTGTAGCTCTGGACAGGTTCTTCTCTCATGAGACATGCGATTGCAGTAACTGCAGTGCTTCTCAAGTCTCTCGTACTTGAAGCGTAAGGTGATTTCGTGTCCGTCTGGAAAATCCAGAATTGTTTCTTTGATTAACGGCTTCAAACCATTTACAAAGACCTTCACCTTCACCGATGTTTTTGAGATTTCAAGTTTGTCAACTTCACCCAAAGCGTCTCCAATGTTCCTGACAACTTTCTCTTGCCAATAATGAAGGGGTAGGCCTTGGATCTGTATCCAAAAAGGTATCAATGAAGGAAAGGTTTCTGAGGTTAGTGGTTCCCACTTCTGTAGTATGACCATCCAAAAAGCGAACTGATAAGGTCTATTGTCGAGAGCTCTCTGCATCTCTCGTTCATCTTGGAATCTAATCTGGAAGCAGGAGTTCCCCAGGTCGGATCCGATGGCTCTACCCTGTACGTTCCATCTGTGGATGAGGGTGGAAATGAGCTCTCCTACATTTTGGACTTGAGGGTTTGTCAATCTCCCCACAAGTGTGAGTGAGTTGTCTGTGACCAGCTCTGTGGTATCAATCTCCGGTACAGAGATTCTCAGCCTTGAGTCACTAACTTGAGATGTTGCTACAGCTTTCCCTTTTTCTGCGTATGTAAAACGCCGTTCCATGTTGGTTGTAGTCTGTGGTGCACTGATGGTTTGATGTGAGAATAGTTCCTTGTTTCTCAAACCCTTTTTGCTGCTAGTCTTCTTCTTTGGTGTTTTGTTGTGAGCCTTCAGTTTCTTACTGTGTTTTTGAGTGAAATGGTTACCGCGAGTGTCGAATCTGTTGGAGCAGAAGTGAGTCGCCGTTGAAGATGAGTAAGATGGCCCCTTGGAGGCTCCTTTGCCGCGTTAAGGAGCTCCAACGGCCGGAGATGGTCCGGAGGACCGCTGGACTTTCTTCTTCTTCCCCCTTTTAGATGTGTTTTGGTAGGTAGAAAGGAATAAAACCGATGGTTAGAGGAAGGTTGTTTGCTATATTTGGAAGTGACTGATAGGTAAAGACCGTTATCGACTTATGTGCCCGAGAGAAAAACGCTTTTATTATGTTTGCTATAATATGTATTCCCTATTAACATCACTAATAAATTGTATATATAAATTGCTAATTGCAACTAAACTTTCGATAACTATAACCAGATCAATATGTTGGGCTACTCAGTTGGTGGGAGGTGGCATGTGCATAGTGGTGGAATGGTTATGATACGACATTATCATAATCATATAACATCGCAATATAATATAATTATATAAGCATTATTATAGTGCCACTGTTGATCTAAAATTATTGTAGTGGTCGGTCCACTCATGCGATGTTCCACCTGTTCGTGACATTGATAATGCATTTGTTAGTCATATCATATCCCTCGAAGAGATCTAATAAATAGTACTTATGTTTGCTAATTAATATGTGACATGATTGTTAATGGTGGCGTCGACAAGTTCGAATCAATCCACTTTTGACCACTTTCATCAATACCATAAATCTATTTCTAATTTATTCAACTTAGTTAACAGAAGTTGTTGTAATTATATTTTTGGTCATTTCCGTTAGATAAATTTATATTTTTGGTCATTTCCGTTAGAAAAAAACCCAGAAGTTAACCAACTAATCCTTGTGTGGGAGAGTTCATGTGAAAGTTTCGGTGATCAACTGAATCGAATCCATATTAATGTAAATTTTCTAGATATTCATTTACCAACTAAACCAACCAATAATCAGAAATCAGTTTTTATTTAGATGTAAACATTTGACAACTATAAAACTCACATTACATCTTCAAATCATAAATAAGTATAAGACGAATATAAACTTACTCGGAAATTGAATTATTTACAATAAAACATATGGATAAATCACAAAATAGTACAAAAATAAACATTTAAATATAACAATAAAAAAATAACTAAAATAATATTCATTAAAAAAGATAAAGACTAGAATAATTTTAACTTTAAATTTTAAATACTAAATCTTAAACCCTAAATATTAAACTCTAAATACTAAACTCTAAAATATAAATTCTAAATCCTAAATTATATAATATTATAAAAAATTATAATCCAAAATAATGTTAGAAATATCATTTTTCTTGTTGCTATATTTATAATAATGTATGTTTTGTATTATTTTATATTTTTTCTTAAACATATTTATGCTATATATATTTCAAAGAATAAGATGTTATAAGGATTATAACATTATTATATAACTTCTTCATTTTCGAATATTAAAATATAGTAACCAAAGTGAATAGTCTCATGATTTTTTCTGTATATGCTTAGATTTATATAATTTTATCTATCTATATATAATTGAACACGAACAATTATACACTACAAGAAAAACTGTTTTTAGCCACGAACGAGCCATGAACAGTTCGTGGCTAAGAATTTTCCAGCCACGAATAGTTACGAACCAGCCACGACTGCAAAAAATCAAGGTTCGTGGCTAATTCGTAGATATTCGTGGCTATTTAGCCACGAAAAAATATTTGTGGCTATCCGTGGATAATTAGCCACAAATAGCCACGAACTATTCGTGGAAGAGAATAGCCACAACTAGCCACAGAGATATTTGTGGCTACCTAGCCACGATCTGAAATCGTAGCTATTTGTGGCTAATTTAGCCACGAATAGCCATGATATTATCGTGGAAGAAATTAGCCACGAAATAGCCACGAATAGCCACGATTTTATTCGTGGCTATTTCAAACCCTAAACCCTAAATATACCCTAAAACCCCAAACTCAGAATCTTAAACTTTTAATCATAAACTATAAAATCAAAATACAAACCATTAGTTATATATACATAAAACTATTATTTCAAATTCAATACCACAATATTCATATCCTAAATTATATAAACATATACATATAAAACCTTAAACTATAACCAAAAATCTAATAACTAAAACTCTAAAAACTATAATATACCTAAATTAAGATTCAAAACTTATAAAAAGAACTTTTATTTCCAAATCTACTACTTTCAAATCTAATACCACATATTCATATCCTAAACAACTCATAAACCCTAAACAAACCATAAACTCTAAATTATAAACAAAAATATAATTAACAAAACTCTAATTCCTATAATATATTCATATTAAAAATTTAATACTTACAAAATTTATAACTCCAAACCCTAGTTATAGACACACAACTAATATTTAATACATTTTTTGTCTCACAATTATAGATTTAAAACTCTAAACCCCCAATAAACCCTAAATAAACCCTAAAACCCTAAACTCCAAACTCATTTTAACAACATTTTAAATACTATAACATATTCAAAACTAATATTCAACACTTATAAACTTTTAAATTCTATACCCTAAACCATAATTAAACTCTAAAATTTAAATTTTTAATCATAAACTATAAAATTAAACTCTTACCCTTCAAACCCTAATTTAAAAAAAAATTATTATTATAAACAAGAATCTAAATAAAACCTAAACTATAAACAAAAATCTAATTGATAAAGAGTTTATTGGTTGTAAAATAATTTAATTTCTATTGGTTGTAAAATAATTTTGTAAAATGATTTTATAATTAGTGTAAGACTTTAATTCTTATTGGTTGTTAGAGGAAGGCAAGGATTGGGATCTCTTTTAATCTCAACCATTAGATCTAAGATCAATATTAGATCTAGTGGACATAAATTAATGCTCTTTAAACCTAATCTTTTCCTCTTTCTTCAACCCATCAGCCGTTCAACTCTTGAACCTTCCTCTTCCTCTTCAATTTTTTTTTTTAATCAGGCGCACATATTCTTCTTCTCTCTATTTTCTCAGGCTTTAATCCTTTCTTCTCGAAATCGTGTGGGAAAATTCGATTTGGGTTTCGTGTCTCTGTGTGTTCGCATCTGATTTGGGTTTCGTGTCTCTGTGTGTTCTCTTGTAAGTTTTTGCTGTCACCTTATGGTCTTGTTGATGTCGTTCGTTGAGAATAATCATTTTCCAAGATCTATTATATTCTCTGATTTATCATCTGTCTATGCTTTGTGTTTTGTTGCAGACAGTGGTTCCTCCGTCTACGTCGCATCTCAGAAGGTGGAGGTCGAGCCGGCTTCAGGTCACAGCTCTCGTCGCCGGAGCTTCAGCTAGAGAGGCAAAGACAGGGGCAGCGAAGAAACGAAGCAGTGGCGGTGGTCGAGGATGCTTCCCGGAAACAGCCTCCGATGTCTCGATATCCGACAGTGGCTCGATCTCGTTGTTGATTTGGCAAGTTTGACCACCGGAGAAGACGAAGAGTGGCAGTGGTGGTTCGGCTGTGGTGGTGGCGGTCTGTAAAAGGAGAAGGTGGTGGTGGTTCGGCTATGGGTGGTGGTTACGGAGACGGAGGCCGCCGGTGATTCATACATGAATATATATATATATGTATGTATGTATGTATATGTATATTGTATTTGTATTGTATTTTGTATTTGTATTGTATTTTGTTATAAATAAAAAAATAAAGATTTTATTTTTTGTATTTTTATATTTTTTTTTTGTTTTTTGTAACTATATAGCTACGACTATATCGTGGCTAGACGTGGTAAATATCCACGAATAAGGTCGTGTCTATCCGTGGCTAATATCCACGAATATATCGTGGTTAGTCGTAGCTAAATAGCCACAAACTCGTTTGTAGCTATTCGTGGCTATTAGCCACGAATAAGTTCGTGGCTACACCGTGGCAAGGTTTCTACGACTAGCCACGAATAGCCACGGTTAAACATTAGTAACGAGCTCGAAGCTACGAAACATTTTCGTGGCTATTCGTAGCTAAGGGCGAATTAGCCACGGATTTTTGGCTCTAGCCACGAAAAAATTCGTGGCTAAATACAATTTTTCTTGTAGTGATAGGATGCTTTTTTGCTTTTCATCCCGACATTCTTGTTTTGTAATAAATCAAGTGGGTATATACAAGAGTGGAACGATAATAACAGGTCATGATTAAAACAGCGTAATTATGTTCGATTAATTATAGTTGAGCCAAACTAATCATAAACATACTTATGATTATTTCCTTTATTCTTTTTTCTAAAATTCTTAATTCTAAAATTCTTAATTATTATATCAATAAAAAGTAAAATGACAACCAAAGGCAAATAAAAAATCATCATGTCATGTCTACTATTCTCCATCTCCCTCAAATATATTTTCTTATTTTTATCAGTACACCAATATTGCCAATTAACATAAATAAAATAGTAAGTTGTTTATTACAACCTGTAGTATTGCATTTTTTTAACAATGTTTTATTAATACTGATTTGGTACAAATTACATTATTGAAGAAGCTCGATGTATGAAATATCATATCTTCAACAAAACCATGATGCAATAGCGATACATTACATAAAAGATTTTTTGAAACGAAGTAAAATTAAGATGTTCCCGATCCTACACTAGCAGACGGCCTTCCAATCTTTAAGTTCCAATACTTTTAACTTCAAATTAGGATTGCAATTTAGGCCACTATTTTGACATGAAAAAGCCTGGCCATTAAATATTTTCACAAATTCATAATATTTGAAAACGTTTAATATGTTGACCATCAACACTTTAAAATTGTCGCTAACCGGTCACAAATTAGTGCAGTGGCCAATACTAAACCATAACAAAATTGGCCACTAAGACCAATTCCAACGGGATTCCAAATCAGCAAATTTGCTGCAGATGAAGCTTCAATGAGACTGCAAATGAGACGGTATATAATTTTTTTTTGGTGTTTTATGAACAGTACCACACCAAATTTAGTGTAAAACTGTTCATAAAACACTAAAAAATAATATTATTTTATTTTTATTTTCCATTTGAAAACACAAAATTAAATTGATTATGCTTATTAAAGATCAATAAAAGTATTTAAAACATAAAATTACATAATTAAAACCAAACACATATAAAATTCCATATTTAAACTAAACACACATAAAAATTACATAATTAAAATTAAATACATACAAAAATTACATAATTAAAACTAAACACATATAAAAATTACATAATTAAAACCAAACACACCATATTATGATGGATTCATATTATAATGGATTGTAATCTTAAATCTTAATTCTATTTATAACTTAATAATAAGTATTGCTAGAAACATAAAAATAGAAACTTTCTATTATACATTATGTTTTTTCACAAAAATATAAATTAATGTAGAGGTTATTTTTTAAAATTACATATTAAAATTTAATCAAAAACTAGAAACATAAAAATACCATCTAAAATCATAAAATTACAAAACAAAACATAAAATTACAAAACTGAAATCATATAAAATTACATATTATATGATTTTCTATTAAATGTATAATTAACCAACTATAAAAATAATTAATATTTATTAAAATAGTAAAAAATAAATATCTTAAATTTATTATTATAATAATACAAATGTTTTTAGTGTGAAATTTAGTATTTGTGATTAGAGATGGAAAATAAAATAGAACATCGAAACACCAAATTTGGTGTTATAGTTGGAGTTGCTCTAAGTTTAACCAAAATATTGCAAGTAACGACACACTTTTCGAGAAATTTAATGCGGAGTGACAGTTAATAATAATTGTGTGAACACTTAATTTTCGATTTAGAGTTTTGACTGAAGACGAAATAGGGTAATTAAGAAACGTATCACAAGTAAATTTCTGTAAGAACATCAAAATGATTTCGTTATAATCCTAACAACGATTTTAAGAGACTATAGCACTCGCCCATGAAGAATAAAATTCCAAGAATAAAGTTTGACAATGATAAGCCAAAAAAAAGCATCCGCAAAGCTCATCGAATCCACAAAACGCACTTCCAGGCTGACAGTTAACCAATGGTCGTAAGACATAAACTTGGCGTTCACACCATCAGGGACAATCCTCTTCTCTTGCCTTAGCTTAGTGTAATCAGCACAGTTAAACTTTGTGAATCCCTGAAATTTTCCAAACTCGACAATCAACAAGAAATCATTTTATACAAAACACATAAAGACAACACAATCATACCATTTTCTGCTAACAATAATCTTTTGACGACCATGGAACTTGAACTTAGCGCGTGGAAGAGCCTCCTGAGCATGATGTCCATGATTGTCTTTACAACAACAAACATAAGAACTTGACCAATAGCAACTCTAGCACAAGTACCAAGAGCCTTACTAGAAGCACCTCTCATTCATGTCTGAAGCCTATCAACTCCAGCGCAAGAAAGCATCTTGTTGAGCGGTTGAGGTAGTCCAACTGGTTGAGGGGTTCGTGGTGGCTAGACACCACCCGGGTTCGAGCCCAGGCGGAAACAAAAATGCCTCCTCTGCTCACCCACATGGATATGGGCCCATTGCTTACGGCCCATTTGAATACCCGGAGAGAGGGTCTATCCATGGGCTGCACCTCCCCTTGGGGATTAGTCTGGGCCCTTCCATAAGCCCGGGATACCCCCAGGTTAATCAAAAAAAAAAAAAAAAAAAAAAAAAAAGAAAGCATCTTGTTGATCCTAAGAACATGAAAACGGTGAACCCTAATACGGAGATGGAAAGCATCTTTTCCCGCAGATTTGACCATGTACTTATTTCAAGCAATACATGCAGCTTCAAGAGCTTCGCTCGCCACGTTTTCTTTCTCCCATGAAACCAAATGGACACACATTTTCAATACTAATCAATCATTTCCATAGAAAAATATATCGATTGAACTCAAAGATATTTAGAGCCTATATCAGACAAACATAAGACAATAAAGATAGAATTATGGAATCTACATCTCCCCATCGCGTTGGTTTGGATACTCTGTTATTGGTTGGTGTTTGGAACCCTAGAAATGAAGAAGGTGACGCCTTGAGATTTTTATGATAAAAAGAGGAACAAAGAGCCCTAGTTATCTACGTTACGAAACTGGATTTGACAAAAAAAAAATGGGCCCATTAGAGAATTAAAGCCCAAATTGACTTTCTTACTTAAGCTAAAACCAAAACCGTGTGTTTTATTCCGCTAAGCCGGCGTTTACCGATGGCAACAGCGATTACTTGTCGCAATTTCGCGTTGCGTCGTTTGAATCTCGACACAACAACAACAACACGAGTTGATTCGTGGTTATCTCCACGGTTCCAGAAGCTTATCGAAGACCTAAGATGCTGCAGAGACGTGGTCGAAGTTTCTCGAATCCATGGCTACATGGTGAAAACAGGGATCGACAAGGACGATTTCGCAGTGAGTAAGCTCATTGCTTGCTCTATACAAGATATCCGATACGCTTCGTCGATCTTCGAGAATGTCTCCAACACTAATCTCTACATGTTCAACACAATGCTCAGAGGTTACTCGATCAGCGACGAGCCAGAGCGAGCCTTTCATGTCTTTAACCAATTGAGAGCTAAAGGTTTCACCTTGGATCGCTTCTCTTTCATCACAACTCTAAAATCATGTGCTCGTAAATTGTGTTGTACAACCGGTGAGGGTGTGCATGGGATCGTATTGAGATCTGGCTTCATGCCGTTTACCGATTTGAGGAACGCTCTTCTTCATTTTTACTGTGTTTCTGGGAGGATCAATGATGCTCGGAAAGTGTTCGACGAAATGCCGCTGAGGATTGATGCTGTTTCGTTTAGTACTTTGATGAATGGGTATCTTCAGGTTTCTAAGCCTGCGTTGGCTCTAGAATTGTTCAGGGATATGCGCAAAATTGAGGTAATTGTTAATGTTAGTACGCTGCTTAGCTTTCTTGCAGCTACTGGTGATCTAGGAGACTTTTCAGGAGCAGAATCTGCTTATGGGTTATCTATCAAGACTGGCCTTGATTTTGAGTTGCATTTAATCACAGCTTTGATTGGTATGTACGCCAAAATTGGGGCCATGAGTTCAGCACGCAAGATCTTTGATTGTGCTGCAAGAAAGGATGTTGTTATATGGAATTGTATGATTAACCAATATGCCAAAATGGGCCTACTTGAAGAGAGTTTATGGCTGTTGAGGCAGATGAAGTATGAACAAATGAAACCGAATTCATCTACCTTTGTTGGTCTATTGTCTTCCTGTGCGAGCTACGAAGCATCATCCATAGGGAAGAGCGTTGGAGACTTGGTGGAAGAGGAAAACATAGCTTTGGATGCAGTACTCGGAACCGCACTCATTGATATGTATGCAAAACTAGGGATGCTTGACAAAGCTGTTGAAATTTTTTATAGAATGAAGAACAAGGATGTAAAGTCATGGACCGCAATGATCTCGAGTTTCGGAGCTCATGGACTAGCAAGAGAAGCAATAACTCTATTCTCTAAGATGGAGGACGAGAACAGCAAAGTGAAGCCCAATGAGATTACTTTCTTGGTTGTGTTGAATGCTTGTAGCCATGGAGGTTTGGTAATGGAAGGAATCAGATGCTTTAAGAGGATGGTTGAGGTATACCGCTTCATACCCAAAGTTGAGCATTATGGTTGTGTGGTTGATCTTTTAGGTCGAGCAGGGCAGTTAGACGAAGCATATGAATTGATAATGACTTTACCTATCACAAGCGACTCAACGGCTTGGCGTGCTTTGCTAGCTGCTTGCAGAGTCTATGGGAATGCAGATTTAGGGAGACGTGTGGTAATTAAATTGGTTGAAATGGGTGAGAGACAATTTGCTGATGCAATTCTTCTGGCTGGAACACATGCTGTTGCAGGGAATCCACAAGGTCAACAAAATTTGTTAGATAATGAGTTGTATAAAGAGAAAAAAGAAGCTGGATATAGTGCCATTGAAATAGACTGGAGTGGGGAACCAATCTCTGGGCTTCATTCACCTGTGTTGATAAGATAATCACGACACAGCTACGCCACCAAATCAAACCAGCACCGGATTGTCAAGACTCCAGGTCTCCTTCCTCTCTCTCTCTGTCTCTTCAATTTTCAGTCGCCGATCTGTTCAAAGTGTAATATGTATGTGGTGGTTATTGCAATGCAGGAGGTAAATTGGTGTATCAAACTACAAAGAAGAGAGCCAATGGCCCCAGATGCCCTGTTATGGGCAAGCGAATCTATGGAGTGAGTCTTTTGATTTCGATTCAGCTCGGTGTTATAGTTTTCTGAAATTTGATAGAGATGGAGTGAAGGAATTCATATAACTCACCAATCAATCAGATTGAATGTTTTAGAACACTTTGATTGTTGATCAGTCTCTAGAACCAGGAAACCATGTCATTTGGTCGAAATCGTATCGTGCTTATTGACGGTCTTGTGTTGGTTAGATAAATCTCCATCAGTACATAACACTAATCATAAGCTAAATTGTTCGGGCCACTTTTTGTCTTTCAAGTTCTCCCTTCTTATTACACAAGGAATTGCTAGGCTGCTAGCTATCCACCTGTGGCAGAAATTTCCAATTTGTCCATTTACTGTGATTATAAGTATGTTTTGATGGTATTTACCTTATCGCATTTGGTGAATGACATTATCTGTTTATCCAGATCCCTCACTTGAGGTCTAGATGATCAAGAAACAGGAGGACCGTAAACCGTGCATGTGGAGTCTTGTCTGCTTTAGCAGTCAGGGAAAGGTTTGTTTATGTCCATCTTAAAGTCATCTCTTTGTTTTAAAATAACTTTGAGAGTTTGCAAAACTCAATGGTGTGTGTTTGGATTCTGACAGGATCATTCGAGCTTTCCTTGTTGAAGAGCAGAAGATCGTGAAGAACAAAAGGCTAAGGAGAAAGTAGCTCCCATGGCTTAAGCGTTTTATGTTTTTTTCTTCTTCTTTGTTATGCAGAGATGATGTAACAAACTATTCCATTTTGGTATTTAATTAATATATTATTAAAAAAACAGAAATTAAAATGTTTCCAGAAAAAAAAAAGAATTAACTTAGAAAACATAAAAGCGATAATCAGTTTCTACACCTAACGGTTTAAGTTCCTTGCATTACTGAAAGAGAAAGCCTTACAAGATGATCATCCTAGCTTGAAAAACCAAGCTAAGAAGGCAATTAGGTAAAGCCGTAAAATCTATCGAGTTGTGGAGAAGCAAGCTGGCAAATTGCCATTAATGGACGACAAAGAGGAATAATAACTCTCCAGCAGTGTCATGTCTTGATAATAATGGTGAGGATGGTTCTCTTCAACTGTTGAACCATTATCACCAAACCTAAGTGTGCCACAGTGACTATGATGATCTTCATTAAACCCACGTCCCATGTTCTTCATTTCCACATTTCCTTCGAGTCCCTTCTCTTGATACTCCTGTGGTAGGCTTACAAGCGCAGGACACTGCTCTTGGGCCAACATCACGCTGAGGTCGATATGGCTTGTGCATTCTCCTAAGAAGGCTGAATCTGATGATGACATGTTTAGGAGAAACGAGGGGAAGTCACTAGACGAGGCGAGCGTTGGAAACTGAGGTTGTGTTTCTTGTGTGGCAAGAAAGAGATTAGTGAGGTATTGTTGGTCTAAACATGAAACCGGATTGAAAACGTTGGTGGGTGTTTCATTGGAATTGAAATCCAAGTAAGAGAAGGGACTTATAGTGGCAGCAAGAGAAGTTGGACTATTGTTCAGATTCTCATGGTGAAACTGGAAGTGAGAGCTAGTTTTGAGGATCTTGTCTGAAGACAATGTGTTTGATGGCTTTTGGTCGGACATAGTGTCGATGCGTGTCTCTGATGGTAACGAGGAAACAAAGGAGTGAGAGAGAGCTCTTAGGGTCGTTGTGTTTGTCTTTTTGAAGATTCTGCATATAGCCCATGAATCCTGCAGAAATCCATATTATTTTCTATTAGTAAGAAATATTTTTTGAACCAGTTAGTAACAAATATTGAGTTATTATAAGAGTCAAATCATTTCAAGCATAAACATTTTCGATTTTTATTAGGTTAAATGGTTTTTTTTCATATTTGTAAGTAATTAAATATAATATACTGCACTTTTATGGTTTGCGTTTGAGTTGAAATTTTAAGAATTTAATATTATTAAGCTTTAAATCAAAAGGAAAATGGTATAAGAAAAAAGAATGAGTCCACTAAAATGTAAAATCCATATATTCACATCTCTCGTGTTTGTCAATAAACAATATTAAAAACTTTACTTGCTTTCTCAGTGTTAGAGCATGTTTACCAGTGAACCCCCCCTTGGGGTTCTTAACTATTTATTTATTTATTTATTTTTTTTTTTTTTTGCAGATGTGAAAAAAAAAATAAAATTAAAAAAAAAATAAATGAACCAATCATATGTCGCCACGTGGCGTGAACAGTTAATAACTCGGCTCTTAAAAGCTCTTAATTAAGAACTTCTCTTAAGAACTTCTGGTGGAACCCGCAATATTATATTATTTTTTTCTTAAGAACTCTTCCTAAGAACCCCTAAGAACCTTTACTAAACATGCTCTTATAGAGAGAGATAGATATATTGTTCAACTCACTAGCTACTTTGCGAAACAAATACATTAAATTCAAGATATAATATTACAATAATACATCAAAATAATTATTCTCAAAAGACTTCCAAGTTCTAACCAAGTCTTTCGATCTTAATATATAATTGAATATATATAGGGCGTATAGTCATCCGCATAACTTTTCAACCATGTTTCTCTTTCCAAATAATATACATCTAGACGAATCATTTAGTTTATGTGAGCTTACATTTGGAGAGGCAGGCGAATCGAAGAACCTCTTAGAAGAAGGAGATGGCTCCGAGAGAGAAGGCAAACGAAACTCATGCATCATCCAATCAGTCTTAACTCCTTTCGCAGCTCTTCCTTTGTAGAACACCAATGACTTCTTTAAACCAATGCATTTGTTTCCTTCCGACGAGTATATCGGCCTGTCCGTTCCCGTGGCTTTCCAGAAACCGGCTCCAGTCACTCGGTTCGGCCTCGAGCTGTTCCTATACTTCCTGTCCCTCGGACAATAAAAGTACCATTCCTTTTCACCCGTCATCGCAAACTCTACAATATTAATTCACAACAACAAAAATAACAAACAAGTTTGTTTAGACATCATTTACCTATGTGATATGTAACCAAATAATATGAGATATTAAATAGTATGAAAAACATATATACTTGGAAGATCCCAGGGGTCGTATTTGTAGATATCGAGTTGTCTTATGAGTTCAATGGAGAGAGGGTGGTGTTGAACCTTCCGCTTCAAATAGAAGCTTACAAGCTCTTCGTCGGTTGGATGAAACCTAAATCCGGGCAACAATACTTCCTCCATTTTCTGATCACCTTCGTCTTTTCTCTCTCCCATTTTCTCTAAAACCCTAAAAACAAAAAGAGTTGAAGAAGGAAACCCTAAGTGGAAAAAGATTGAGTCTGGTAGAGAAGTGGAAGTGAAGTGGTTTATCTTAAGTTGAAATCAATATATGCTTCCTTGCGAGGGGTCTGAACCCGAAGGATCAGCCGCCATTTCAGCTGAGTTTTTATTCTTTTTTTCTTTTTTCTTTTTGAATTAATGTCCCAAGAAAGTTTGTTTGAAGACTTCTTTGGTTTTACTTAACAGTTTTAAAAAAATGGAGCTGAGGGAAAAGGTTATAATAAACACGAGGACAAGCGCAAGAAAAATAAAATACAAACATACTATATATACAGTATATCATCCGTATTTCTACATATTATTACGTAATATATCTATATAGACGTACAAACGAAGCATCTAATCTATTAAAACAGGAAGGTTTGCCATGGTACATAAATGTTGTTCCCGAAATTTGCCCTTGATATTATTAGGATTTGTAACCTTCATTAATGTTAAAACTGTAAAACAATTTATATTTGATTTATTATCTCTACAATCCATGTTTTCAAACAAGACAATTATTAAACATGTAGACAAACAACCAAAATCTAATGGGTCCCACTTTCCTAATTAATTAAAATCAAAACAAATTAATTGATAAATATAATTAATAATTTATACATCAACTATTATATATAAATTAAGATTCTCTAATTTTTGATTTAATTCAAAATATATTTATAATATATTTTAATATCTCTTTATTTTGTTTCAAATATATATATATATACACATATTACGATTGATGTTTTTACGATTGTACTTTTTAGCAGGTTTTTCCATCAAACTGAAAAATATTTAATTAATTAAACGGGTTGAAAAATTAATTAGCCAATCTCGATTATAAATTTGACATGGTACATAAATGTTGTTCCCGAAATTTGCCCTTGATATTATTAGGATTTGTAACCTTCATTAAGGGTAAAACTGTAAAACAATTTATATTTGATTTATTATCTCTACAATCCATGTTTCCAAACAAGACAATTATTAAACATGTAGCCAAACAACCAAAATCTAATGGGTCTCACTTTCCTAATTAATTAAAATCAAAACAAATTAATTGATAAATATAATTAATAATTTATACATCAACTATTATATATAAATTAAGATTCTCTAATTTATGATTTAATTCAAAATATATTTATAATATATTTTAATATCTCTTTATTTTGTTTCAAATATATATATATATATATATACACATATTACGATTGATGTTTTTACGATTGTACTTTTTAGCAGGTTTTTCCATCAAACTGAAAAATATTTAATTAATTAAACGGGTTGAAAAATTAATTAGCCAATCTCGATTATAAATTTTCTATAAAAAAATTCGCATATAGTAAATAATTTCAATTGATATATTTTAAAATTAATAAAATATTAAAATGATTTCATACTTATATTATTCAAATATTTGAAGCGTCAAATTATGCTTTATGTTTGAATGAAGTTTTTAACGGATAGTTCCATCAAATTTGCAAATTATATATACGACTACAACATGTATTTTATAAAATAATATTTTAGATAAATAAAATAACAATTAAACATATACCACATAACTTTTACAATAGTTGTTTTCACATATGTATATTTTTTCAAACTATGATCTTACGATACAACACAGATTAAAATATATAATGCGAAATCGTTATTTTAATCTCTTAATCCTTACGATATATCTCCTCCAAATAACACATAATTCATTAAAAAAACTAAATTGATAACTCACTGTTTATAATGTTGGTTAAACAATTATAATCAAAATTAGATTACATAATTAAAAATCTAAACTACTATTAACAAAATGAATAAAAAGTAAAATTTGTAAAGAAAATTATAACCCGCACTTAGAAGTGCGGATCAAAATCTAGTTTGTCTTTAATTACTTCAAGAATGATCGATTAGCATGCAATGTACGCATATATATGCACACGTGTGCCTGTAATATAGACACACATGGACCAGGACGTCAGGAAGTTCATGAAATTTTCGTATTTTCGTCGCCTTGTATGTATGCATACTTGTGTGTGTGTTTGAATGTATGTAATGTGTAAATTATGTAATTATGAATGAAGACGAGAAGTTATTAAAGACCAACTAAGAACCGCTTTAATTTGTCGCTTCGGTTTGAAGTCTTGAATTAATAAGGAAACAAGGGCTGATCGAGGCCAGCTGCCACTACAAAAAAGATTCGAAATTAATTGAATAACACTCATTAAAATATTAGTAATCAATTGCCTTCAGGTTTCTAACTAAAATTAAACTACTAAAAAAATTCAAACGATTTTCAGAATCTGAGTTTCTATTCCATTCCACTTCACAGTTTCTATTCCCACTGACCAATGTCAGAAGATTACAATATAAGTTTTGAGTTGAGCTTAAAAATAGATTGCTAATGGACTTTAATGGCCAATGGGAAGATGATGTTAGTGTAGTTTACTATTTCACCCCTTCATTTGATTTGACTAAAATGTCTAAAAGATCCTGTTCGCTATAGCCTATGACCTTTTTGGTAACTTCAGTGTTCGTATTTTTTCAACCGACAACTCTTAAGTTTGACTCGTAGGGCTCTTGTGGTAAGACTTGAAGGAATTAGTTGAAGGAGTTCGATTTTTACGTACATTTTTATTTAATTCAAGTCTATTCATTTGGTTCAGAAAGTAATATTCCATCTATCACATACTATTATTAAATGTTTAAAAAGTTTTATTTTGTTTTATTTTATAAAATGTTTTAAAAGTTTCTATGCAGATTTTAATATTATTTGTCATTTTGACTCTTTAAATTTGAGTATAGTTTTATGATTAGTAGAAATGTATTTCTATTTATTATTTATTATTGTATTTATGAAAATATGAAAGTATAAGTATTTATCTAAATTTACAAGTTGGTCCCAAAGTACAATCAGGTTTGCAACTAAAACTATACATCAAGGATTAACAACCTAAGAATGCTCTCACATTGGAACTATTCAAAAGAAGAAAATCAAATACACTGGCTTATTCATTAATCTGTAAATTAAGTATCATTCTTTTGATTCTTTTTTTTTTTTGTAACATCATTCTTTTTGTAACACCCGCCTCCCGGCATAACCGGAGGCGCGGCGTTAGGGCGCCCGTTGAACCGGATTCGGTCCAACCGGGACGCCAACTCAACTTGTCCCAGGTCCCAGGCGCCTCCTTCGTATTAAAGATCACCAATGTCGTCACTCGACCGGATCAATCCCGCATCCGGACCTGCAAGAAAACGGGGACAGGGGAAAAGGAAAAGGAGGCCTGAGTAATTGTTTCAAACACAATCACCCAGTGAGGTCGGACTTAAGGAATCCGCGATCCCGCTTACACTACACAACTGCGATTCACAAGTCCTACGCTAATAACACCTTGCACACAGGCCCGAAGGCTTCATCACACAATCTACACCCACTCGTGCCTTCGCACCCATGGGCCCCTTCCTTCGACCCGTAGGCCCACACAATCCTTCTCATATCCTTCTCATATCCTTCTTTGGGGGCTCGTCAGACCCCCGACGCCTTCTCAAGGGACGCATACCCCGGCAATGTATACGCCCCTGCCACACAACACCCTTTCGGGGGCCCTACCACAACTATCAATCATATCCATCACACACAATCAACGTTTTCGGGCTCAGCGATATCCTAGCAGTTCTACGTTCCACAATCAATCACATAGTGCACATTACTAATCTACTCTACCTAGGAAAGACGCGATTAACCTAGGACTATCGTCCGGAATTGGAATAGAGTAAGGGAGATAAACGTCGGTTTTCCTCACCTTAGCCAAAGAAGAGGGCAAAAACGGTAATTTAGCATCCCCATTGGCCCGAACGGACATCATTTCTGAAAAGAGGGCGAAAATTCAAGTGAGATAGGCTTTCGTTTCGTTCGAATCGGGTTTAGGACGGTCAAGTTATGGCCTACTAAAGTTCGGTTGACTGAAAGTCAACGGTCTGGTCAAAGTCAACCGGTTGACCCGGTCAACCCAGACCCAGACCCAAACCCAGACTGATCCAGGCCCATTTGCCATAACTGGCCCAAATCCTAAACCAGACTAACCAACTAAACCAGGAATTGGAATTGGAAATTGGAAATAAACCGAAACCTAATTGGACCAACTAAACCGGAAGAAAATTGAAATTGAAATTGGAAGTAAACCGGATCGAATCGAACCGGACCAACCGGCGAACCGAACCGGCGGTCAACGGTCAACCCTCGGCGGTCAACGGCGGCGGCGGCGGCGGTCAACGGCGGCGCTTCGGCGGTCAACGGCGGCGACGGGCGGCGGCGCTCCGGCGGTTCTCCGGCGACGGCGGCGGCGGCTCCGGCGGCGGCGGTGGCGGCGCGTGGGGCTCCGGCGACAGCGCGTGGGACTCCGGCGCGTGGTCCCTCCGGCGCGCGTGGATCTCACGCGCCCGAGACCCCTCCGGCGAGTGGCGGCGCGTGGGGGCGCGTGCGGCGGCGCGTGGGGCTCGTCTCGGCGGCTCCGGCTTCGTCTCGTCGCGACGGTCACGGTGGCATGCTCGGTTTCTCGGGATTCGGGGTATTTTTGGAGTTACGGGATAAAACGTGTTTTTGGCGGTTTAAAACTCAGATCTGGAATCTCGGAAGTTACCTGGTGCTTTGGAACGATGAGATCTCGAGAATAGGTCTTTTGTCCACCTCGGTTGGCTCACAAACTCGACAGGGCTTCGCCGGGAGAAGAAAAGATGGGATTTTAGGGAGGAGGAGGCTGTATTTATAGCTGGGGGAAGGGAAAGCCCTAGAGTTTTGGCTATTGGGCTTAGGCTTTTGGGCTTTCCTTCCTTCTTTTTGGAAATTTTTAAATGGGCTGGGCCAGGGCCCTTACACTTTTGATTCTATTGTTTGACATATACCTTCTTGTAAGCAAAACATCTTTGAGGGTAAAGTTTCAATTGAATATAAACTTTAACTGTGCCATACCATCGTGTTACTACTCAGTTGGCTTCTACGAATATATATGAGTACAAACCATGATCATAAATCTCCAAACAAACAAAAAACTACTAGGTTTTTCATGATTAGAATTTTATATGTAGTATTGTTTCTCGTAATTTTTACTATATAGTAGAAACTCTATAAATTAATATTTTAAAAATAATAATTTAGTTAATTAATTAATTTAATCAGTTTTAATTTATGTTTTAAATTTTTTTAAAAATATATATTAAAAATGCAATATCTATATTTCTCTCCTCCTGCAATGTGTATGATTGGTGGAGATCAACTCAAGTTGAAGAATCGGTTTTCAACCATTGATCAAGTTGAAACTTTAAGTCTTTAGGGTTTTAGCATTTATCGATATATAATGTATTGAGACTCTTGTAAAATTTCAAAGCCGAAATAGAAAAATATACAAGAACTCTCTTTTATCTTCTTCAAGCTCAAGCTTCACTCTCACTTTCATGGTATCAGAACCATGGATGAACGATCTATGGAACTCTTTTCACCTAGGCCAGTAAACATCGTCAGTTCATTTCCATCAAGTTTTCAAGGAACAACTACATACTCTGGAAGCGACGGTTTGAGGCCTTCTTAAATGGCCAAATATTACTTGGCTTTCTCACCGGTGCCATACTGCAGCCAGCTCAGACTCTCACGACTCCATGTATCAACAATACTAACACGACTATGCCAAAACCAGACTATCAGATGTGGTTTCTAACCGACCAAGTCATTCAGTCTTGGTTACTTGGGTCCTTCACGGAAGAATCAAAAGCTTGGTGATCCACTGCTCCACTTCTCAGCAGATCTGGATGGCCCTTGAAAATCACTTCAATAGACCTAACTCATCACAGTTGTTCTACAACAAAAGATTCAAACAATATCCAAACTTGACAAGCCAATGTCAGTTTATCTCCGTGTGATAAAGGATATTAGTGACCAATTTACATCCACTGGAAACCCTCTTAACGAGAGAATGGAGATCTTTGCAGCTCTCCATGGACTTGGAAGGGATTATAAACCAATAAAAACGAGTATTGAAGGAGCTATGGACACTTACGCTTCTCCAAGTTTTGAAGATATTGTTCCACTACTGATCAATTTTGATGATAGGTTGTAGAGCTACAATATGGTACCTGATGATACCCTTCACCTTGCTTTCAACATGGTTCGTACTTGAGGTCCATCTTAGTTCAACAACAATCGTGGTCGTAGACAAACAAATAGGAGATTTGGAGCAAACACAGGCTGTGATACTTTCTCTACAAGGGGAAGAGGTTTTCCTCAACAGTTCTCTTCACAAACTTCCTCAGCCTCTTCTGATTCAGAGAACATGTCATCTTGTAAAATATGTGGTAGGTTTGGTCACAAGGCTCTTTAGTGTTGGCACCGCTTCAACAACAGTGATCATGATGAAATGCAACAAGCCTTAGCTGCAATGAGGCTTATTGATGTTTATGATCAAATGGGAGCTGAGTGGTATGCTGATTCTGGAGCAACTTCACATGTCACCAACTCCACGCATCATCTCTCTCAAGCTCAACCATACAAAGGTAATGATGTTGTTATAATAGGAGATGCCAACTTTCTTCCCATAACCCATGTTAAATCTGCAGACTTGCCTTCTTCACCAGGTACTCTATCACTTAAAGACGTTTTGGTTTCTCTTGACATAACTAAATCATTTTAGTATGTCTCTAAGATCACTTATGATTATCCATGCTCGTTCAAATTTGACTCAACTGGTGTGTGTTAAGGACAAGGAACAAAAAAACTTTTGAGCAGAGGCAAAACTCATGTAGGACTTTATGCTCTTGAGGTAACGAAGATGCCAACTTACTATTCCACACGCCAGATATCACCAAGTGATGAGGTGTGACACATGAGGCTTGGTCATCCTCGCCTTCAAGTCCTTCATTATCTTTGTCAGAACAAGTTTATTGTCGTCAATAAGCACACCTTGAAGATATGTGAATCATGTCAGATATGGAAGAGTACTCGTTTGAATTTTTATTCTTCTAGATTTGTTGCGTATAGACCTCTAGAGAGAGTCCATATTGATCACATGGGTCCATCTCCGGTTAGATCTAATCAAGGATTCAGATTTTATGTCCTCGCTTCTGCTGGCTATATCCTCTGAAAGCAAAGTCGGATTTCTTCCCCCACCTTCTAAATGTTTCAGCAACTAGTTGAGAATCAATTGTCCTAGAAGATAAGTACCTTTTTAGTGTGATGATGGAGGTAAATTTATTAGCTCAATATCCTTTCTCATCTGAAAAAGGTTGGGATTCAACAACACATATTATGCCCTATACCACTTAAAAAAATAGCCAAGCAGAGATAAAACATATACATGTTACATAACTTAGACTCTCCATGATGTTTCAAAGTAAACTACCTCAGAATTTTTGGGTTGAAGCATTGTTCACAACAAATTTTCTCAATAACCCCTTACTTTCTTCAGCTCTCACTAACAAAAGAAGTCTCTTTGAAGTTCTACATGGTAAATCCCCAGACTATTCATCTCTTAAAACCTTTGGTTGATCGTGTTTCCCAAAGTTTAGAGACTATGCAGCCAACAAATTTGACCCAAAATCACTGCATTATGTCTTTCTCGGGTACAACGAGAAATATAAAGGTTATAGGTGTTATTATCCACTTTCAGGGAGAGTCTACATCAATATATATGTTATCTTTGATGAACAAATCTTCTCATTTACTACAATTTATAAGACTTTGCATCCTCATGCTAAGTCTCCAAGTCTTCAGGCATGGCAACAAAGCTTTATGAATGTTGATATTGGTTCTAAAAATGAGTGTTTTCTTCAACTTCCCTATTTTAAGTGAGGCTGAAATCACTTCAGTGCATGCTCAGCAGTCACAACTGTCTTCCCAACAAGGCGCTTTAGTATCGGTTGCAAAGCCACCATTGTTCACTATAGAAGATTTGCCTTCTCTGCAGTCTTCCTCTGCTCGTACAATTCCTACTTTCTCTGCACAGGTTGAGCAACATGATTCACTCCACGATACATTACAACTACCATAAGTGAATCAGGAAATTACACCATCATCATGATTTCATCTAATGGGAACTCGTTGTAAGGTGGGAATCAGTAAATCAAACCCAAAATATGTTCTCCTCACCCACAAAACCACTCACACTGATCCAAAAACAGTGACAAGAGCTCTCAAAGATAAAGGTTAGACCAATGCTATGCATGATGAGATGGATAATTGCATTGAAACAAAGGCATGGTCTCTCGTTCCTAGATCATCTGATATGCATGTTCTTGGAAGCAAGTATGTGTTTTGTACCAAGCTTATGGTTTATGGGAGCCTTGATAAACTAAAAGCAAGGATTGTAGCAAAAGGATATGATAAGGAAGAGGACATTGATTATTTAGAAACATATAGTCTCGATGTTAGGACTGCAACCGTGAGAATAGTTCTGCATTTGGTCACAATCATGAACTGAGGAATAATAATTGAAAGTCCGCAATGCGTTTCTCTATGAGGACTTGACAGAGACTGTATACATGAAATAACCTGCATGATTTGTGGATAATACTAAACCAAAGCATGTTTTCCTTTTGCACAAATCACTTTATGGCCTCAAACAGCCCCCTCGGGCTTGGTTTGACAAATTCAGTCACTTCCTGTTGGAGTTTGGCTTTGTATGCAACATTAAGTATCCTTCACTTTTCATTTACTCAAAAAGAACTGAACTTATCATTATTCTGTTGTATGCATATGATATGACGATAACATGAAATAATTCATTTTTTTCCATAAACTGATGATTGAGCTCAACAGTAAGTTTGGGATGAAGGACCTTGGTAAACTGCATTAATTTCTTGGGATTCAGGAACACTTTCATGACAAATACTTGTTTCTCACTCAAGAGAAGTATGTTATGGACCTTCTTATAGTTGCAGGAAGGGAGAATTGTGCTCATGTGCTACTCCATTATTCTGGGACACAATGAAGCTTTCTCTGATTAAATGTAATTTAGGATCACTACAAAAAAAACAAGGTTTTAGTGACACCCACAACAGGTGCTAATCAGTCGTAAAAACAAAAGATACGACTGATTTACGACTAAACCTGTCAGTCGTCTATTCTTGGTCGCTAAATTATACCGTCGCAATACACGACTGAATTGCGACTGAGATGAGACTAAAAGGAGGCGACGGAATTCAGTCGCAGTTCACTCATATAATCATCCGACTGAATTGCGACTGAACGTACGACTGCTTTGCGACTTAATGTTTCGTCGTAAAATAGTCGTACCAGTTTACGACTGAATTGTGACTGCATGTACGACTATCTTGCGACTCATGTGTAGTCGTTGTGTAGTCGTGTACATGTAGTCGCCTTTCAGTCGTAAAATGTTATGACTAATGCACGACTGTTTAATGACTTATAAACGACCGAATAGTGACCAACTCGAACTTCAAAATGTTGGGTTTACCGTTTTACGACATTTTTCCGACTGTTTTACTACTAATATACGACTGAATTGCGACTGCTCTGCGACGATTCTGATCAACGTTTCACTATTTGGTATACATTTTACCATTTTGGTGATTTGAATCCTAGTTACATTTTACTCTAAACAGAAAAGAAAGCAGACAAATGTAAATATACTAAGAGCTTCTAAACATTATCAACCATTGCATCTGTCATTTCAAAAACAACATTACAATGTCAACCATTCAACATTGTTCACAAAATGGGTTTACAACTATAAATCATATGAGATAATCCAAAAAACTGACTAACGAGTTCGGACCTAGAAAAACCTATGGGCTAGTGATGGGAGGATCGGCAGGTGCAGCAGCAGAATTTTGAGGATCAACACCACTGTGGCTTGGAGCTCTGTTTGCATCTAGATAATCCAAAAATCTTGGATCAGTTTCAGACAAGTACCTTTCAACCAATGACAATTGGTTAATCTTGGCTGGTTGAGTAGCTGAAACTCGTCTAAACTCTTCCTCACGAGCAGCATTTTCAGCGTTTGCAACCACTTGTTCTTCAATATGCTGTTTAGCTTCCTCCAATTGTTGTTGCAGACTGCTGAATGAGGAAGAACCTTTTGAGTACTTTCTCTTCCCATTGACATGTCTCTTTGCTAGGCTTCCTACTCCATAGAGAGTTCCTCTTTCATTTGTAATAGTTGACTGCCAAAACAAAGAAAATAATCATATAATGACTAAACAGAAACAACATCATCAAACGTCATAGTTATACACTTATACTTAACATAAAGACTAAACAGAAAAGGCAACAAGAAATTGAACTTTACCCGCAAAAATATCTCATTTTCCTCGTCTATGTTAAGCTGCCATGAAGCACCATCCGAAGTCTCTAAGTTCTCAGCCTCGAGGTTAGCTATCTTGGCTTCCAAGTTCTCCTCATAACGTTTTGCCACTGTCTGCGCCTTTCGATCAACACAGGTTCCATCCGATTTTGTATAAGTCTTGATGAAAACTTCACCAAGACTCACCGGTCTTCCCAACTCTATTTCATGTCATTAAACACAAAAAGAAACTGTTATACAACTCTATTTAATGATAAGAGTAAAAGAAACTGTTGAATGAAAAGATTGAACACTATTTAGTAACTTACCATTTCCTGTTGGATTTGAAGGTAAGACTTCTGCCCGGATAAGTGGACATGAGGTCCAAGACCTCCACGGTCAGACAGCCGAGCATCAGAAGTGGTGGTACTCTTCTCTTTCGCTGCATCAGTGCCCCAGTAAGCAGTCATCTCTGTCCAAAGAGTGTCCGTAATCCACTTTGGTTGCATTCGCGAGGTCCTTGCGGTGCTGACCATATCCTTAATTCGCTTTTGGCATATACTTTCAAGCCCACTACGCAAATGTCTTCATCGAAGCGCAAGCTCCAAAGGTCACTAACAACAACCCTGCAAAAAGAGAAAAGAGTAATGAAGGATAAAAACAAGATGATTACAATGTATATGCCTGGTGGAGATGAGCTCAAGTTGAAGAATCAATTTTCAGCCCTTAATCAAACTGAAACTTCATGTCTTTAGGGTTTTAGAATTAACAATATATAAATGTATTAAGACTAGTAAAATTTCAAAGCCGAAATAGAAAAATATAGAAGAACTCTTTTTATCTTGTTGAAGCTCAAGCTTCACTCTCACTTTCCGCATGTTTTTATGTGTCATGCATTAACTAACGTAACATATGAATCACATAGAAAAATGAATAGCCATCTCCTCACGATCTTAGGTTGTACTATACCATATTTCCATACTCAGTTTTCCATATAACGCCAAAAGAAAACGATCACGTCAAAATGCAAAAAGCCAACAGTTTTGTTTTCCTTGAACTAGATTTCATGAAATCAAGTTTACACTAATCCCAAGATCTACATCTACTACTATCGGCGGTGAGATGCAAATAATCCTCTACATCCACACACATGACCAAATTAACTACCTAAAAACTATAACAATCACCTTTTAGTTTGCTAGCTATAGCAATCCTTTATTAGTAAATTGCTACAAAAACTGAATTCAATTAGGGGAAAGTAAACACATGCACTAAATGCATATGTAAATCAATAATATATTTATCTATGCTGCCTCCATATAATTTTTTTCTTCAATAAAACGATAAACACCTCCAAAAATCGAAGTGAAAACTAAAATCGAAAAAGACTTTAGGAGTAATTAATATTAGTTCTGAAGTTACTATAGTAGCTGCAAATAGGTTATAATATTAATCGGGTACGCGGTTAATTAAATCAGTATTCAGTAATTACATTAACAAGATGTGTGTAGCATTTATATGGCAAAAGTCAAATTTACTCGAATTTCTGGTTGGTTCTATAAATATCGAATACCAAAGTATAGAATTTCTCAACGTTTTCTTGCTTTTAGTAAAAATTCAAATATAATTCTTTTAATCATTCATGTGTATGTACAAGTACCGTCAATTAACTGACTATTTACTACACCGTCCAATAGTAATTTATCGGTTTCCGGAAGTCTTGTAATAGTAAAATATTAGCTGCTAAGTGAAAAGGCAAATAGAATTTCTATTATGAAAATGATGTTGATTTCCAAATGATGGTCATGACCTACATCCAAATTATCAAACATAATACTGATTTAGCATCATAGTTGTTTTGGAACGTAAAAGCCATTTTGTAAAGCGTCTCATTCTCGTTACATTCAAAGTTTTTTTTTTTAAAAGAAGGGTTTCGTTACATTCAAAGTTTCAAACATAAACTTGGTGATATAGTATTACAGTAAATATATAGCGACAAAAATGTGAAATAATATCTTTCAATAGTTCTTTTATAGATTTTATAGCCTAGTCTATCTTTTGAAATAAACAATAACGTGCTATCAATTTTTGAATAACAGATCGAAACCATCGTATCATTATTTTATTTTCAATGATATATATATCAACCATACGCCTCCGTAACCCATTATTTTGTCATTTTATAAGGTATTTTTGTATAGGTCAAACATATCTTAGCCATACAAAAATATTTTTAGGTCTTGCCCACAATTTGGCTTGACCTCAACAAACTATGGCATGAACAAGCCAGTCGACGGAAAATATTAAAACTATTAAACATGTGAAAAGTGGAGAAAAAATAGAATGTACTTCGTTAGATGGTCCTGCTTTACACACCTGAGTTTAATTTTGGTACCGACTCCAAAACCAGATCGCACTATAGGCAGAAGTCTAAACTCATAGATAGGCTATGCTAAACCCAATGAAATTCCAAAAAGCCAAGTTTCATCGGTTTATACCCATTTTGTCTCTCTTTTAGTTTGGACTCTTTTTTGGTTTTTACTTCCCAAGCGTGTGCACTTGGTATTAGAGATTTTTTTTTGTTTATTTGATCTTTATATATAAGAAACTGAATACAGTAATTGATCAACTTATTCACAGTACATAATAAATAATAAGAAAAAATATTAGTCAAAACTTCAAAGTCCACGAGCCCAAGCATCCAGACCTCTGTCTTCGTGAACATAAGTAACCCTCTTCACCACAGTTAATTATTCATGTCGCTCGCCTTCAAACTTTTATCTTTGACCAAACTCGTTAATTAATATCCCTTGTTACTTAATGTTTTAAACATATTTGTCTAATTTGGTATTTCATTGATTATCAGGGTTTCAGATTATAGAGTAAGGATTAAAAAACGTGGAAGCCAAATAGCCTTGTTTACTTCTATCGTTTCTTTTTCTTATTTACCCGAAGACATATAATAAGTTTGAGAGGGAAAATGGTCTATACCCCCATGAATTTGTGGGAAAAACAGTTTTTCCTACGTGACTTATTAAACCATGCCAAAATACCCACAAACTAGTTTAAATTTTAAATTCACTACACGCAGTTTACAATCGTGGTTTAGTACCCCAAATCCGCTAACGACATTTATACTTTGTTAACAGAGTTAAATGACCGTTATTATAATAAAATAATTATTTTTATTTAATTAAGATCCTTATGAGAACGACGTCGTTTTGCAATTGGGGGAGTTATTTGGGGGGAAATCGCGATTGAAATCGAAATTAGGGTTCATCTCGGTGTAAACCCTAATTTCGATTTCAATCGCGATTTTCCCCCAAATAATTCCCCTAATTGCAAAACGACGTCGTTCTCATAAGGATCTTTAATTAAAAAAATAATTATTTTATTATAATAACTTCTGTTAAACGGTCGTTTAATTCTGTTTGTTAACAGAGTATAAATGTCGTTAGCGGATTTGGGGTATTAGGCTACGATTGTAAACTACGTGTAGTGAATTCAAAATTTAAACTAGTTTGTGGGTATTTTGGTATGGTCTGATAAGTCACGTAAGAAAGCTGTTTTCCCCACAAGTTTATGGGGGTACAGACCGTTTTCCCAAGTTACAGATCCGCCCTTAGAAAATATATGGGCGAGAAGTATTTTTTTTTTAGAACTTATTAAATAAAAGAAATTTGTAAAATAAAGAAGGAAAGGCTCATAATTTTAGAATTGCAATTTGTTGTAATTTTATTAATATTTCATGTACTTTGTATGTAATCTTATATACTATATAAATAAAATAGATGTTAGAAAAAAGGAAAGACTCGAACTTTTTAATTATATATTATTAATTTAAATAATTCTGAAAAACATAAGGGTTATACAACCAGTTTATTGGAATAAAAATTCCGCGAAAAGAGAAATAGATTACGAGAAGCAATTATAAAATTTAAGGCCAAATAGTAGGTTTGGGTATGGACTGGATATCCAGAAAAAAATCTACTATTTGTGATCGGTTTTGTTCCAATTGAATATTATTTTTTTGATTCGTTTTGATTTGGAATATTTTAATGATCTGGAAATATGGATATTCAGAATTTTTTATATATTTGTCGGTTATCCGCTATGATCTATTAAAAAAATTATAATAATATATTAATATTAAAAATTAGATTAAATATGTCATCAAAAGTTTAACAACATACCATCAAAATAAGTTTAAAAAACTAAATTCAATCGATATCATTAATCACAACATTATTGAAAATGTGATAAAATTAACACAAGTGTCAAACAAGTCGATAACTTTTCATGGTAGATATTTTCCAAGTCGTTTCTCTAAAGTCAAATTTTTTTTTATTAAAAGCAAAATATATGTTTCAATCATGCACACATAAAATAAAACCCATACCAAAGAAGATGAAGAACCCACTTTAAAGAAGATGAATCGACGAAGTCCACAACGTCTTTTTTTTTACATATTAATATGTGTTACGGATTTGGTAGATCATATTTAGACATTACTATCATATGCAATATAATACGTGTTTTTGTTTTGTACAACAAAAGAAAAAAATGGTGTATTGATGGCACAAATATAGTCCACCAAATTTATAACAAATATTAATAAGTAAACATATATATATATATATATATATATATATATATATATATATATAGTATTTTTAAAATTAGTATTTGCTATTTATTCTATTTTTACGGATATTATTTTTTATTATTTGCTTTGTTTAAGAATTTTAGAAATATTCGGTTTTTTCCGAATCAAATCAAAACGAATATCAAAGCAAATTAGATTTAACAAATATTGTTCCATGCCTACCTAAAAGATGATGAACCAGAAGGTGAGAAGAAATTAGGTGAAGCAAATAATTTTCGCGCTCCGACGTACAAACGTAATTCACAATCCTCCAAAACGCTAAATATTTTCGAAAACCGATTTGTCCGTAACCATAAACCATATCTGCCCACGGCCAAGTTTCAAAGAGGTTCGTTATCTACGAGTTGTCCCGCGGCCACGAACACCGATTACTACAAGTAAGTAACCAACACTCAGATTCTTCCTCCCCAGATTGTCGTCACTCCCTTGCTGAACAAAATTCTCCATTACCATGCATAAACAACCAAGCTTCAATCCGATCAAGGGCCGATCTCAACCTCCGACAAAAAGATAACACCACTAGAAGAACCGCCATCCTCTAATGGTTGCAAACGCCATCACAATAATTGTCTTTGGCATTCAACGCAAACCCACCCCCTGAAGAAAAGAAATCACATCTCTAAACTTTGAGTCCCACTATTACTTGGTTTCCTCACCGTCCTCGAACAAAGAAACCTCGCGCGCATATGTTTTTATGGGATTTCAACTTAATCCGAAAGAGTCATAGTTGGGGTCAAAAGGGTCCGAACAAACAAAGTAAATGAGATTAAAGTGGGGTCGAAAACTCTATGTTATTCATAATTATGCCAAAGCCGAACAATGAACAAGATGACAAGATGGGATGTCGTCGATAGACGAGCTCCCTAAAAATTGCTTGGGCTCGCCGCTTTATAAGTGTAGCTCATAGCTTTAGCAAAATACAAGATGGCGTAAAATAAACAGTAAATGGTCTATTTATAATAAAAGTGGTAAAATTTCCTGTTGGGCTGTTGACTCCTTAGCATGCTTTAGTCTTTGCGCCGAAATATTTTTGATGAGGTGTCAGATTTCAGTGCGCTTATGGATGGGGTGCTAAACCCATATCCAACAGTTAGTCCCCCCCCCAGTTCGTCGTTTTTCGGCTCGCGTCGAAGTCGGCGAATTTTGAATTTTCAAGCCAGGCAAAAAAATGATTGGCTCATATGGCTTGCTCGGTGCCGATAGGACCGTTGAGCTTCATTCGCGGCTTGAGATCCGAAAAGACGTGAGTCGAAATCGAAAAGTCACGCCATCTGTGTTTTCTTGATAACCGCTCCTTTGTTGTTCTATAAACCGCCTTTTGGGTTTTCGTTTCTCTAATTCCGTCTTTTAATCCAAGTATTGTTTCTCTCTCTCTTTAATTTCCGCCTCGTATTTGCCTTCCAAACCGTCATATTTTTCTGTTTACTTAGATTCGTCAGTATGAGGGTATATTCTAGTTACAATTCGTCTTCTAGTAGTGATGGCCTCAGTTCTTCCGAGTCATCGGATGATAACACCGTTTAATCTAGGTCAATTGAGGGGGATGACGATTTCTTAAAATCGTGAACTGGATGGAAAACTCGTCTGTTTTGGGGTGCTCCGATAGTAATAAAACCTTTCGACTCCCAGATGTTTGTTAACGCCTCCTCTTCCCAATCTCCTGAAAAGGAGAATTTAAATGCTTCCATCTGAGAAGGTCGAGAAGGTGAAGATGAATAGAATCCGGGAGTCGGTGATGACGAACAAGGTCACCAGGGTGATGATGATGATCTTGTTGACTCAGAAGGGGAGAAGGTTTGATCGAGGCACAGTGCAGATGCCTCCGATAATAATCCTCGATCAAAACCTTCGAGAGGAAAGAAGAAGGGGAAGAAGAAAGAGACAGTGGAGGAGCATGAGACGACTTCGGGGAAGAATATTGTCATTCCTCGAGAAATTCGTCTTTTCGTAAATAAGCAGATTTCGTTGGATAATATTCTGAAAACTTGTACTCGTGTTCCAGGTCTCGAGCTTCGGTTTCTGACCTCAGATGAGCGACCTTGGGACGCTCCTTCTGGTTGGATATGTTTATATGTTGATGGTTCTCGAAGTGTCATCTTTTGTTCCCTCTTCCAAGGCTTCTGGCTGAATATTGCGAAGCAAGGAAAAAGGCTATTTCTCAACTTTGCCTAATGATTATTTGTAATATGCTTGGGGTCCTAATCTTATCGGCTGATTGTGGCGTTGACATGTCTATCTGTTTCTTCGAGGAATTGACCTCGATTTCGATCAACCAAGGGACGTCAGGGACTTTCTATGTGACGAGGAGGCCAAGCATCGCTTGAAGGTTATGTCCGATGTCCCATGCAAGAATATTGCTTGCCAGGATAGTTACTTATTTGCACGAGTTAATGGCACGATGATGTTTGACACAAACAAGTTTTTCAGATCGGCCTAGAATCACGATCCTTATAGCTTTCTTTCCTTCATGCTCGTCCATTGCATAAAATGTTGGTTTCGTGGACCCTGCCGATATTCTTTTCTAGTTGGGTAATAAAAGGCGTGGGTCAGATTTTGGGAACGAGGTTGAGCATTCCAGTGATGCGGGATTTCCTTCTTCCTCTGCTCGTGCTGACGAGCCGGTGGTCCATCCGGGCGGCGTTAATCTGACGCTTGATGGTATATCCCCTGCTGTGATTGAGCATATTTTTGATGCGAACAAGACAAGGTTGGGAAAAGGCCGTGATTTTGAGCCATAATATAACTACAAGGGGAAGGGCCCTTTCGTGAATGACAAGCTCTCTCGTGCGAACCTCTTTCAGAAGATATCATCGAGAGCACCTTGAAGGATCGTTTAGTGTTAATCCTGATTCAGTTCATCAGATTAATAGATCCTAAACATGCCAGATCTAGGTTCTCTTGAATAGAAACAATGTAGATCTCACCTTTTACCTGTTTATGCAGCGGAAAGAGAAGGTAATGGTCAGAGATCAGCAGAACCACCAAGAGATGGATCCTCCAAAGGCTCACACACGCACACCGGGAATTTGGCTGCTAGACCGAGCAAGAAGGAGGCGCAGAGAGAGGCTATTTGCGGCGCAGAAGGGAAGAGTTAGAGGAGAAAAGACTTGGTTTTAGTTTATAAAACCCTTCTTTATCTCTATTGGGCTTTTAGGCCCAATTCCCTGTCTGATTAAATCCTTTAGTCTCTCTAAGCACAGTAAATGCCTAGCACTTTTACCGTACTTCTGCTAAACCGTTCTTTCGTATATTCCCGTTAGCTTAGGCGTGTGACCCATATGGGATCATATAATAAAGGCAACAAGTCCGAGACTTATAGATCATGAGCGGACTCTAGCAAGCCATCATGACCCCCAGTATTATATGACTTATGTCTGATCATTGACATACTCTTACTTTCTAGAGACAACACCGAGATTACTGGACACAATTCCAACAATCTCCCACTTGTACTGGAATCTCTGTATTCATAATACTTTTGTCTCAATATCTCGATTAGTCATAAGGCAAGATGAGTGTCATCCTTATAAAGTCTAATCATGTTCATCGGACTCTGATTTGATACTGACAATCCAAACGACTCGGGACAGTCCGTTTGAGCATGGCCATGCATTTTCCAGTATTCAAATCTCCGATTGGCCTAGAGATATTCACTCCATTTATATTGAAGGGACAAATCCCGTCTTGTTCCATCACTGTAAACTACTCATTTCGTAATACACCCAAACAAGGTCCTTATAGTTATCGCATAACGACAGCGTTAGACAATGATCAAAGCGCATCAGTTCATGTGCAGTCACATGCATGCGAACTCAGGTCTAAGGACTATACTCTATAGTCGTAGTAAGAATCTCTTATGACACATATATAAATATCCTGAAGAGTTCTTATAAGCGGGTCTAGTCCGGTCGTATGCACCCCACATACACCTATGTACTGACTTTGATGCCGCGCATCTATGACACACTGAGACTTTGTCATAAGTCACATACCAATCTAGTCTCACACGGTTGTTGGTGTTCCAATTTCAACAACCTTCGACTAGGGACTAGGATGATATAAGCCATCTATCAAATATAGGGTCTCATGATCAAGCTAAATGACTTTGATAACTCAAGATCAAGTCACTTACTTCGATGACCTATAAAATGGTTCATATCATTTTGGAACGATTATTTCATCACAGTTAAAATAATCTTGAAATAATAATTTCAATAAACATCATAAAATGTTTTACAAGAACATATCAATAACTAAATAAAGCCCTTTACTAACTCCCACTGAAATTTAGACTACATCTTAATTTCACTTATCCTACAGCAACAGTCCGTGACTCGTGCTTAGGCCTAAGGAGTGGCTTCGTTAATAGATTAGCAACGTTCTCATGCGTTGAAACTTGCTGATCTACTTAACATCTCTGTCATTTATCTCACGGAATAGGTTATACCTATCCTCAAGGTGTTTGGACCTCTGATGTGCAGCTAGTCTCATCTATGCTGGGAATCACATCGAGTTCAGTGATGAACTCTTCTTTCCAAACAACCTCTTTCGCCGCTATCCAAACTGCGAAATGTTCAGCTTAAGTCATGGAGTCAGCAACAGTGCCTTGCACCGCCAGACAGACACAAGATATAACCGGACTGTGACCGGAAATCATCTTTGTCCGTTGGAAACTTGCCTTTCAGACTCTACCGACTCGTAGCACCTCACTTTCTCCGTAAATCAAGAACTTATCCTTAGTATTCCTCAAATACTTTAGGATATTCTTTACGGCAATCCAGTGATTCTTTGCTGGATTTGACTGGTCTTTACTTGTCTTGCTTAACATTAAAGCAACATCAAACAAGTACGTTTCATGGCATACATGATAGATCCAATTGCCGACGCATATGGAATCTTATCCATGCATTTAAGCTCAGCAGTTATCGTAGGACACTGTGTCTTGCTTAACGTAATGCCATGTGACATTGGCATAAAACCCTTCTTGGAATGCTGAAAACGTGTAGGACTTTGTCGGGATAAGAATCCTGACTTTGTCCTACCAGCTCTTTCGGATCTCTATCTTTAGATCCAAAATCCAAGAACTACGTGGCTTTACCCATGTCTTTCATAGAACCAACTCCCAAGCCAGTCCTTTACCGACTGCAGCATTGGGACGTTATATCCGAGAATCAGTATGTCATCGACATACTTCCTGAGAAATGCAATATTGCTCCCACTTATCTTTTAGTAAAAGCACAGTTCCATTTCGTTCATGTTTAAGTCAAAACCTTGACTATTTCAACAGAACGAAGATTTCAACTCCGATATGTTTGCTTCCATCCATGAATGGATCGATGAAGCTAACTTACACAAAGTGTATATTTTCGGAGTCCGGGCTCACTTTCGCTTATTTGAATTTCGCAGATTCGTCGCTTTCAATGATCATCAGATCATGCAAACTCTCAATGATCATCAGGTTCAACTAATTCCGAGAAATCACTCTCGGATTAGTGACTGATTCATTCATCTCTGCGAACTTCAGGCTCTACAGGTGTAGATTCTACAGAAATCTGTAAATCCATCCGTTGCTCTCCCTCAACAGGTTGAGCAGCCTCCTGTATTTCTCGAATTTCTTCGAGTTATACTTTTACTCCCACTGTTCTTCTTGAAAATAACTTCCCTTCTTAGAAAACAGAATGGACGTAAAAGTAACAAGCCTTGGTTTCCCTAGGACAACAAGCGAAGTAGCACAACTACAAATACTCAGTAAAGACGAATTTGGATCGATTCCAATCCACATTTACGTGGTGTCTTTCAACTGATATTGGTGGAACCTTTTCAGCGTAAACTTAGATATTTCTAGAGTGTTATTCTTAAATAATATCATGGAAGATTCGTGTGACTCATCTTTAATCATTTCTAATAAGATCTGATTCTTTCTCACAGAAAAACCTTCAGGTTTTCAGGAGAAATGAGCTGTGAAACGATTTCACACTCATTCAGATGATCACACAATCAATGACTTAAGTATTCTCACTCGTGATTTAATCCAGAGTCTTAATACTTTTGTCATTCAGATCCTATACTTCATTCTGGAACTCTTTCGACCATGTCAAAGAATTCCGACTTGTGTCTCATCAAATGAACACAGTCACACTCACTGAAGTAATCAGTAGAGACAATGAAGTACAGGAAATTTTCTCTGGCATTACTGCTCATTGGGCCACATACATAAGTATGTTCCAGGTCCAATAAGCCTTTGGGCCTTTCTCTAGCTCGGCTAAGATAGGCCCTTTACCTTTTGGTCTAGTAAACAGAATTCAAGTCTCATAAGATATCTTATCAAATGAGCCCAACAGTCCGTAACTATGGGATTTCTGAATCCAACTTACTCTATGTGACCAAGACTTTTATGCCAAGAAAAATCAGGTTTAATTCATCAGATTTAAACCAATTCGGTATTTATGTTACATTTAGGCACTCTTTGGTTTAAGATATAAAACCCATTCCATGAATAGGGTGCTACAATTAATATTTCATTAAGATCAAAAGAACAAAACTTGTCTTTTACCAAAATGAAAAACATTCAAATTCTTACAAGAAAATGAAAGACAACTCTGCTTAAAGCAGGTACATTGTAGCAATTACTTAATACAAAACCAAGCCTCAAAGGGATCTATAAGTGAAAACCCTACGGCTGAGGCAGTATCCCAAGCTCCTTCCAGACATGTAGTTTCACTTGCCCTTACTTCAAAGTTCTACTGTTGCCTAGGCTCTGCATATTATTACAAATATCAGTGCCACAACTAGTATCCAATACCTATAAGGTAGAACTTGAAGTAATAACATGAATACCTGAGGAAGTAGTCTCATACATCAACTTCAACTCCTCATCATCTTCCATGAGTTTAATGCAATTTCTCTTCCAATGCCCAATCTCCTTACAGTAGCAGCACTTACCAACGTAAGAGGTATCTGACTCGGGCTCAGAAGACACACGCTTGCCATGATTCAAAATCTGGACAACTTTGTCTTCACCCTTGTCAGCATTAGGTTTAGTAAACCTACCCTTCTCATTCATGAGATTGTACAGGGTACTCTTCACGTTTGGCTCAACTGTCTTGAGCATATCATGCAGTTCAGTCAGCGTCTTCGTTAAGCCTTTCTTGATATAGTTCCTTCTGAACTTATCATAGCTTGACGGCAGTGACTGCAGAATGATCTCAGTTGCCAATTCTTGGCTAACTGGATAATCCAGTTTCCTCAGGTTATCAATGTAACCCATCATTTTACTGACATGAGGACTCACTGGATTATCATTTGGTAGCTTGCAGCTAGTGAGAGACTTAACCAACCGGTATCTCTCCACTCTTATCCGCTCCTGAAATTTCAATTTCAGGTTGTTGATCATCTCTATTGGCGACTCCATGTTCTCATATTGCTTCCGCAAGTCTGAGTCCATGGTAGCCAATATCAGACCACGCACATCTACCGCATCATTATAATGCTTATTCCAAGCATCATATACTGCATGAGAAGCATTGGACCCGATCCTCACGGGGAGAGCTCTCTCAAGGACATAGTCCTTTCTCTCCTGCCTGAGGACTAGCTTCAGGTTCCGCGACCAAGTCAAGAAATTTGATCCGTTCAGTTTGTCCATCTCAAGGACAGACCGGATCGAGAAAGTGTTTTGATTGTTTGTGCTAGTCATAACTGAAATATAAGATAAAAGGATTTTTAGTTAATATGTTCAATATGATTAATCTCGCATTGTACTTAATATGATTAATCTCGCATTATATTCAATAACATCAGTTACCCTCAATAGAATATAATGATTCCAAGATCCACATATAACTAAGATCAAAGTGGGCCACTGGCCATCACCCAACCTTAGCTTATATCGGTAAGCCCTATGTCGGCTAATTATATCCGTGATATAACTCTTGGTTGTGAATCTGGGCCCGAGGCCCAATCCACTCTGATGTCTCAAGGCCCGGGACTCCCGATGGCCTAGTCAAGAAAACCAGACTATACAGTCATGTAATCATTAATGTCTGGGACTCCCAATGACATTTATGAATCACAAACCGTCTTATCCACGCAAAAGTAGACACCCTCACACTGTAAGGCCATGAATACAATTGAATGGGCTTCGACAGCTGACATAGACTGGACAAGACATCCAACGCTTGGTATTATTTGAGGTTTGTAGGTTTATTAAAATCTTATCCCAAAATAGAAGATTACTATTTTGGGAAACTTTCCTTTTTGGGAAACCTACTAATTTTGGAAACTTTCTAAAATTGGAAACTTCCTAAAAATTGGAAACTTTCTAAAATCGGAAACTTCCTAAAATTGGAAACTTTCTAAATATAGAAATTTCCTAAAATCCAAAACATGCAAATCTAGAAACTTCTAATTTAAGAAACTTTCTAATTTCAAAATTTTGGAAACTTATTAATTTAAAAATCGATTTTATAATTTTATAAAATAAATTTTAAATTAATTCTGAAGAAAAGACTCAAATAATTGGCCCAATTGTTTTAACTTCTTGGCCCGAGGCCCAAGAATTGGTTCATGTCCAAGACATAACCCAATTGCCCAATTAAATGACATAACCGGTCTGGTTCATTAAAATTGGTCTTAACCAAAATTAATTACTACGATGACCACAATTGTCAACCGGTTATTTACTAAACCGGATTTTCTCAATTTATTTGGTCCAACCAAATCAAATTAGAAAATCTGGTTTAGGCACAAAATCCAATTTTTCGACTTTGGATTTCTTATCCCGGTTTAACCAGAACTTAATAAAATTATTAAATCTGTTTATTAAACCGCGACGTTAAATTTTAATAAAATTTTAAACCGAGCCTTAAACCGAACCGAACCGATTGGTCACGAACCGTTCACGGTTGTGACCTAGCCGCAATCGAGACGAGACATCGGTCAGCCGCAAGCAACGGACGCGATCCAAGATCGGTCCATGTCTTTCGCGACGATGCTCGGACGGGACGCTCGGGACGCGGACGGTATGGGACGGTCTGTCGATCGTCGAGCTCGGGTCGGTTGCTTCACTCGATCGCCGAGCGATCGGGACAGCGTTGGACGAGAGCGGGACGATGCCGGGCGTGACGGGACGAGGCGCGACGATCCGATCGCAATCGATCGTGCGATCCTCGGCTGATCCAATCGACCACTCGACGCGATGCTTGATCCGTCCGATCGATCGACCCGCCGTCCAGCCATGCTCACGATCGTGTCGATGACACAAGCCGATCCACGATCGGTTTGTTCGTCAAAACGATCCGGACGTGTGATCCGAAACTGATCAACACTCCGACGCATACCGATTCAATATAGATCGGATCATGCGATTTCTTGTTTGTTTAGGTTTTTAATTCTTGTTTCTTAAGTGTTTTTCCTTATCAGTAGGTTGATTCAAAAACACTTCTTAAACAATCCTAAACTTGATTCTAAACAAGAAAAACCACAGAACCAATGGCTCTGATACCACTGAAGGAACGTTTAGTGTTAATCCTGATTCAGTTCATCAGATTAATAGATCCTAAACATGCCAGATCTAGGTTCTCTTGAATAGAAACAATGTAGATCTCACCTTTTACCTGTTTATGCAGCGGAAAGAGAAGGTAATGGTCAGAGATCAGCAGAACCACCAAGAGATGGATCCTCCAAAGGCTCACACACGCACACCGGGAATTTGGCTGCTAGACCGAGCAAGAAGGAGGCGCAGAGAGAGGCTATTTGCGGCGCAGAAGGGAAGAGTTAGAGGAGAAAAGACTTGGTTTTAGTTTATAAAACCCTTCTTTATCTCTATTGGGCTTTTAGGCCCAATTCCCTGTCTGATTAAATCCTTTGGATTTAATCAGGCCCTTTAGTCTCTCTAAGCACAGTAAATGCCTAGCACTTTTACCGTACTTCTGCTAAACCGTTCTTTCGTATATTCCCGTTAGCTTAGGCGTGTGACCCATATGGGATCATATAATAAAGGCAATAAGTCCGAGACTTATAGATCATGAGCGGACTCTAGCAAGCCATCATGACCCCCAGTATTATATGACTTATGTCTGATCATTGACATACTCTTACTTTCTAGAGACAGCACCGAGATTACTGGACACAATTCCAACACACCTCGGATATTATTCCATGTCATTGAGATGCATAAACATTTTCTTCAGGAGGGCTTTTTCATCATTTTTCTATGGTAAGCATTATGATCTTTCCCTTGTGTTTCTTCAGAGCGTGTGTGTTAGTTCAAGATTATCCCACTCTCTTCCTCTCTTTTACATGCCTTTGCTGAACTCAACAAGCTCAGGGATTCGTATGAATACGAGATGAGGCAGGCTAAGTTGAATGAGGAGGATCTCAAGGAGAAGCTCGACGGGTTTCAGGATTTCGTTCGGGAACTGAAGGAGCTCCTAAGAAGCTTGCAGAGATGGATGGGCTCGCTGCTACCTTGTCTTTAGAGAAGCAAAGGGTCGAGGATATGGAGAAGAAGATGGTTGATCTAAAGGACGAGAAACGAAACCTTCTGCACAAGGTTGAGGTAGAATTCGATTCCCTTAGGTCTAAGGTTGATCGCCTTGTGTCTGAGCGTGATAAATTACGAGCTTCATTTGACGAGCGTTCCACGCCGAACGTAGACATTGCACAAGAAGGCTTTGGTTCGCCTCAAAAATCTTAGGTTGGAGAGAGAGGAGAGTGAGTCATTTATTGCTAAACTTTTGGAGCTGAATCAGGTGGTTGCTATTTTCAGTCCCTATCAGCTCCTTGTAAAGGAGTGCATCCCAGTTCCTCCGACCAAAATCGAAGAAGACGAACCTCGCCTGAGGAAAGAGCTCGACGCATTGAAGCATACTGACCTTACTCCTAATGATATGTGTATGTCGCCGCTCCTCGAGCTGACGTACGGCAGCGCCAACCCTGAAGGACCATAGGAGAGGAGAGAAGGGATGAGTGCAGCATTTGGGACCGTTGAGGGTGTGACTGATCCTCGTATTTCCGACCTCCCATAGTGATTCTCCATGTTGTAACTTTAGTTTGTATTTTGGTTGTTGTTTGAAAAATTCCCTTTTTCGTTGTTTTGATATTTGGGCTTGGCCCGAATGTCCTATTTTTAATTTCCTTTGACTCTTGAGGGTTTAGTCGACCTCGTGAGATCGTTTTTACTTTGCTTAGATTTCCTTTTTGGGTAATCTTTAGGTCGTCGGGTGCTTGGAGCTCGTTTACTGCTCGTCGTGGCAGCCACATTGCTGTTTTGATATCGTTTCGAAGCGTCTTTGTGGTCAAAATGTTTTGAAGTGTTTTGACTGTTGTGAGATCTGAGATTCACACCAAGAATTTGTAATCGTGGATTTGGACTTTTGGATATAGAAATGGTATAGATTTCCTATGAATCAAAGACTTTATTGAGATTGATCGTCGAGATAGAACAAACATAGTCGAAAAGAGAGTACTAGTATGATGATCGAGCTATCTAGTCGAAGTGTTCTTAATTAGGGTTGGAATGTCTTGAATGAATCGCCACTTCTCCTTTAAATACTCTCGACCATCATCTTCTTGTTCCGATATTTCGGCCTCGCCGTGATAACGATCTCCGAGATTTGCGTGGATCAGTTGAACCGACGAAGACCAGGTTACTCTATCTCCGCGTCGTATCCTATCGAGCTCGAGCTCGATCGCCTTGCACTTCGGCGTTGCTTGGGCCTTGTCAGGACGTCAATGATATTTTCGTATTTCAGCGCATTTAGGCTATTGTTTAGGTCATGTTTTGCTTCTTTTTAGTTTCCTTTAGCTTCATTTCCTTACTCATTGGTGTGTTTAGAGTATAGGATCATCTAGAGCTAAGTTTAGGAATTCTAGGCTTGCATTTGGAGTGTTTTTGGTGTGTTGCAGGTGCAAGGAGTATTGGTGAGCTTGGAAGTGGAGTCTAGAGCTCAAAGGACTAAGGAAGACCCAGCAGGAGTCCATATCGGGATGCATATCGACCTGGCAACCCGATACACACTCTCGAATTAAATTCAGACAGTCCATATCGGGATGCATATCGACCTGGCAACCCGATACACACTCTCGGATTAAATTCAGACAGTCCATATCGGGATGCATATCGACCTGGCAACCCGTTACAGATCCCATAATTTCACTTGGATCCGGGTCAATACCCAGTTTGTTCCGGGTTGACCCGGTTCGCCCCCATATTCACTACTTAAGCCAAAAACCTATTTTCTATTGTTTCTTAAGCTTGTTTTGTTGCTAAAACTCTTTTGTAAGAACAAGATTGAATTTTAATTAATCTAGTACTTCTTTTGAGATTTCTTCTTTTTAATCTTTCTACTTTCTCTAATCTCCAATGATTAACACTATCTCTTTGGGTTTTGTTGATCACATGATGATTAGTGAGTAGTCTCCTTTTGAGCTTTTGGGTTAGGAAGATTTGAGTGATTAGGGGTTGAATCTTGATGTCTAAGGTTTAGATTTGATTGATCCTTTCTCATTAGATGCTCTTAATGCTAGATTAGGCTTAGCTATCCTTGATCTAGAACTTTGAGATTTTGTTGCACATAAGGTGTTCGATGAAATGCTAGCTAGGATTTAATGAGAGCTTTGCATTCTTATCCAATGACAATTGATGTGTAAGGTGCTTAGTAGCTAAAGGACTTGTGTTTTATGCATGCTTGCTTGTGATTAACCAATGAAAGTTGATGACATGAGAGTGTATGGTTAATGACATGAGAGTGTATTAACTTGAATTAGTGTTCCTAAGCTAAAGGATTAGCATTTTAATGTTGTGTTTGACATCTTGATTCAATGCTTAGTTGCTTAGATCAAATTTTCTATACCCAAGAGCTTGATCTTTAATCATATATTTGAATCATCTTGTTTGTTCTCTCTAGATTCATTTTATTGCTTGATATTGTTAATTGCACTTAGGATATTAGAATTTCAACTCAAATTGGTATTGCTTGACTCTAGAGGTTTAATGTATTCTTATTGGCTCTATTCGTCCCAAAAAGGTTCGATACCTCAAAGCTACACGATAAGCTTGAGGAATTGGTACCTCAAAGGATTGTAAAATCCCTGCTATCAGTCAATCGTATGGGCCCAACAAAGGATAACAGTCGATCTCTCTGTCTTGATTTTGGAACGGTCTCATGATTATGGGCCCTTGCTTTATTTGTTTATGGGCCGGATTTCCTAGAGGGAAATCCAGTACCAACAATAGCCCCCCAACCCATTAATTTCGATAAGTCGAGGTTTATGGGCGGTAGACTTACTTGAGAAGACGCGCGTGCGCCCCGGGTGTCAGAAACCCTAATAGTCATCTTTGGATCTTATTATGATCGGACGGTTCAAATCGAGCGCATGGATCGAATTGATTTACTTGTAGCGCGTGTGTTATTTCAACCTTTTGTTTTCTAGAGGATAACTTCATCTGCCGTCGATCCGATCAATCGTCAACGGCTGAGATCTCTCGAGTTCGATAAGTCTTATCGGCCTTGATCTACGCGGATGTGAGTTAATCATCGGTCACTTACTCCTGACCGTAGATTTCATACCGACGGCCAAGATCGTAGGAGATCGAAGGATCCTAACTGTCTCGATCTTTTGTAATCATTTTTAAACTTTAAATCGAGCGGTTGAGATTGTAGGATACGAAAGATCTCGTGGATCTCGAGAGAGGAGGTACACGAATTGGCTTAAAAGGAGAAGTTACCCAGCAGGCCAGCACGATTCCCATTACCGCTCGCACTACAAATCGGCAAGGTAACTTCTTCTTTCTTACTTTGGTATTTTCGTTCCTCGCTCTTGTTTCTTTTAATGTTATTCCGAAACTCTTCTCTCTTTAGATCTTCTATTTCGATTGAAAAAAAAAAATTTTCGATCCATCGACCGTCATGGCCCGGAAGAGTATGACCAGGGCAAGCACTAGTGTGGCGGCAGGATCGTTTGGTCCACATCCGCCGTCCAGCTTGACTGTCGACCATATACATCGTTTGCGGTCGAAGTGCCAAATCCCTCCGGGGGTAGAAATAATCGTTTCGTCTTTGGCGATGTCGCCGGAAACTACTGTGGAGGGCTATTGCTGCGCCTCTTACACCTATTTTGATAAATGCGGATTTTTTTTCCCAATCTCTCGCGTTATCTCATGGGTTCTGGCTCAGCTTCAGCTGGCCTTTCACCAGATGACCCGAATTTTGTCCGGTATGTTATCGAACTCGGGGTGAGAGCCGTCGAGGAGGGTATTGACTTCGGGGCCGAGGAATTGATGAGGGTTTGTTCAATAAAACATAACATCCGTTTTCCTGGTACTTACTACCTTTCTCCTCGTCATGGGAAGATCCTCGAGGAGATCCCAATGAGGGATGCGTGGAAGAATAAGTACTTCTTCTTCAGGATCAACAATCATTCCATCGAGGGTTTCGATTACTCGGTTATCCCGACAAGATGGGCAGCTAGCTTTGGTTAGCTTTTAGGGATTATCAGTGTTCCTGATTGCTTTGACGTTCTCAATATTGAGCCGTTTGCTGACGCATATTTTTTGTCTTTCCTATGTAGAGGCTCCTGAATCGTTACCCCTGAACCCGATTACATCGGATTTAATTGCTCGTCTCCGGAGAGGAGACATCCGTTGGTCTAGCTTCACAGATCAACGAATTCGAGCTGCTCTTAGTCCTGCAGCCCGACGGCCCCTTTCGCACCAACCTCGGCTTTCGCAAAATGAGTCGCGCTCCCCTCACCAGCCCGCTTCAACTCGAGTTGTTCTGGCTTCGCTCCGGATCGCCGAGCGGACTGGAGAAAGTAAGTATCCTGGTTGGTTCGTGCGAAGGTTTCTAGTGCCGTCTATTTCTTCTATGTATATTCTTTTTAAAAGAACTGACTCGAGTTCGTTTTATCCTTAGATCGACTTGTCTCGGACGATAGTTCTACCGCCAGTACCCCTTCTTTTGAAAAGATGTCGCGAAGGTCGAGCAGCCGTAGGAACGGGAAGGATCATGTTGATCTGGCGAGGAAAATGAAGGCCGGGGACTTGAGCAACACCCTCCTTTTTGCAATGGGAGAAACTCTTCCTCCCCCTCCCTCGATCCCTCCTCCTAGCTCTGTTCAAATTTCTCCTCCTCCGGCTACAGGATCCGGGGAGGTGAACATGGAGGTGGAGGATTTACCTCCCTCTTCGACCGGGCAGGAACTAGCCCAGGTCCCGTCCGGGGAGCATGCTTTGCGTGACTCTCGATCGAACGGCTCGAGGGGATCAAATGGTCGGAGTCGAGGTGCCCCTCCTCCTCTCGCGGCGAAGCGTCAAAGGACCGATGCGTAGGTAAGCTCGAAAAAACCAAGCCAAGGTGTGGAGGCGAGGCCCGCCTCTTCCGGGTCTTCCGGATCTTTTAACTGGCGCTTCAGGCACCTGAAGGAATGTCCGATCGCGGATGACCCAAAGGGTGTGGATTATTTGCTGAGGCATTTCAAGCCCGCATGCGTCCAGCTCCCAACTATAGGGGATATGTCTCTCGGCGACTCTTACACCGAGATGATGGCGGCCGCTGGGAAGGTAATGGTCTCTTCCTTTTGCTTTTTCGACCCGTTTTATGCTTAGCATTCGTTTATTGTTATTATTTTTTTGTAGGCTTTGGAGGCTGCGAACAAGTTCGTGGCTAGGGCCGAGCGCGAGCTGCGTGAAATACCGCAAGCCAGTGAGCTCGAGACTGTTAAGAAAACAGTGAGAGACCTGAAAGCGCAGTTGCAAGGGGCCTTGAATCGAGAGGAGGAGCTGAAGAAACAGCTCGTTAAGTTTGATGGAGTGGAGGCCCGTGTTATGATCCTGGAGAACCAGGAGGAGGACCTTACTCAGAAGCTGAACGTGGCCGTGAACCGGACTTTGGCCGCGGAGGAGGCGAGCCATGCAGCGGCAGAGGCCCGTCGAGCTGCAGACGTGCGGGCTGCGCAGTGTCAGGTTGACCTGGAGAAATCCCTTGCCAATCGGGAGCTTGATATGAAGGTATCTGCTCACGAGGCAAGGAAAGAACTCAATGGCCAGTACCTCGAAATTCTCGAGGGGATTAAGGCGAAGGAGGCTCAGCGGAAGGTTGCTACGAGAGCCGAGATTAGGCTTCAAGAGGCGTTAGCCAATATTGCGCTCATCGCTGAACTGGCTTCCGGCGAGCTTAACTTGACCAAGGAGGTGGTTGAGCTTGCGGAGAAGAAAAGGCTGGCGACGGAAGAGATGAACGCCGCGGCGGTTTCTGACTTTAGTATTAGCAAGCTGAATCTACCGGCAATGTCGGATGATTCGGTGATTATGGCTCGTCCTCTGACCCAAGCCGCTCCTGCCCTTGATCAATATGGATCGAATCTCCTGATCGGAGTTGGTTCGAGGGTTAGTGATGAAGCAGAAGGTTGTCTCGAGGGCGGAGCAGCTGCCGATGGCCAGGGAGGAGATGAGGACGAGGCTTCGTCCCCGTCAAAGCAATTTTAATTCTTTTGTTGTAGTTGCCCGGAAGGGCTTTTAATTCCTTTTCCAGACTTTCGTTGCCCAAGGGGGGCTTTCTTTTTATTTGCTTTTGACGTTGCCCGTAGCGGGCTTTTGCGACACTGAGGACGTTAAGTCCTCGTTTTTGTTTATGAATTGTCTTTAAATCTTGCATGCCTTAGCATAGATTTTACTGTTTTAATGCCTTAGCATAAAGTTTGGCCGTCGTGGCAGTTCGAACCTCTTCTGAGGGATCAAATAAATACCTTGGGTCGAATTGCCTTAGGAAATTTTCAATGAACTTTAGCTCGAACAAATTCGAGTTCGAGTTCTTCCTCAAATATGTTCGAGGTTCAATTCGCTCAAGGTGTAGAGTTCGAGCTTGGCGTTCAATGAAGATTTCTAAGTACATGATGAATCGAAGTAAACTTACATTGATTTATTCTGAGTGTGTGCGGAGGTCGTTTTGTGCAAACGGTTGTCTCGTTTTATCAGTCTTGATGTAGACTCGACCTCGTTGTTTTTGCTTAAAGGGGAGGGGGTATCCCCCCAATTCTTCTAAGCTGCATAAGGCTGGAAGAATTTTAGGTTTTCGAGGGATCATTTCAGATCGCTTGCTTTGGGACAACAATTTCAGTTCGTTCTGTTTGAAGGGAGCGTTTCGGGTCGCTTATTTTGGGACGACCATTTCAGTTCGTTTAATTTAGAGGGACCGTTTCAGGTCGCTTATTTTGGGACGACCATTTCAGTTCGTTCAATATAGAGGGACCGTTTCAGGTCGCTTATTTTGGGACGACCATTTCAGTTCGTTCAATATAGAGGGACCGTTTCAGGTCGCTTAAAAGGGATAATTATCGTTTGTTTCTAAAGAGATAATTTCATGCCACTTTATTTTTTGAAGAGATAATTTCATATCACTTGGTAAAATGTAATGGCGAAATATTTCGCAACGACTCTTAACTTTTACAATGGAAAGAGACATTGATCGAGAGGCTTATTTTGATTTCACAAAGATAAGTTAATACGACTTCGTTTGAAGTTGTCGAGCTCAGTAAGAGCTTTGTGTTGGAGGGGCGGCTGCGCTCGAAGTCGAGCTGCCTACGTACCCTTTTAAGGGGATCAAGCCGTTTCGTAGTTCGATTAGGTTGCGTACTTTAGTGAAAGTAATTTTTGAGGTTGATGATGTTCCAGGGTCGTAGTTCAGGTTTCTGGGTTTCCACCGACTTGAGTCGGTGACCTGGTAAGGACCTTCCCAGTTTGCTCTTAATTTTCCAGTGTGTTCTTCCTTTTTATGGTTGAACACTTTCCGTATGACGAGCTCCCCTACTTGAAACCTTCGAGTTTTAATTCTGGAGTCGTAGTAGCGAGCTGCGGCTTATTGGTAGTTCTGGATTCGAGCTAGTGCGAGATTTCTCCTTTCGTCGACGAGATCAAGCTCGTCCGTTATCATCTTGTTGTTAAGTTCCTCTTGACGTGGGCATTCTTCTTTGCGGATGCTTGACACGAGGATTTCGGTTGGTACTACCGCCTCGATTCCATAAGCCAGCGAAAAAGGAGTCTCGCCGGTGGATTTGCGGGGGGTAGTCCGGTAAGCCCAAAGTACGGCTGGGAGCTCGTCGCTCCAGCTTGTTTTGCACTCATTGAGTCTTTTCTTGAGGTTATTCATGATCGCTTTATTAGTTGCCTCTGTTAGTCCGTTTTGTGATACCCCGTATCAAAAATACGGTCAACGGGCAGCAGAAAGTCAACCGAGGGTAAAACCGTCATTTTACCTAAGTCAGGGGTAAAATGGTAATTTTACCAAAATTCGAGACGGAAACCGAGACGGACCAAATATTCTTATGTTTTAACATAAAGAATGTTTACAAGACCGGAATTGGAAGAATCGGAGTGGAAACGAGTTTTTCGGCTTATCGGGATGGAAACCGACTAAACCGAAGAAACTTCGGAAATTCATATCTTGAGCTACGTAAGCCCGAACGGAGTGATTCAAAATGCTAAATTCATCTGAAAGAATGAAGAATCTTATTTTGAAAGTTTTGGAATTTATGGAATTATCCGAGGCTGTTCTAAAATATTAAACCCGAAAATCAGCAAAACCGAGCAATGAGTAAGAGGGATTAATGGTGTGATTAGAAATGGATTAATGTGTGATTTGGCAACAAATAATGCTCAGAGAGACACTTGTCTCTTCCCCCTGTCGCCACCATTGCATGGTGAGGTGTCAAGCATGCCAAGATTCTATGAATCTCTCCTCATGCATGCAAACAATGTCTTGTCTAATTCAATGTACCCACCAAACACTCTACTCTAGCCCTCTCTCAGACTCTCTCTCGCGCTCTCTCTTCCTCTCTAGCCAGAAACATTACCTTGTTTGTGTTTGTGTTAGTGTTCTTGAGGAGGAATCCATCAAAATCCTTGCATGTTCTTTTTGTGTTCTTGAGTGAATCAAAGCTCAAATCTTTGCTCCTCTTCCACCAAATCCTCTCTCTCACCCTCGGCCACTCTTGTCTCTCTCTGTCACTCAAGATCAGGCAAGTTCTTGTCCAGAAACTCTTGCATGTTCTTGAATCACCAAGAAAAGCTCAAGAACCCTAGATTTGTCATTAAACCTTGTTTTGCAAGAAATTCCATAACTTTCATTTTATAAACTCAAATTCAGATCCAAAAAGCCCCATGGCTTCCTATTGATCTCCTCTACCTTTTCCAGCTGGTCGCCGCCGCTTTATTCGCCGGAATCAGCCGCCGGAGCTCCTCCTCCTCCTTTTGCTTCTTAGGCAAGAAAAGCTTGTAACTTGCTTTCTATAGCTTCAAATTTAGTTCTGCAAAGTGCTATGTGTTTGTGCTGAGATTCTCTATCCTTTCCAGTGAACCGCCGCCCCTGTAGCCACCGGAGATCGCCGGAAAACCGCTTGGAAGAAGCCGCTCCTTAGGGTTTGTAGAACCTTACCCTTCTCCTTAGTTTGTGGATGTTTTAAGGCTGGTATTGAATAGATCTAGTGGTGGTGATCATTTTGGTGTGTAGATTTGCAGAAGGAACCGCCGGAAAAAGCCCCTCCGCCGCCGGTCAACGCCTCCGCCGCCGGAGTCAACGCCGGTGTCACGTCGCCGGCGAGCCTCTTCCACCGCCGAGTAAAGCCGGTTCTCCAAGGAACCCATTGGTACAGTTGGTTTGCTTAATTGAGTTGGTTGTGGTGAGATTAAACCGGGTCAAAGGATGTTAAACCGGGTCAACGGTTTAACCCTAAACCGGTTGGTTAAGGTGTTGGGCCGGTTTACATTGAATCCGAGATTGACCGGTTTTGTGGTTTTGTGTTTCAGGAGTGTTTGATAGTTCGGGAATCCTTATCCGCGGCAAAACCGTCATTCCGTAACTATTCTGTGAGTCGGCTCGAAAACTCGTAGGAACAAGTTAAACCGGGAAATCACGAAACCATAGTCGCTAGGACGTTACCCATTGACTAAATGAATCAAGTAATTAATTAATTGGACATTTGATAATTAACCGAAGAAAAACCAAATATACTTGAATAGGGTTTAGAATAAAAGAGTTAACCGTTTCGTGCCGCTAGGTCGTTAGTACAGCGTGGTTGACGTATATGTATTTATATTTATATTTATAAGTAAAGAACGGGTATTAATGAACTATATACGGGAAATTAAGACGATAGTAAAATATGAATGAAACCTAAACTAATGTATAGAGTATAATAACGGGAATGGGTATTGGACTCAGTACGGGTTAGGGTTTAGGTTTAATAGCGGGATTGGGTAAGGAATCAACTTAAGTTAATAATGAGACGTCGGGGAGTTAGTAAGTTTACTAACTCTAAACCGACAGCTCGGGGAGGTAATGAATGATGATTAGGTTTGGTTAAGAAATGAGAAGTGTTATGATTGGTGAACCGTCTACGGGTAAACAAGCGGTTAACCCAAGGTAGCGGGCGTGAATTGGACTAAAAGACTTAGAAACCCTAAATAGGCCTGCTTGTGTGATGACCAGTGTGTTTGTGTGATTGGTTGTTATTGCGTGTTGTATTATTGTTGTGGTGAGTTTGGTGTGCAGGTTTATTAGACTGCTCGGTGTTGGGCCGAGTAGTCATTGCGGACACTTACTTCGGTCATGAGACCGGGTAAGTTAGTGGTGCTGACTAGGTATCTTACCTAGTCAGAGCGGTGAGTTGGGTAGTGTAGAGGCTTGCGGAATGGTTGGGATTATTATTGTTGTTATTGATTGTGTGATCTGTGTTAGAGTCCCAACGAGTCTGCGTGGTTATATTTCTGCACTAGGACGCTAGGGTGCGTTAGATTCCGCAAGCCTAGGTTTTTCTTTACGTTCCGGTACTTCCGACCCGATTGGATCCTCGGGTTGACCTAACCGGGCCTTGGTGGTTCTGGTTATGGTGTTAACCTATCGGGTGACGCCGGTAGATGTGCGGTCCGGAGTATACGGGGTCATGTCCTAGGGCCGGATTGCATGGAAACTCGGGCTATCTAGGGGTAGTCAGAGTCACCGCGTATCGATGGACAGAGAACGGTGTCCTATGCGTGAGTCCTCTTGAGCACGTATAGGAGTCGAGGGTTAGTTTCCATATAGGCGACGATGTGAACCCGTGGAAGTTACCGAGTTCATAGGGCCCATTGTTGTTTATTCTTTCTTTCGTTGCGCGATAGATAGATCGAGTCCAATCGAGGACATGTGCCGCAGTGCCTTCGATTTCTTTCACTCTCTCACTTATTTTGGCTATTGCTTGTGTGTGGGTTAATTACGCCGTGGTAGCGCGAGATTGACCGTTTATTTCTTGTTGATTGTTATTTTGGGTTTCGGGGCGGGGATTGTAGAGTTAGATAGAATAGAAGCCGTTAGTGGGGAGCCGATTCACTGGGTAATCTTAGATTGCTCATTAGACTCTTTTTGTGTTTTCAGGTTTCAGCGACGGACGTGGGAGGTCCTCGGTGTAGCTTCGGGTTGCTTGTGACGTGATTTTGATTCGTTATTTTTGGATGTTTTATTTTCGGTTCGGCAGCTGCGCTATTTTCTTTATGATTGTATTTGATTGGATTTGATATGTATACTTTGTTATTGACGATTGTTTGTAAACTTGTTAAACATTGTATTCGATGTTTAACTCCTTAGAAATGAAATTGTTTCCCTGATATGAGGTTTGGTCCGAACCGACACAACTCGTTGAAGTCGTGCAAGTAGTACTGCTTGCGCTACGGATACGAGGATAGCGGAGTCGGAAATAGATCGGTGCGAGCCTTTCGTCTCAAACCGAACTATCTTTGGCTTCGTCCTGTAGCGAACTTTTCCCGTTCGACTTGCTCGGGTTCGATTGGTCATGTTCTTGTTTGATTGTTGACCGGTCAGCTCGGCGGTCAGCGGAGAATGGGGAAGGGGCGTTACAGAAAGGTGGTATCAGAGCATGGTTCTGCATGGGTTTCGAAACATTTCATTTTTGAGTGTTTTCCGTGTTTTATCGAGTCAAATGTGTCACACAAGCAACCGTTAGGAAACCGAGCCGCGTCCGTTACACCCGGGGTTGGGATGGGAAAGTAGAAATTTTCGTATTATTTGTACTAACTCATTTTATGTTTTTGATTGCAGTCTTACAGCAGTGCGTCCCGGGCAGAGTGGTTGGGTGTGTGTGTGTATACGGAGCAGTACAGTCGAGCATGATGAGTCAGCAGGGATCAGTCGGGTCCGAGCAGGGACAGGTAGTTCGGTTCCAGGGGTACCCAGCATCGCCAGGTCACACGCAGGGATCCCGTACAGCGGATCAGCCGCCTGTTCCGTTACGAGAGATGCAAGGTGCGAGAGCAGCACAGGTGGATTGGTCACCTCTTCCGGACCCGTTACCGCCCGCGATGTTAGATGATGCAGGTAGCCGAGACCCTTTTGCCGACATGATGGGATTTCTGGGTGGAGCAGATGTGGAGCTGCAGTTGCCGCCACAGTGGCCAGAGCCAGACGTGCCGCAGATTCTCGCAGCGACAGATGCGCCACCGATGTACCAGGCGCCACCTCTTGAGGCACCAGAGTTTCCACCGCTGCTTGGTATGGAGGATTATCTGATGGACCCGTTACCGTTCGGTTTTGATCTTGATATGGAGCCAGTGGACCCTGAGCAGCATCAGCAGTGGGAGCAGCAGGTAGGGGAGCAGGTAGCGGTGTTAGAGGATATCTTGGCGCAGCAGGTTGGACCAGGATCTCCCCGTACCCCGTTGGACCTTGAGATGTCATCAGGATCTTCTGGGTCGGAGTTTGAGGCAGTGACGCCACCAGTCGAGGCAGTAGAGGCCCCACCGGTTGTACCTGAGAGCCGAGCTTGTAGTGGATGTGGAGTACGAGGTTTTCATCTGCGGTGGTGTCCGCGATCCGTTGACCCGTGTCTTCGGGAGCCCTATCAGCCATTACCTTTACCAGGCCACTGTCCGTTATGTGGTCAGGAGGACCATGGAGAGATGACTTGCCCAGTCGCCAGAGCAGGACTGTATATGCCAGATGGTGAGCCGTATCCAGCAGCAGCACCCGGGGGTTGGGGAGCCGGACCCAGCCGCAGAGACCCCGAGCCTAGTTCGCCGCCCGCCAGACAGTTCTGTATGATCCAGATGCCGATCATTCAGTCGCCGCAGCCCGAGCCAGTGAGGAGGTGCCAGTTATGTGGAGGTCCGGGTCATCTTGCCGCAGATTGTTTCATGGATTCCCCATCAGCGCCGACTTTGCCGTGCCAGTTGTGTGGAGGTTATGGACACTCGGCAGCCGCTTGTTATCGAGGACCGTACCCAGTAGCTCCTTCAGTCTGTTCAGTTGTGGCCGCGCAGGTCACGATGCTTACCTCTGTCCGATAGCCGGGCCCCAGCACGTTGGAGCACCGTCTCGAGATGCACACACACCACACCCACCCGGCGCGCCTGCCAGTGGATACTCCAGTGAGTCGTATTGCCAGTGTTGTGGGGCATTCTGGTCTTACTGGAGGCGTTAGGATAGGGTATGGGTAGTTAGGCCAGGTAAGTTGGGGGCACTAACTTTATTTTGACTTGTAGATAGATCGGCGGATAGGCGACTTGCGTGTCGTCTTTGATTTTTGTTGTGCAGCGGCGTCATATGGGTTTTTGGTATGTGATGACGGCTTTATGTAGGAACTCTGATCTTAACCGTGTACTAAAAACTTTATGATATATGATATATCGTTTATGTATATGGTGGATGCAGAGTGTTCGGCTAATCGTTTATAGTAGCATAGTAACTATTTGCATGATTGAGATGGTTCGAAAAGCAAATGGTTTACTGTGTGAAACTAAATGATGGGCGGAACTGACGACCGTTCATCATGACCTGAACCCGGAATGACGACGCATTCGGCCGATCTTTAGATTGCGTGATTTATTATAGTAGCTTGCTTGTTTATTTCTTGCTTGACTGATTGATTGTTTTGTTGTGTGCGGTAGATCGCGTAGTGTTAGCAAGCGTGGGTTTGATAGATTGACCGTTTTGGGTCGTAGTGACCATTAGATTGCTAACCATTTGACTGTGTGAGTAGTGACTGATCGTTTTCCCTTGATCTTGATAGAAAGCTAAGTCATAAGTTTATTTTGCTTGTATTTCAAGTTTCGAGCTGACTTGCGGACGGTTGAGTTCAACCGTCGATTCACGAGAGAACGGACTTATAGGGTATTGTTATTTAATCACGAGAGACCGTAGGGTACGTAATTAAGTAACAATATTTCTATGGGAAAGTGATATCGGGGATAGAGTGAGAAAGCGATGTGAATCTGAACCCGAACCCGAAACCAAGATCAAGCGTCAAGATGTTGCTAATTGAGTGTGCCAGACCGCAGAGTAGTGGGAGTGTCATCAATGAGAGTGCAGCCGCCATCGCGAGTGACGGAAAGGAGCCGGGGCGCATGAGGAGTTAGCGAAAAGATTTGGAAGGAGGAACGCCAATGTTGGAGTCATGGAGAAGGAAGCCGATGATCAGATTCTTGAAGAGTGTCCCAGGAAAAGGAGGGAAGGACGTCGTCCGAGAAATGTGGAAGTCGAAGCAAAGTGGGGAAGCGTACGAGTTGGTAAAGCAGCCCATCGGAATCGGAACCGATTTGACGTCTGTAGGTGACGACGAATTCGGGGACCGAATTCCTGTAAGTGGGGAAGAATGTGATACCCCGTATCAAAAATACGGTCAACGGGCAGCAGAAAGTCAACCGAGGGTAAAACCGTCATTTTACCTAAGTCAGGGGTAAAATGGTAATTTTACCAAAATTCGAGACGGAAACCGAGACGGGCCAAATATTCTTATGTTTTAACATAAAGAATGTTTACATGACCGGAATTGGAAGAATCGGAGCGGAAACGAGTTTTTCGGCTTATCGGGATGGAAACCGACTAAACCGAAGAAACTTCGGAAATTCATATCTTGAGCTACGTAAGCCCGAACGGAGTGATTCAAAATGCTAAATTCATCTGAAAGAATGAAGAATCTTATTTTGAAAGTTTTGGAATTTATGGAATTATCCGAGGCTGTTCTAAAATATTAAACCCGAAAATCAGCAAAACCGAGCAATGAGTAAGAGGGATTAATGGTGTGATTATAAATGGATTAATGTGTGATTTGGCAACAAATAATGCTCAGAGAGACACTTGTCTCTTCCCCCTGTCGCCACCATTGCATGGTGAGGTGTCAAGCATGCCAAGATTCTATGAATCTCTCCTCATGCATGCAAACAATGTCTTGTCTAATTCAATGTACCCACCAAACACTCTACTCTAGCCCTCTCTCAGACTCTCTCTCGCGCTCTCTCTTCCTCTCTAGCCAGAAACATTACCTTGTTTGTGTTTGTGTTAGTGTTCTTGAGGAGGAATCCATCAAAATCCTTGCATGTTCTTTTTGTGTTCTTGAGTGAATCAAAGCTCAAATCTTTGCTCCTCTTCCACCAAATCCTCTCTCTCACTCTCGGCCACTCTTGTCTCTCTCTGTCACTCAAGATCAGGCAAGTTCTTGTCCAGAAACTCTTGCATGTTCTTGAATCACCAAGAAAAGCTCAAGAACCCTAGATTTGTCATTAAACCTTGTTTTGCAAGAAATTCCATAACTTTCATTTTATAAACTCAAATTCAGATCCAAAAAGCCCCATGGCTTCCTATTGATCTCCTCTACCTTTTCCAGCTGGTCGCCGCCGCTTTATTCGCCGGAATCAGCCGCCGGAGCTCCTCCTCCTCCTTTTGCTTCTTAGGCAAGAAAAGCTTGTAACTTGCTTTCTATAGCTTCAAATTTAGTTCTGCAAAGTGCTATGTGTTTGTGCTGAGATTCTCTATCCTTTCCAGTGAACTGCCGCCCCTGTAGCCACCGGAGATCGCCGGAAACCGCTTGGAAGAAGCCGCTCCTTAGGGTTTGTAGAACCTTACCCTTCTCCTTAGTTTGTGGATGTTTTAAGGCTGGTATTGAATAGATCTAGTGGTGGTGATCATTTTGGTGTGTAGATTTGCAGAAGAAACCGCCGGAAAAAGCCCCTCCGCCGCCGGTCAACGCCTCCGCCGCCGGAGTCAACGCCGGTGTCACGTCGCCGGCGAGCCTCTTCCACCGCCGAGTAAAGCCGGTTCTCCAAGGAACCCATTGGTACAGTTGGTTTGCTTAATTGAGTTGGTTGTGGTGAGATTAAACCGGGTCAAAGGATGTTAAACCGGGTCAACGGTTTAACCCTAAACCGGTTGGTTAAGGTGTTGGGCCGGTTTACATTGAATCCGAGATTGACCGGTTTTGTGTTTCAGGAGTGTTTGATAGTTCGGGAATCCTTATCCGCGGCAAAACCGTCATTCCGTAACTATTCTGTGAGTCGGCTCGAAAACTCGTAGGAACAAGTTAAACCGGGAAATCACGAAACCATAGTCGCTAGGACGTTACCCATTGACTAAATGAATCAAGTAATTAATTAATTGGACATTTGATAATTAACCGAAGAAAAACCAAATATACTTGAATAGGGTTTAGAATAAAAGAGTTAACCGTTTCGTGCCGCTAGGTCGTTAGTACAGCGTGGTTGACGTATATGTATTTATATTTATATTTATAAGTAAAGAACGGGTATTAATGAACTATATACGGGAAATTAAGACGATAGTAAAATATGAATGAAACCTAAACTAATGTATAGAGTATAATAACGGGAATGTGTATTGGACTCAGTACGGGTTAGGGTTTAGGTTTAATAGCGGGATTGGGTAAGGAATCAACTTAAGTTAATAATGAGACGTCGGGGAGTTAGTAAGTTTACTAACTCTAAACCGACAGCTCGGGGAGGTAATGAATGATGATTAGGTTTGGTTAAGAAATGAGAAGTGTTATGATTGGTGAACCGTCTACGGGTTAACAAGCGGTTAACCCAAGGTAGCGGGCGTGAATTGGACTAAAAGACTTAGAAACCCTAAATAGGCCTGCTTGTGTGATGACCAGTGTGTTTGTGTGATTGGTTGTTATTGCGTGTTGTATTATTGTTGTGGTGAGTTTGGTGTGCAGGTTTATTAGACTGCTCGGTGTTGGGCCGAGTAGTCATTGCGGACACTTACTTCGGTCATGAGACCGGGTAAGTTAGTGGTGCTAACTAGGTATCTTACCTAGTCAGAGCGGTGAGTTGGGTAGTGTAGAGGCTTGCGGAATGGTTGGGATTATTATTGTTGTTATTGATTGTGTGATCTGTGTTAGAGTCCCAGCGAGTCTGCGTGGTTATATTTCTGCACTAGGACGCTAGGGTGCGTTAGATTCCGCAAGCCTAGGTTTTTCTTTACGTTCCGGTACTTCCGACCCGATTGGATCCTCGGGTTGACCTAACCGGGCCTTGGTGGTTCTGGTTATGGTGTTAACCTATCGGGTGACGCCGGTAGGTGTGCGGTCCGGAGTATACGGGGTCATGTCCTAGGGCCGGATTGCATGGAAACTCGGGCTATCTAGGGGTAGTCAGAGTCACCGCGTATCGATGGACAGAGAACGGTGTCCTATGCGTGAGTCCTCTTGAGCACGTATAGGAGTCGAGGGTTAGTTGCCATATAGGCGACGATGTGAACCCGTGGAAGTTACCGAGTTCATAGGGCCCATTGTTGTTTATTCTTTCTTTCGTTGCGCGATAGATAGATCGAGTCCAATCGAGGACATGTGCCGCAGTGCCTTCGATTTCTTTCACTCTCTCACTTATTTTGGCTATTGCTTGTGTGTGGGTTAATTACGCCGTGGTAGCGCGAGATTGACCGTTTATTTCTTGTTGATTGTTATTTTGGGTTTCGGGGCGGGGATTGTAGAGTTAGATAGAATAGAAGCCGTTAGTGGGGAGCCGATTCACTGGGTAATCTTAGATTGCTCATTAGACTCTTTTTGTGTTTTCAGGTTTCAGCGACGGACGTGGGAGGTCCTCGGTGTAGCTTCGGGTTGCTTGTGACGTGATTTTGATTCGTTATTTTTGGATGTTTTATTTTCGGTTCGGCAGCTGCGCTATTTTCTTTATGATTGTATTTGATTGGATTTGATATGTATACTTTGTTATTGACGATTGTTTGTAAACTTGTTAAACATTGTATTCGATGTTTAACTCCTTAGAAATGAAATTGTTTCCCTGATATGAGGTTTGGTCCGAACCGACACAACTCGTTGAAGTCGTGCAAGTAGTACTGCTTGCGCTACGGATACGAGGATAGCGGAGTCGGAAATAGATCGGTGCGAGCCTTTCGTCTCAAACCGAACTATCTTTGGCTTCGTCCTGTAGCGAACTTTTCCCGTTCGACTTGCTCGGGTTCGATTGGTCATGTTCTTGTTTGATTGTTGACCGGTCAGCTCGGCGGTCAGCGGAGAATGGGGAAGGGGCGTTACACGTTTCCTTGAGGATAACGGGGCGTAGAGTAGGTCAGCTTTATGTTCCAGGTTCTACAGAACTCTTTGAACATGTTTGATATGAATTGCGGTCCGTTATCGGTGACGATCTCGTGAGGTAGTCCATGTCGGCACACGATGTTTCGCCAGATGAACTCCTTAACGTGAACGTCTTTGACCTTTTGGTATGATTCCGCTTCAATCCATTTAGTGAAGTAGTCTGTCATCATTAATAAGTGTGTAGCTTTCTTTTTGCCGGATGCGACTAAAGGTATTACAATGTCCATTCCCCATCGCATGAATGGGTATGGCGATGAGATAGAGGAGAGTTTCTCCGATGCTTGGTGGATAATCGGGGCGTGCTTTTGGCATTTGTCGCATTTGCTAGAAAAAGATTCGTATTCGGTGGCCATTGTTGGCCAGAAATAGCCTTGCCTTTTGATTCGCACGGTGTAACGCCCCTTTCCCATTCTCCACTGACCGTCGAGCTGACCGGCCAAACAAGAACATGACCGGTCGAACCCGAGCAAGTCGAACAGGAAAAGTTCGCCACAGGACGAAGCCAGAGACGGATCGGTTTGAGACAAAGGCTCGCACTAACCCATCTTTGACTCCGCTATCCTCACTTCCGTAGTAAAAGTTAATCACCTTGCACCACTTCAGCGAGTTGTGTCGGTTCGGACAAAACACAATATCAGGAAAGCATATTCATTTCTGAGTAAATCAAACGTTCAGCACATCGTTTAATCATCACTTTACAAATCATTTCCATCAACAAATAATCAACACGCAAATCAATACAAAAGTGGCGTCAAGCCGAACCGAGAGAAAAACCCCCAAAACCATCGAATCAAAAACCCCGCCCCAAGCCATCCCAAAGCTACACCGAGGACCTCCCGCGTCCGTCGCTGCTTAACCTGAAAACACAAAAAGAGTCTAATGAGCGATCTAAGACCACCCAATGAATCGGCTCCCCACTAAAGCTTCTAATCTATCTATCATCTATAGATTCCCGCCCGAAAACCCCCAAAATAACAAACAATCAATCAAACAGACGATCACGCACTACCACGTCGTGTCGAGCCCACACACAATCAATTGCCAAAAGAAAGAGAAGGCGATTAGAGGAAATCGGGAGCACTGCGGCACATGTTCCCGATTGAGACTCGATCTATCTACCGAGCACTACCAACTACTCCAAAACACAACGCTGGGCCCCTACGATCTTGGTAACTTCCACGGGTTTCCACCGTTACCGATATGGCAACTAACCCACGACTCCTAGCCGTCCACACAACAACTAGGACACCGTTCTCTGTCCATCGATACGCGGTGACTCAGGCTACCCCTAGATAACCCAAGCTTCCATGCAGTCCGGCCCTAGGACGCGACCCCGTGTTCTCCGGACCACACACCTACCGGCGTCACTCAGTAGGTTAACACCATAACCGGAATCACCATGATCCGATTATGTAAATACCCGAGGATCCAATCGGGTCGGAAGTACCAGAACATAATCAAACACCTAGACTTACGGGATCTAACGCACCCTAGAGTCCTAGTGCAGAAATGTAAACACGCAGACTCGCTTGGACTCTAGCAATCAATTTCAACCAATAACAAAAATCAACCCCGCATCCCGCAAGTCTACTCACACACACCACCGCTCTGACTCAGCACCGTACCGAGTCAGCACCACAACTTAACCGGTCCCATGACCGAGTTAAGAAACAACAAGGATCGCTCGGCCCAACACCGATACGATCTAAAGGCGTGCACAAAAGATCAACCACAACCACACAACAACACAACCACGCAATCAACACACAAACAACACACCACAGGCCTATTAGGGTTGCTAACATCTTTTAACCAATTTACGCTCGCTACCTTGGGTTAGCCACTTGCTAACTCGTAGACGGTTCACCAATCCCAACACTTCTCTTTTCTTAACCAATCCTAATCATCTTTTAACAACTCCTTGATCCGTCGGTTTAGAGCTAGTAGCTTACTAAACTCCCCAACGTCTCATCATTCATTACTTAATTCATTTAACTCGAGAAACCCGACACCATTCATATTCTATACGTTCGTTCAGGTTTAACTTCCGTATTTTTACTCGTCTTAATTCCCGTATATAGATTCATTTCATACCGTTCTTTACTTACATATATATGCATATACGGCCCTAATCATGCAACGACTATATGAATGCATCACGCAATATTACTACCAACCTAACGGCACTCAACAGGTTTAATCCGTTTAACACTAACATGCTTCTTTAACCCTAGCCGGTTTAAATTTAATTCGATCGATCAATTCACAATTCAATTCAATTATCATAAACGGGTATGCATTCCTATCTCTACGGTTTCCCATTTAACGTTCTATATGCATCTACGGTGTTTGAGCCGACTCACAGTGATATGACGGAACGAACGGCACGGATGCAGATACGGATTCTCGAGACCCCGAACTAAACCCGAACCTCTCCGAATACTCGAACTCGAACTCCCGAAGCTTCCCGAATACCCGAACACAAACCGCAACCCAAGAACCGGCCGCAGTCAACGCGTTGACCACGGCGTTGACCGGCGTTGACCGACCGTTGACTTTGACTCCAGTTGACCGTTGACCACTCTGGTTAACCCCTTTGACCTGCTGAACCACCAATCGAACCGAACCAACTCCAAATCAACCGGTTTAGTTAAACCGGTTTAGGTCAAACCATTGACCGGCGTTGACCGAGACTTAACCGGTTTGACTAAACCGATTCTCCCACTGAACCAATACCAAACCGACTCCAATGCATCTCATATCCACTCCATGAAGAACCGCTTGAAGATTTGACGGCGAAAGGAGGTTTTCCGGCGAGTCCTCCGGCGTTGACCACGACGGAGGTGGTTTTCTCCGGCGACTCAAAAGATCTTCCACCCACCAATCTGCTCCTCCTGACTAGATCTACCCATACATGGCCTTGAATCCTTGAAATATGCTTAAGAGAGAGAGAGTAACCCTACAAACCCTAGCCGCGGCTGCTTCTTGGCCGGATTCCGGCGAGCTCCGGCGACGACGGTGATGGTGGCTGGCTGGAGATTGTAGAGAAGGATGAGATGAAGCTACTGGACTTTGAAGCAGAGGATTTGAGTCTAAGATAAGAAAGTTATGAACTTTCTTGTGGAAGAAGGCTTAAAGAACACCATAGCTTTTGATGAAGATCTTTGAAGATGCAAGAGATCTTGATGAATCTTGATGAATCTCTGGAAAAAGGGAGATGATTCTGATGAATCTGAGAGAGAGAGAATCTCGGCAGAGGGAGAGAGTAGAGAGAGAGAGTGAGATTCTTGCACCAAAAAAGTGATGTGATACAATGTTCTCCTTTTGGTGCATGAACCTTTTTCATGCAAAGAATGCACAAGGGATAGGTGGCGCCTCCAGGGAGAAAACACTTGTCAGACTGGTGTGCATCTGAGCCAGGTAATCCACTTCTTAATCCCTTAATCTTCCCCTTAATCCCCTTAATTATTTTTGCTCGGTTTACTCGTTTTTCCGATAATTGTTTTAGTAAATACCAAACGATTCCCATAAATCTCCAACCTTCAATAAACTGATTCTCCTTGCTTTTAGATGAATTTAGCAATTTTAATCATCTCATTTGGAGTTTCCTAGCTCCCGTTATGATTTTCCGAAGTTTCCTCGGTTTAGTCGATTTTCCGACCGATACTCCGAAAAATGCATTTCTGCTCCGTTTCTTCCAAATCTGATCTTGTAAATGTTCTTTATGGTTTAGAAAAAGAACATTTGGCCCGTCACGTCTTCCGTCTCGAACTTTGGCAAAATTACCATTTTGCCCCTGGGATTGGCAAAATTATAATTTTGCCCCTGTTGGCTTTTCTTCTGCCTGTTGACCATATTTTTGGATACAGGGTATCACACACGGCCAGGGCTCGTACTCCGGAATGGCTTCCGCAGGATCTGTCGTGGGCCTGCGTGATCACGGCTAGGGCTTGCTTTTTATCGAGGCATTTGAGGTAAGGTCCAGAGAGACTTATTTTAAAGAGCTCTCCTTGCGTGACGCAGTACCTTGCACTTTGCGTCTTGAGTTTCCGCGCCTCCCATTTGTCGTCGGGGACTTCGCCATTTGTAATGTATCGAATGATCGGAGTTCTCCAATCTTCGTCATTGTTAGGCTCAGGTCCTTGACTAGTGGATGCAGCTTGGATTGGTCCATCGGGGACATTCGCGACTGGTAGGCTCGTCCTCTTTTAAGGATAGAGCTTTCAGGGCTATGTCGATACTTGGTTTTTCGATCCCCTCTACTGGTATGATCCTTTTGAGGTTAGGATCTGATGTCGACGCTAGAGCAGCCAGGGCATCGGCTGCGGTGTTTTCTCCTCGCGGGATCCGTGTTAGATCAAAGAATTTGATCTGTTCGGCGAGCGTACGGACTACCTGTAGGTATGCTTCCATCCGTTCGTCTTTGGCCTCGTAGTCGGTATGATATTGGCTCGTGACCAATTGGGAATCATTGAAGGCGTCAACTTCTCGGGCTCCTATTGCTATTGCTAGTCTGAGCCTGGCTATTAACGCTTCGTATTCTGCTTCGTTATTTGATGCGGTGAAGCCCAACCTGAATGACTGTTCTAATACTTCGCCCGTGGGGGAGACCATACTCCGACTCTGGATCCTTGCCTCGAGGAAGCTCCATCGACGTAGAGTTTCCATCTCTTGGTGGAGGCCGGGTCGAGTTCGATAGTTGGAGGAAGTTCAAATATGAAATTGGCCAGCACTTGCGCTTTTAGGCACATCCGAGCCTTGTATTCTATGTCATACTCGCTGAGTTCGATAGCCTATTTGACCAGTCGACCTGACTGGCTTGGACTGTGAAGGATGGTTCTCAGCGGTTGAGAGGTCATCACTATGATTGAGTGCGATTGGAAGTACGGTCGGAGTTTCCGAGCTGATTTCACCAATGCCAAAGCGAGTTTTTCCATGGCGGGGTATTTGGTTTCAGCATCGATTAAGGTCTTACTGATGTAATACACCGGCTGTTGCTCGTTTTGTTCTTCGCGAACCAGGACTCCACTTACTGCTGCTGTAGAAACAGCTAGGTAGAGGTAGAGTGGTTCCCCTTCTACTGGTTTCGCTATTATAGGTGGCTCGCTTAGATTAGATTTGAGCTGGGCGAACACTTCTTCGCACTTTTCGTCCCAGAGGAACTTCTTGTTCGCTTTGAGCAAGTGATAGAAGGGTAGACATTTATCAGTCGACCTCGAGATGAAGCGGTTCAAAGCAGCTATTTTGCCGGTCAGGCGCTGGACTTCTCGTGTTGTTCTGGGAGATTTTATCTCTATAAATGATGCGATCTGTTTAGGGTTCGCTTCAATCCTTCTTTCGGTCACTAGATAACCAAGGAATTCTCCTGAGGGGACCCCGAAGGTGCACTTTGCTGGGTTGAGTTTCATCCCGTATTTGTTGAGAATGATAAAGCATTCTTTTAGCTGGGGGATATGGTCTTCGTACTTGGAAGATTTGACCAACATATCGTCGATGTAGACTTCCATGGTTTTACCCAGGAGTCCTCAAAACATCTTGTTGATAAGGCGTTGGTAAGTCGCTCCTGCATTTTTAGTCCGAAGGGCATGACTTTGTAGCAGTACGTGCCTCGATCAGTTATGAACGAAGTCTTTTCTTGGTCCTCGGGGTTCATTAGCATTTGATTGTACCCCAAGAAAGCATCCATGAAGGATAGTAGTTGGTGTCCAGCGGTAGCTTCGACCAGTCGATCGATGTGCGGGAGTGAAAATCTGTCCTTCGGACATGCTTTGTTGAGGTCTGTGAAATCTACACAGACTCTCCACTTCCCGTTCTTCTTCTTGACCACTACAGGATTTGCCAGCCAGTCGGGGTATTTGCCTTCTCTGATCAATCCGATTTGTAGTAACCGATCGACCTCGTCGTTGATGGCTTGAGCTCGTTCCGGCCCTAGTTTTTGACGTTTATGTCTTACCGGTTTATAGGTTGGGTCGACATTCAGCTCGTGGCTGGTTACGTCGATGTTGATCCCTTTCATGTCTGCTGAAGACCAGGCAAAGGAGTCGACGTTCTGTTTAAGAAAAGAGACCAATTCATCTTTGACTAGCTCTGTTAGGTCGATTCCAATGCCAACAAGTCTTTCGGGATGAGCATCGTCTATGCAAACTTGGGTCTTGAGGTCCTTTGGGGGTCCTATTTGACTTGGGTCGTTCGACCTTTTGGTTTGCATGGTGGCGAGCTCCTCCTCTTTCCGTAATTGCTACGCGGGAGATTTTTCAATTTGCTTGTACCCGTTCATGTAGCAATGGCTGGAAATCTTTTGACTTCCGTTAGCGGTTTTTACTCCTTTGGGAGTTGGAAATTTTACGCATTGATGGTAGGTCGATGGTACCGCTTTCATGTCATATATCCATGGTCGACTTAGAATTGCGTTGTAGGGAGCTGGCCGATCTACTATGACGAACTCTTTCATTCTTCGAACTCCTCCAGCTATCACTGGGGCGAATATAGAGCCCATTGAGTATGTTGTTTCGCCAGCGAACCCTACCAGTGGTGTCTTTTTCTCGACGATCTCGGAGTCGTTGAAATCCATCTTTTTGAACGCATCGTAAAAAAAGACATCCACCGAACTTCCTGTGTCGATCATTATCCTCGAGAGTTTGACATCTCCCACTACTAGACAAACGAGGAGAGCGTCGTCGTGTGGTTTGTCGAGATTACTTGTCTCGCTCTCGTGGAAAGTGATTTCGTGGTCTGGACCTAACATTGGGATTATCCCCCCCCTTTGTCGGTCTCGACTCTTCTTTGAAGGGCTTTGATTGAATTGACCGAGTCTCTGCATAGCTTGGAGCCACCGAAGATGAAGTTGACTCGTTTAGGGGGTATGGCCCGTACACACACCCCCCCCCCCTTGCAGAGACGAGGGAGATTGATCCGTGAGCGTAAACTCTTGATGGGAGCCGGAGGTGGAGATAACGCCGAACCTCTTGGGGTGCCGCACAAGCTGAGCTCGCCGAGAATGACCTCGACTCGCTTTCGCGACCCTTGAGGGAGTGTTTCGGGAGATTCCAGCTCCTTTGACCGTTCTCATTTGTTCTGAGAAGGCTTTTTGGTGTTTGACTCTTTGGTCTGCTTACTTTCCTTTTTGTCAGATGGAGTTTCCTCCTCGACTTCTGATTCCTATTTATTTTTGGACTCTCGCTTTTGAGCCTCGACTTTAGCTCGAGTATAGCACTCTTTAGTCGAGTGTCCTCTTTTGTTGTGAAAATCACAGAATTTTTCCTTATCGAACTCGAATTTCTTCGAGCTCTTCGGGCACTCGGCCGCATTGACATTTCCTGATTTACGGGAGTCCTTTTTTGAGTTCGGGTTCTTTTCTTTTTGATGCTTTTCTTTGAGGGCCGTGGTTTCGTCCTCGAGGCGAGCAAAGGCCGATGCGCGATGAAGGGCGTCATCGAGTGTTTGAGTTTCGCAGACTGTTATTTCCTTGCGGAATCCGGTTGAGTACCACAGTCCACGTCTCAGTGCTTCTATAGCTACTTCGTTTCGTGGGTTTGCGATTTTGGATTTTATTTCCTTAAATCGGTCGATGTACGAGCGAAGGGTCTCGTCAGGTTTCTGGGAGACGCCAAACATGGCTGCCTCAGTAGTTTTTACCTCGATAAAGACGGAGTATTGTTTGAGGAAAGCCGTCATGAACTGGGTGAAGTTGTCGATGGACCTTTCTTCCAGTCCGGCAAACCATTCTAGGGCGGAGCCCGATAGGTTTTCGGAAAAGAGCCTGCAGAAAGCCGGCTCTCTTTCTTCACCGGTAAGGTATACCCTTGCTATTGCTAGTCGAAATGCCCTGATATGGGCTTTCGGGTCCGATTTTCCAGAGAACTCCGGAAACTTGTTTTCTTGATTTCCCGGATTCTCGCAAAGGCGATCCAGTCTTTGAATGGCGTTTGTCGCGTTTCTTCGATCACTCGATCGGTGTCGGGCGTCGCGCTCGTTGCCATGTGAACTTTCGAGGTCAGACTGACGAACTGGGCCTTAGCCTGCTCGATGTATTGTCTAAGCATATCGTGTTCATCGCCTACCGTAGGCGCAAACTGGGCTTGTGCCTTATTGGATGTTTGTTCCGGGAAAACGGGGTCGAGAAGATCGATTGTTGGAATCGATCTCGTCTGGTCGACCTGCGGAACTGTATCGTATTTGATCCGTTAATGTGTCCTGAGCTCGAGGCGAAAGCAGAACCTCCTAGTTGCCTCGGACGGATATTAAAGTTATTCGGGAAAGGTGGTGGCCCGGGTAATGGTCAGTTTCCCGATCCGGTTGGATCTGTGACCATTGAACTCGAACTGAATGGGGTTGGTATCGCGATAGGTGTCATTATAGGGCGGAAGCCGCTACTTGACGTATTAGCGAAATTTCTCGATGCTCCCGGGGGAGTTACTACCTGGGAGAAGTCCAAGCGTGTACACTGTGGAGGACTTATGGGGGTTCGTGGATCACGCGTTGATCTACCCCTTGGTTTTGGCTGGCGAGCTATTCAAGACGGGCGTTAATGCGCCGTTCCTGTTCATCAAGTTGCGCGGCCACAGAGCGGTTCGCGATCTCTTGGGCCCGTGTGCTTGCCTAGTTGTTTCTCGTTTGATTTACCAACATGCTTAGCATTGAACGGATTTCAGCGAGGTCATCTGGGCCTTGTCGCTGCGGAGCAGAAGGCAGTGGCGAATTAGGTCTGGTTATTCCAGATCCACCTCCTGGGGTGGGGGCGGAAATGGAATCAGTCCTCATCCACACCCAATTTCTGCTTGGATCGTTAGTTCTTGACAAAACATTTGTCGGAGTCTGGCTCGTCGCGGCCGTTTGAGCGACTGAGCCGGCTAGTGCCAAAGTCGTGGAGACTGAGGCAGAGCTCGTCAACACGCCATCGGTCTGACCCATGATTCTTACCCCGGTGGTGTTCTGAGGAACATTGTCAACCGTTTGAGGCTGGTCGACTGGTGGTGTGGCGCTGGGAGAGCCAGATTGGTCGGGATTCATCTCGATCTATTTGATCTAAGATCTGATTCTTAAGACAGGAAAAGCTATAGATAGTCCCCACAGTCGGCGCCAAATGTGAGATCTGAGTTTCACACCAAGAATTTGTAATCGTGGATTTGGACTTTTGGATATAGAAATGGTATAGATTTCATATGAATCAAAGACATCATTGAGATTGATCGTCGAGATAGAACAAACACAGTCGAAAAGAGAGTACTAGTATGATGATCGAGCTATCTAGTCGAAGTATTCGTAATTATGGTTGGAATGTCTTGAATGAATCGCCACTTCTCCTTTAAATACTCTCGACCATCATCTACTTGTTCCGATATTTCGGCCTCGCCGTGATAACGATCTCCGAGATTTGCGTGGATCAGTTGAACCGACGAAGACCAGGTTGCTCTATCTCCGCGTCGTATCCTATCGAGATCGAGCTCGATCGCCTCGCACTTCGGCGTTGCTTGGGCCTTGTCAGGACGTAAATCGTATGGACCCAACAAAGGATAACTGTCGATCTCTCTGTCTTGATTTTAGAACGGGTTCATGATTATGTGCCTTTGCTTTATTTGTTTATGGGCCGGATTTCCTAGAGGGAAATCCAATACCAACAACTGTCACGTCTTTAGTTTAATTTCCAAGGGTTGGTCAAAGCGTCATCATTTCCCTTCAATAACCGCTTTGCGTTTTTTTGGAGAATGAACCACCGCTTTTTATTAAAGGTTGCATTGGTAACCGTCGGGTTGCATTAAATGCGGCCATGGTAACAGTTGTCTTCTCCATCTATAAATACTGCTTTCTTCATTCAACTTTTTTACAACCCACTTCTCTCTTCATTCTCTCGATTCTTTTTAGAGTTCTTTCTTCTTTGTGCCATGTTTTCTCGTCGAAGGTTGATTTTTTGGCAACTAAGGGCCGAATCTCAATGGATCGTGGCGGGAAAACCATTATGATGATGATCTTCTCATTCCTTTTTGATGTAGGTCTTTGCCGAACTCTCGAGTTTCTGGGATCGTCGTTACTTCTCTCGGACGAGCTCACGTTCTTCTCACGAAAGAGGAGCTTGTCGATATGTGAAAATATACTGATGGCTGCCTCCGTTTTATGCCTTTCCAAACTTAAGGGTGACACACAAATCTTTCTTTCGGATAGGTCTGATGCGTTATTGGTTTCATTAATGCGTCAGGGGCTGCTCCCTCCTGGATTAGTCGGCTTCCGCGTAAGTACTTGGTTTTTGTTTCTTTATTTAGATGTTCGTAGCTTGTTCTAAAGTTTTCTCTTTGGTCGCAGAGCAACATAGAGCTCTTTTTGTGAAGGAGGTGGAGCCCGTTTATGTTCTTGACTTGGAGATGGAGCTCGCTAGAGTGGTTCCTCTATTGAGGAGTGAGTCTTATCCGCATGATTTGGCGTTAGACTTGTGAAAACTGGTTTCATTATGAGGCATGATGCTTGTCGCATCTTACGTTCTACTGTGATAGGTCAAGATTATTCCCTATTCTAATTGCAAGTGCACAGATATGCAATCGTAGTACAAAGGGTATCGAATCCACAGAGACTCTAGTTCACGCGATATATTGTATGCAATTGAATTAAGCTAAGCAAGACAGATGAGAAGACAGTAAAGAAAGCAGGTAAACAAACTTGTGTGATCAATGAACGAAGGCGCTAGACTTAGGGAAGTTCTCAGGAAATCAGGAACACATATCAATCAATCATCATGATTCAGATATCGATGTTCTAGAACTAGAATCACAATCATATAACAAGCCAACTCTCGCTGCGAATGCTAACTATGTCTAATAACCTAGAAAACCAAATCTCTTTGCGAATTCTAGAGTGTTAAACATGCATTTAACTCAGGTTCTTTCGTTCACAATTTCCCTAAGCCAAATCTCTTTGCGAATAGGTTATTTGCTCAGCTAGGTTCTTTTCTAATTAATTAACCAACTTTCACTGCGCTAATCAATCTGATATCAATAATCCAAGTAGCTAATTTAGATTAAGCGTTAAGAACAACCTAGATGAAGATCTAGATGGTTTGAATCCAATCAATCAATCAATTTAATATTCCATGAAACCCCTAACGAGAATCCCTAAATCTAACCAGAAAACTACTCAATCATGGCAATCATCACAAAAGACATAGTCAAAATATATATCATATATATATCCAAAAGAGTAAGAACAGGGGTTCAAATTCTCCTCTCTCTCGAGTAAAAGACCAGCCCCAAATCTCCTAATCTCTCGTCAGTAAAGCTTAACCTAAACAATGGCTCAAAAACCTAATTAATAGTGTAAAACACGATTTGGGTCTTTTTGTAAATATGAGAAATTTCTGGGTAAATATTGCAAAACTGCAAAATTTGTATTTTTGACGCGCATGAATTTCGTCCTTTAGTGGCGTCGGGCGACACCAACTTAGTGTCGGGTGACACTAAGTGCAGACGCACCCAGTGAACTCTGTGAAATCCATGTATGCTGCAAAACCTCTCCAAAAGCTCTCAGAATCTTCAAATAAGCTCCAAATGTATATAAACCTGCAAAGGACTCTAAAGACTCCAAATACAAGGTTAAAGACTCAATATCACTTATATCATGGTTGAAAACCTGTAAAAACCATGATATATCAACTCCCCCACACTTAGCTCTTGCTTGCCATCAAGCAAAGAAAGAACCAAAGTATGAAAAAGAGGTTTGAAAACACAGAAACTCATTTCGTCTTAGGAACATTGCATTCACACTCACTTAGTAACACACATGAAAACATCTCTGCAGAGATCAATACCACAATGTACTTCCCCCACACTTAGCAATTGTCCCAAGTAAACTCCACACTCAAGATAGGACATTCAAGTTCACCACACTAACCTTGGTATTTATTTAAGTGCGGTCTCACAGAGAGAGTATCGATCAGAGGACACATGGACTCAACCCAGTCAGTAGCTGACCACCAAACTGTCGATTTATGGTTCCTTTCTTTTCCCTTTCTCCCTTAGCACTAGTTTTTCCCCACTGGGTATCATTTTATTTTTTCTATCGGTGCTCTTCCCTTTTTATTCGGGGTGTACTTTGGACATGGTTACATGGATACACATGAGGTAATAGGGGTCTCTACCACTCCCGTGACCACTTCAAAGCTACTAGCTTATCCGCAGTTTTTATCTTTCTTTTTTTTTACTTTCAAGGGAGGAGAAAATCAGAAACCGTACTCAGACAGGATCATAGGCTGTGTCAAGCACATCATAGGAATCCGATCCAGAGATACCAAGCTCCTAAGTGAGAAGATCTAGTCAGGATTAGAAGTGAAGTTAGTAGTGGATCCTCTGAATACATGAGAAAACATGGGTGTCCTTGGTAAGCTGATCCGTGTGTGGTTTTCTAACAGTCATAGAGCTATTGCAGGTCTGTCCAATGGTCACTAAGTTTCTGTTCCAGCGAAAATCTCCTCGGAAAATCATAGTTCCATACCAATTTTGACTCAATAAAACAATTTTGAAAACAAAGGACTGACTCTAAGAAAAGAAAGCAAACGGCGGTCAGTAACTACCTCCCCCACACTTAAACAACACTGTCCCCATTGTTATCGCAGCTTGGGCTCGGGAGAACAAGGTATAACCAGCGAAAAGCTTGGAAAATCAGAAAACTTACCTGCAGTCGCGGTTAGTGTCGACTGACATACCACCAGTGTCGAACGGCACAAGGCTTTGGTTGACACATATCTGATCCGAATCGAGCATCCTCGATTATGGTCCGTGTTTTCGAGTTTGGTGTCGACCGACATTGCTGTCTGCAAACATGTTCATCACGTTCTGAAACACCAAAAATCAGATAAATAAAAGAAACAAAATCCTAAAACCAAAAAGAAAAGAAAAACTGACCCAACAGTGGGTTGCCTCCCACTCAGCACTTGCTTTTTGTGAGTGCCTCTGCGAAAGTCTCATCATCCATGGAGGTTTGTAAGCGGTATCAGCGTGAGATCGTCCAAGGAATGAGGAAATAGAGTCAGGGCGGGAGCGTAGCTTGGGTGGGATAGAGCGTTTCCCTGCATTCACAGCAATGAATTTAGGGGATTTGAGTTTAGAAGATGCATACCTTCGCTTTGGTGGAGATTTAATGTTTGGAGTTTTCTGCTTATGAGCAGTTGCAGGCTCTGAAGATGTTAGAGTAGATTCCTGAGGAACCACCATCTTCTTCTCTCCAATATCAGACTATGTAGCTTTACAAATCTGAACTTCTTGCTCTACCTCAACACTAAAAGCTTGACCATCAATGGTGAACTTTCTCAGCTTATCCATCTTGAAGTGCAGAGGCCTATCTCCCAGGTGGAGATCAATCATACCATGCCTCACATCAATCACTGCTTCAGCTGTAGCTAAGAAGGATCTGCCTAGTATCAGAGGATCATCCGGTTCCATATCATATTTCAGCACCACAAAGTCTGTTGGAATCAAGTACTTTCCAACTCTGATAGGGTTATCCTCAAGAACTCCTTCTGGAATCATTTTCGATCGATCAGCTAGGATTAGAGAGATCCTAGTCTATTGGAAGTCTGTTAATCTCAATCTCTCAGCCACAGAGTATGGCATGAGATTTACATTAGCTCCCAAGTCACATAAGGAGTGCTTGAAGTTGTCCTTGAAAATAGAGTAGTCTAAGACAAATACACCAGGATTCGGTAGCTTCTCTAGGATCTGATTAAGCAGCACATAACTGACTTGTTTAGAGACCACCACCACCCCTTCTTCTAACTCTCCATCTATGGAGGTCATCTTCCTCATGTATCTCTGCAGACAAGGGTGAATTGGAAAAACATCAGCTGGTGGGATCTCATTCAGCTTCTTATTCATTACTTCCATGCATTTGGCTTCATTCTGCTCATGTTTAGACCTCATAGGAACTATGGGGAACGGTACATGAGGTTTATAGACCCTCTCCTTAGAAAAAACATCATATTTGGACGAAACTGGATCTGCCCGACCGTAGCGTCGACCGACGCAGAAGTGGTGTCAGTCGACACTAAGTGATGTCGACCCTTAAATGTCGGGCATGTCGATTTCTGTTCGTCATTAGAACTTGAAATTGCCGTCAGAACTGCGTGTCGACCGACACTAAAAGGGTGTCGATCGACACCGAGAGCTATAGTCAAAATATCAATGTCGATCTCGGTCGATTTCGGTCCGTCAAAACTCTCGAACTCTAGGATTTCAAGGGGTGTCGACCGACACTGAGGTGGAGTGTCGGGCGACGCTGAGTCTGCAGCTACGGATTCTCGACTGTTTTCCACGATTTTCACAACCTTAACCTCTGATTCTTCTTCCTGAATCAGCTTATCTTCAACCTGAACTGAGATAGCATTTACGTGGGCATTATGAGTATACTTCCCCTTGATTGAGCTTGAAATCTGAACCACTTGTGTATCCGTCTGCCTCATATGAGTGTTCAAGGACTCAAACTTCCCATTCAGATCTTCATCTATAGCATCAAGCTTCTTGTTGAAGTCCACAGTGGTCCTTGTCTGCCCCTTAAGTAACTGCTCCATCATAGCTTCCAATCTACTCTCATGAGCATTAGTAACAAAAGGCGTCTGATAAGGCTTCTCGAATGCAGACTTCTGAGCAAAGCCTTGCTGATTCCCAAACCTGTTTCCCTGATATCCAGACCTAGCGATGTAGCTCACATCTTCTTCTTCACAGCCTTCTATATCCTTAATCACCTCAGTTTCTTGAGCAAAACTGACAGTCTTCTTCCCGATCAGCAAGCTGTGAACTGTGTCTAGCTTCTTCTTCATCTCAGCAATCTGGGAGCTGTCAGCTGTTCCACCAGACTCTTTTCTCCTCTTATCAGCATTTTTAGTGTTGTTGCTGCTTAGCAAGTTCTCAATCAACACTTTAGCTTGTTCTGGAGTATTGGTATTGAAATTGCCATTGTTGGCAGCATCCAAAGAAGACTGGTGAGCGCAGTCACGTTGGTACATCTTAAACCTCACCCAGGCAGTCTTAAAAGGCTCTGTAGGTCCCTGATTGAATGTCAGAAGATCCTGTCTGAGCTGATCGGAGCGAGCATCATCATAAAAATGCCTCAAAAACTCTATCTTCACTGCATCCCAAGTGGTTAGCTTCCCAGGTAGAAGTTGCTTGAGCCAAGCTGCAGCCTCTCCAGCAAGAGAATATGGGAAGAGCTTGAGGTACAAAAAGTCATAACCCACTCCATTTTGCTTCATCCCAGTGACGAAGGCTTCAAAATCCTCTATGTGATCCATTGGATGCTCATGCAGGAATCCATGGAAAGGATGATGCCTCACCAGTGCATAGTAGGCAGTCTTAAGCTCGAACTCATTCCTTTCAAAAGCAGGAGGTACGATCGCAGACCTATTAGCGTAGAACTCGTCAGGCCTATTGTAATCAGCTAGTGTCCTCCTAGCAAGAGGATTAACAATATGTAGCTCAGGCTCAGGGATCACATTTCCTTCAGCATCAATTCTCTGTCCCTGAGCATTGTAGGGGTTGTTTTGCGGATCTCTCAGAACACCTTCTGCATCTCGAGTCAGCACAACAACATTCGGATTCATCATCCTCTCAGATTTCTGAACCTTCCTAGTTGCTTCCGCGAAAGGTGTCGACCGACGCTGAATCGGTGTCGATCGACACTAAGTTCTCTGGTTCGTGTTTTCCTGTAGAAACAAGAAAAACGCGAAAAGAGGTCAGTAAACAAGAAAATAAAATACTTAGACTAAATTCTAATACAAAATCTATCAGCGAACTCAAAGAGTCTCCGACAACGGCGCCAAAAACTTGATAGATCAAGATTATTCCCTATTCTAACTGCAAGTGCACATATATGCAATCGTAGTACAAAGGGTATCGAATCCACAGAGACTCTAGTTCACGCGATAGATTGTATGCAATCGAATTAAGCTAAGCATGACAGATGAGAAGACAGTAAAGAAAGCAGGTAAACAAACGGTGTGTGATCAATGAATGAAGGTGCTAGACTTAGGGAAGTTCTCAGAAAATCAAGAACACAGATCAATCAATCATCAGGATTCAGATATCGATGTTCTAGAAATAGAATCACAATCATATAACAAGCCAACTCTCGAATACTAACTATGTCTAACAACATAGAAAACCAAATCTCTTTGGGAATTCTAGAGTTCTAAACATGCATTTAACTCAGGTTCTTTCGTTCACAAATTCTCTAAGCCAAATCTCTGTGCGAATAGGTTATTTGCTCAGCTAGGTTCTTTTCTAATTAATTAACCAACTCTCATTGTGTTAATCAATCTGATATCAATAATCCAAGTAGCTAATTTAGATTAAGCGTTAAGAACAACCTATATGAAGAACTAGATGGTTTGAATCCAATTAATCGATCAATCTAATATTCCATGAAATCCCTAACGAGAATCCCTAAATCTAACAAGAAAACTACTCAGACATGGCAATCATCACAAAACACATAGTCAAAATAGATATCATATATAAATCCAAAAGAGTAAGAACAGGGGTTCGAAATCTCCTCTCTCTCGAGTAAAAGACCAGCCCCAAATCTCATAATCTCTCGTCAGTAAAGCTTAGCCTAAACAATGGCTCAAAAACCTAATTAATAGTGTAAAACACATTTGGGTCTTTCTATAAATATGGGAAACATCTGGGTAAATATTGCAAATCTCCAAAAGCTGTATTTTTGACGCGCAAGAATTTCGTCCTTTAGTGGCGTCGAGCGACACCAACTTAGTGTCGGGCGACACTAAATGAAAACGCACTCAGTGAACTCTGTGAAATCCATGTATGCTGAAAAACCCCTCCAAAAGCTCTCAGAATCTCCAGATAAGCTCCAAATGTATCTAAACCTGCAAAGGACTCTAAAGACTCCAAATACAAGGTTAAAGACTCAGTATATACACTTATATCATGGTTGAAAACCTGTAAAAACCATGATATATCATACTGCGAAACAATTTCTTGAGATCTTCAAACTTTCTCGGAGTGTGAAGATTCCTCATGAGGTTAGGAACTTTATGCACCGGTGGCAAGTCGTGGGTAGTGCTTTCATTGCGTGGATCCAGGAGGTTCCTAGGATCATATTGTAGATCGCAGGTCGGTCGATGAAAAAAAACTTGATAACTTTGGTTACTCATCCGACGTACACGTGTAGTTTGATCGTTCTGATTGTAGTGGTTGTGCCGTCAACGAAACCAGTGATAGGTTTCTCTGATCGCTTCATCTTGTTGTCCCGTAATTTCATTCTTTGCAAGATCTCTTTGATGATGAGATCGACCGAGCTTCCAGTGTCGATTAAGACTTTAGTCACTTCGCAATCGCCTATCTGGAGCTCAATGAGTAGTGGATCATTGTGTGGCTTATACAACCATTCTTTGTCATCTGCAGTGAAAGTGATTTCACTCCCGACCTTTAGATCATCTGCAATTTTCCTATTCCATTGTCATTATATGTCCTCTTTCTGGCCATATGCGGTTATCGAGCATACTAAGTCGTTGCTGGTTGGTAGTCCTCCTATGATCATGTTAATGCGTCTCCTTGGTGAGGGAGTCCCTTCCTTGATGTCGTCGCGAGCTCGGTTGGCGGGCTCCATGTCGGCATCGTCCTGCTCTTCTTATTGCTGTTTATATTGCTTTGCTTTTTCTCTTGGAAGAGCCAAAATCGTTCTCCCTCATTCTTGGGTTGGCGTTGCGTTTCTTGGTTCTCAAGGGGCGTTGCTGGTGCGCTTCGATTCGTTATGTTCGTTATTCCTTTCTGTTATTTTCCAAACAAGACACTTTGCAAATGTCGACACTCGGCGGTGTCGTGTCCAAATCGTTTATGGAAAGTACATAAAGACTGTTCTTGATCGCCAACTCGGACATATTTGTTCCATGCTCGGTTTTGTTGGTTACTTGGCTGATTGTGCCCTTGCTGTTGATTCGTCTGTTAGTTCGTATGTTGTTCGCCGACGTAACATGTTTTCGCCTTTTTTCCTTTTTCGTCGATGCATTCTGGTGTTGGTTCTTTCCCTTTCGCGTTGATGATTTCACTGAAGTGAACTTCTTGGCGAGCAGCTCTTTTTCCTCTTCGATATCGAAAAAGACGGTTGCTCGGTGAAAAGCGTCCTCGAGATTTTGTGGATTTTTCTTGCCAGCTCTTCGCGGAAGGGCGACTCATACAAGCGTCCATTGCGCAGCACTGGGAGCCCTTCGTTATCAGTCACTAAGATTTTGGAGACAATGAATTTAAACCGATCGATGTAAGACATAAGGGATTTTGTTGGCCCCTGACTTACTTCCGAGGTCGGCACTTGAAGCTCCTCCTTGTATGAACATAAAATAATGCTTGAAGAAAGTGTTTGATAGCTGGTGATAGTTATCAATAGAGTGTGCCTCAAGGCGTGAGAACCAGTTGAGTGCGGCACCGCTTAAGTTTTCAACGAAAAGCTAACATAATCCGGCTTGCGTTCCTCGAGAGAGAACTGCGCTCGTCCCATTGCGATGCTGAAGGCCGTTAGATATTGATGGGGGTATGAACTTCCTTCGTAGGTCGGAAACTTAATCTTTCATGGGTGTCGGATCGGCGTGCCTGTTATCTTGCTTGTGAATGGCGTATATGTGTTTCCTTGAGGACTCGGTGGATCTCGGTAGCCGAACTGGTTGCCTTATGAACTTTCAAGGTCATATGATCTAGTTGCGCGTTCAACAGTTCGATCTCATTGTTTTTTCTTGGTTCTCCTTGGCTTCTCTTTGGTCGGTGGACGGTCTTTGGTTTGCTCTTGGTCCAGTTGATAACAATGTTGGAGATATGGGTGGTCGCCTACTCGACTCGGTGATCAGAGCCGGTGATACGTCGAACAGAGCCCTTTGGAGTCGAGGGGTGAATTCCACCGTTCTTTGAGATGGTCGATGTTCAGATGATTGGAGGTCGTTGATTTGTTCTTGGCATACGTTTTGGGCGGTTGTGAGTTGGTCGAAGCAAGTGTTGTTAACTCGAGTCAGCTCATCGACTTTTTTCATCATGATCTTTATGAGAGAAGAGACGTCATGATTGTTAGGTTGAATGTTTGGAGTCTTATTTATCAGCTCGACAAATTCATGCGTGTCATTTTTACTGGTCTGGTCGATGGGGCTATCGACCGGTGGGACTTGTGAGCCCAGTTCCAGTGCGGTGGTTGGCTTGATGATCAAGCTCAGGCTGAGGGAGTGAGCTCATAGTTTGTTCTGATGATTCAAGATTGTCACTAATCAGGTATGATCCTGTCATTTTCGACCTCGTCTAAAGAGTAGAGAAGTTTCTTTTGTTCCCCACAAAATGCACAAATTGTTGTTACAGGATTTCGAACAAATTCGAAAGAGTCAGATTTAGGGTCAAAAGGATCCGAACAAACAAGGTAAATTGATAATAAAGTGGGGTCAGAAACTCTCTGTTATTTATAATTAGGCAGAAGCCGAACAATGAACATGATGACGAGATGGGAGGTCGTCGATAGACGAAATGAGAGATCGTCGATAGACGAGCTCCCTAAATATTCCTTGGGATTGTCGCTTTATAAGTGTAGCTCGGAGCTTTAGCAAAATATAAGATGGTGTAAAATTAACAGTAAAAGATCTATTTATAGTAAAAGTGGTCAAACTTCCTGCTGAACAGTTGACTCTTTAGTGGGCTTTAGTCTTTGGACCGAAATGTTTTTGATGATGTGACAGATTTCAATGAGTTTATGGATGAAGTGCTAAACATATATCCAACAGCATACCAACGAGTAGCCGTTATGGAGCTTCCGAAGCGACCTCCCTCAACATATATTCCACCATAGCACTACGGATAAGAGAATGGTGTCTCTCGAACCACCACGTATCAACTCTCTCGTTGTTGGATATTGATGAAACTATACTACAAGGAAGCCTCCTCACGAACCGATGAGAGACATCATAATCGGAAAAAAATTCAAGATGAAATCTTGAACTGGAAAAATAGTCGGAAAAAAATTCAAGATGAAATCTGGATTTGGGAAAAGAGGAAAACGCATGGATCACTTTTAAAGGCTCGAACCCTTAATCTTAAGGGTCAATATTTCTAGCAATACCATAATTTCCGTCTGATGTACTTAATTAAAGGAGAAACTCAGAAAAGGTAGCATTTATATATGTTTCATCTATCCATTGTATACAATACATTTCCTGATTAAGAAAAGGGATCCCTTAAAAAAATCAATAAATAGGGGTGAATTGCACATGTTGTATATTTTTATTTTTTTGTGTATTTTAGTATCTTTTAATGTTTCATATCATTCTTATATTTTTTGGCAATTTATTATGTAGTTGTTGGATCCGTTTACCCCCTACAGATTGGACAAACATTCAAATACCTCTTTGATGGATAGGCATCGCAATTTCCCTTTTATCCACCGATTTTTTTTTATTATTTTTTTTCTTTCCCTTCACTCTCTTTTTTATTTTACATTTTTTTTCACCCTTTATTTTTTTTACGGTGGACACGATGGCGGAGTTGAGGTTCTGGCAATATAAACCACCAAGATGGAGATATAATCGGTCGATGTACCGGAATTCAAAAAAAAAAACTGTGTTTAATACGAAAATTTCAAATGGACAATTTAGACTATGTGTCCACGATATCGGCAATTTGTGGACACTACCGCGATCATATCACATGCAAGTCGCTTACCATGGATAGGAGGTGGCGAAGTAAAAAATATTGCTTTTGGATGGATAGGGGTCTTTTGGATCCAAAGATTTATAATCATGTAAATTCTTGTCCTCTTATGTTCGTCAAGGTAGTGTCCACGAAATAGTCGATACATAGTAAACATATTGTATGTTATATGATCGTGGTAGTATCCATGAGTAGCCGATATTGTGGACACATAGTCTAACTGTCCATTTGAAATTTCCGTATTAAGCTCGATTTTTTTTTCAATTCTAGTACATCGTCTGATTATATCTCCATTCTAAAGGTTTATATGGCCGGAAATCGCAACTCTGTTATCATATCCACTGTCAAAAATTTGAGGGGTGAAAAATAAATGAAAATGAAGAAAGAAAGAGGATAAGAAAAAAAAAATAATAAAAAGGTATCGATAGAAGGGAACATTTTCTTATCCATGTCCATTCGGAGCTATTCTTACCTGTGGAGATAAGTATGGCCTTTTTACATTGGAATCTACAAAAAAAGAAAGACAAAAATACAACCAAACATGAAAAGATATAATGTTGCTATTAAAACATAAAAAAATAAACTTGGTGCAATATTTCTCAATAATAAATTTCAATAAATAATTGTTTGGAAGGGTCGGCCTTCTATTTTACGACGTTTGGATTGTGTCCACTTTTCACGATAAAATCATACATCTGCAATTGCAATCTCTTGGACCTAGAAGTTGTGAAGTGAGTTCATGGCCGATTAAAGGAAACGTTGTGTCTAGAGACCTATATTGGGCCTTCACTAGGTTAATCAACAACATGGGCCAGCCAACAAACTTTATAGCCCACTTGTCAGTGTCGTTATTTATTTTCTGGAAATTCGCGAATCTGCTTTCCAAATGTTCGTTGGACCTGATTGGTAAATGCTTTAGCTTTGCATTTTCTGCCGTATGATTTTAGCTGTAAAATTTTTTGCTATAGCTTTATGTTTTTGCCGTAGAATTTAAACTGTAGGTTTATTAGATGTAATAGTTGGATTTTGGTTTTGATTTTTTAAATTAAAAGTGTGATTGGTGAATATCATTTGTGTTCTAAATTTTATTATTATTAAAATTATTGCTTAAAACAAATATTAAATTAGATAAATATTTGATAAAACTTTGTGGATAAGTAGATAATATAATGTGTAAAATATACGCATTACAATATAATTTGCATAAGAAATAGTAATTTTTATGCTTTAATAAAAAAATCATTTATTATGAATATGTAATTCTATATCTATTATATACACGTATATATGATATATAAAAACATACAATATGAATAGTATTATATAACATGTATATACAATGGCATAAAAATATTTGTTATTATTTCTCCTCAAAGTTATATATGTGATTCATATATATATATATATATATATATATATATATATATATATATATATCGTAAGTGAGCAAGATATTATATGAAAAGTATTGTAAGCACAATTTCTAGGACTGTGAAAAATTGACTTGCTCCCGTCACTTTTGGTTTGTTGTGACTGTGGACTTTTAAAAAGAAAAAAAGCTTGATTGGTTCAATCTTTTGGTTGTAGAATTTTTTTTGGCTTTTTACAGCTCCTACAGCCTCAATCAATCAACCCTTAAATCTGTAATAAAATAGTAAAACGAGTGTTAAAAAAAATATTCATTTTAGTTTACAGTTTCAATTTCAAAATCTCACAGGTTTTGCCCTTTTGGTCTCATGAAAATTTGGGAGCATTCAACCACCAAATCTACGATAACTTTAACCCAACTTGAAGACTATTTTCACTAGAAGTCAAACATAACTGATTACTGAATAGAAGCAATCAAAACGCATAAATGTCTTATTCTTTTTTTTTCCAACGCTGATAAATGTCTTATTCAATACTACCTTTTAGATGCAGGTATCAAATTTTGGAATATATAGCATTTTTATGTATTCTAAGAAAAACTTACGTTAACGTTTTGAACTCTAACTATTCGTAAGATTTTGGGTATCATTCATCCCGTCGAATCAGTAAGAATTGACCAATCCCTCAGAACACAAATCACAAAAAAGTTTGGAAAGAAGTAAAAAAAAAGTCAAGAGCATTAAATGTTATAGGAATACTTGAATCTAAAATGTTAGTGAAAGCTTGTGGATCATATTCTTTTAAGAGGTATTTAAGATGATGGTATTAATAAAATTAGATTTTAACTCGCGTTTTCTAAACACATATTTAATTTTTTAATAAATTAAATTTTTTTATTTATTCTGTTTATAATAATATAGATTTTTTAATTATATAATTTAATTTTATTTAATTATTTAACCCGTATTATAAAATGTGAATAATAATTTAGGTTTTTTAGAAAATGAATTGTGTGTTATTTGAGTTGAGTTAGATCGTAAAGATAAATAGATTAAAATAATAATTTCACATTATAATTTTTAATTCGCAATGTATCATAAGATCATAGTTTGAAAATAAAAATAATGATTATTTTTTAATGAAAACAACAATTTCAAAAGTTATGTGATAAAACAATAATCTTTATTGCATTTATCTAAAATATAATTTTATAAAACAACATATATTTATATATAAATTTATTATAAATTTTAAATTTTTAATAATTAAATATTTACAAAAGTAGAAACAAAACAATATGTTTATATTTTTTACCTTTTTAATGTTCATATGATTGAAATTGATTAATTCATATTTTTAACCTTTTTAGTGAGAAAAACTCGATTTAAATATTTTATAATCAAAATTGGCTAATCTATTTTTGAACACATATTATATTGGTATATATAATTTGAAAATTCTATGGAATAACTCGTTAAAAACTGCATTCAAACATGAACCATAATTTGACGCATTATATATTTGAATAATATAAATATTAAGTCTTTATTATCTTTATTAAATTAAAATACACCAATTGAAATTAATTTTATATATATATTAAACTTGTGCAAACTTCTTTTTTAGAAATTTATAATCGAAATTGGCTAATTTAATTTTGAAATTGTTCTTGTATTGGTTTAAATATTTTGTTATTTGATGGAACAACACGCTAAAAATGCAATCGTAAAAAATAATCAATTGTAATATGACATATCATATATTTGAACAATATGTAATATGTAATATTGAATATTTTTATATTTTATCAAAGTAAAAATATATCATTCTAATTTTTAGCATTCTATTTTTAATAAAAATATTTTATAAATTTAATTTTACTTTATAGTAATTTATTTATTTTATAATATTCACTTTTTAAAAGTTGAATTATGTTAAAATACATGATTTGTGTTTATAATGTATAAATATAAAAATTTGTGTTTCTTATAGATCAAAATGTAATTAAATCATTGTTACTAAATTTTAATAATAAATATGAATTTATAATTATTTTTCTTAAGAAATTAATACATTAAAAATATTTTGTAGGATTTGTTATAATACTAAATATATATTTATATTTCAAACAAAAAATATTATGACTATAAAATAAAATAATTTAAAATATTTAGTTTAATATGTAATTAAAATTATTTTATAATAAATTTTGTAAGTAAATATGAATTCAATAATTATTTTTAATAAATTAAAAAATTGTAAGCTTTTTATAATATAAAAATATATATTTATATTTGAAATAAAAAATGAAAAAGATATTAAAATATATTATAAATTTATTTTGAATAAAATCATAAATTAGAAAATATTACCTTATATATATAAATAGTTCATGTATAAATTATTTAATTATATTTATCAATTGATTTTATAATTTCATGATTATATATATACTTGTTTTATTTTAATTAACTAGAAAATTGATACCCATTATATTTAGTTTGTTTGGATACATGTTTAATAATTGTCTTGTTTAGAAATATAAATAGTAGAAGAAATGTTCTATTCCCTAATTATTTTAATAAAATTTAATTAAATGATTAATATGCAATGAAATAACATGTAATATAACACATGAAAAGGTTAGTTATATATTTATCTATTTTTTAATACTATAGATTTACTCTGTTTATCAGATTCAAATATTGGGTATCTGGCGTTATAATAATCTGCATGTCGGCCCCATATAACCACAAATATATTAGGTGTGGTGCAACTATGAACTATCTCATCACAAGTTGTCTCTATGAGAGACATGTTAATTCTGCCACACATGGCTTTGAAAGAATATTCTCAATATTTTGTTACTCAATCTTAGCATGTGTTCAAAAATGCAGGTTAGGCGACCACTTAATCGCCGGCGAGACGTTCGGCAGTTGCCGGCCGTCACGAGTTACCCAAATCGCCGATTTAATCGGTGTTTGAAAAAAAATCACGTTTTGCTTGAGTTTAAGGTAGAAATCCATAATTTCCTTCTAAATCTATCATAATCTGGTGTAAAACAACGGAAAGTAATGAAAAGTTGATGAAATCGTGAAAAAAAAATAAAAAAACGGCGGATTAGGGTTAGTAGTCGAGCATCTTCAAGGTTGAAGATGAGGGTAAAACCGTCATTTCGACTATCATTAATGAAAATCCGGAAACATATAAAAGACACACAAGGGCTTCGAACCCGCGTCCTACAATCAGTTTTACAGCAGCGTTCCCACTGGACCAAATGTATTTATTGTATGTTACCCAGATAATAATATATATACATATTTACAGGTACATAATACAAAAAATTAGGCGCTAATCCCCGTGTAAATCCCGATTTTTTCGCTAGGCGCTAGGCCCAACCCGACCGCCCGACTAGCGCCTAACGTGTTTCCGAACATTGATCTTAGCTATACGGTTAATAGTTCAAACTATCCTGATATTGTGGATATTTGACTGATTAATTGTAATTGTAACAACTCTGTTCTTATATGGATTTGTAAATCAATCGTGAATATCAAGAGAAACATTTAACTTTCATAGTATCAGAACATATCTTCTGATCCTGGACTATTTCTTTCTTCTTTTTCCATATCATCGTTTTCTTCTTCTTCTTTTTGTCGTCAATGGCAGCACAAAACCCTCACCTTGAACACGCCTACGGCGTTACAAATATTAAACATCATATTCCATCGATCATGGATCTTAATGACCATAATTATGATGACTGGAGAGAGCTCTTTTTGACACACTGCCTTGAGTTTGACGTCTCTAGTCAGATCGAGGGTACGCTTCAGCCAACAAGTCCGGACGATGCTCCATGGCATAAGCGAGATGGTCTGGTGAAGCTTTGGTGATACGGTACCTTAGCCCAGCCTCTCTTCCGCTCTTCCTTCAAACCTTGTGGTACAGCTCGAGACATATGGGTTTGGATTGAGAACCAGTTCCAAAACAACAAAGAAGCAAGGCGATCCAACTCGACAATGAACTCCGAACCGCTGAAATTGGTGATCAAACTATCCAAGAATATTGCCAAAAAATCAAATTGATTGCAGATCTCCTAGTGAATGTTGATGCTCCGGTGAACAAACGTGCTCTCGTGATATATCTAATCAACAGACTCAATGAAAAGTTTGATAACGTCATCAATGTTATCAAATACATAGAACCATTTCCCATCTTCGAATCTGCAAAATCAATTCTATAAATGGAGGAGTCTCACCTCAAAAGGTCATCACACATCTCAGCCAGTCACTCGAATCAGTTGTCCTCCTCGACTGCCTTCACTGTATCCGATCATTCTCAACCGCAATCCTCTCAACAAGCAACTCGTCAAAAACAATACAACAATAACAACCGAGGAAACAAGAGGAACCGGTTTTGGAACAGAGGAAGAGGGAATTACAACAACCACATTGCTCGACATGGACTCTGCAACAGTTCTGGCCATTACCATTTTGGCCACAACAACAACTTGGTAACTGGACGTATGCACCCCAACAGTACATACCGGTTCAGCAGAGCTACAATCAGCCACAACAACATGCAAATCTAGTTGAGTTTCAACCGCCTGTGCATTTTGCTCACGCTTATACATCTGAGACAATTGTTGATCCTAGATCATCATACTGGTTTATGGATTCAGGTGCCACTGCTCATCTAACCGCCAACGAATGTACCCTCCATTCTAATCTTAAACATGGCATCTATCAATAGGCCATTATAGGTATTTGTTCCAAGATCATTGTCTCTTCCAATGGTTCGACTTATATTGCTTCAAACTCTCGTCCTTTATCTTTCAGCCATACACTTGTTGCACTTAATATTGTTAAAAATATTATTTATGTTCGTAAATTCACAAAAGACAATTGGTGCACTGTTGAATTTGATCCTTTTGGGTTTTGTGTGAAGGATCTAGCAAGTCATAAAATTCTACTCAGATGTGACAGCTCCAGAGATCTCTATTCTATTCCTTCATCTTTGAATAAATGGCCACCTTCTTCAGCTCTCTTGGCTTCAATTCTGACACTTTGACATAAGAGATTAGGCCACACCACAACTCTTCTCTTCGGTCTATTTTGTCTCAAAATTCGATTTCTACTAACAAAGATCATTTTCCGATCTCTTGTGAACCGTGCTATTCTAGGGAATCGATAAAATTCCTTTCTATGCTTCTCAAACAAAAGTATCAAAATATTTTGATATCGTTCATTCAGATGTTTGGAGTTATCCAATTTCAAGCATGAGTAACATTCGCTATCATGTGATATTTCTCGATCATTTTCATACTATGCTTGCGTTTATCCGATTCGTTGGAAGAGTGATGTTTTTGCTAAGTTCCTTCATTTCTCCGCTCTTATCAAAAACCAATTTCAAACTCAAATCAAAGCTTTTCAGTGTGATAAATTTCATGATTTTGTCGATCAATGGCATCCATATTCGGTTTTTGTTTCCTCATACTTCCCAACAAAATGGGATGTCTGAATGTATGATCAGGACCCTAAACAATGTCGTCAGGTCCCTCCTCTTCCAAGCTAGACTTTCTCCTACTTTTTGGGTTGAGGCACTTCATGTCGCTGCTCATCTTATCAACACCACTCCATCTTCAGTCATTCATAATAAAATCTCGTACACTCTTCTTCACAAATCGCAGCCGAAATACCATCACTTACGTGTTTTCAGTTGCTTGTGCTTCCCAAACATCAAACATTCGCACATGAACAAACTTTCTCCATGGATAACTCATTGTCTTTTCTTGGGATACCCTTCTCAACATCATGGATATTGGTGCATGGATTTAAATACTAAACAGATCATCATATCTCATCATGTTCTCTTCGATGAAGATAAGTTTCATGCGGCAGAAACATTGGCCAACAATACCCATACGGGTCACTTTCTTGATACTATGGATACTTCTTTACCCATTCAATAGTCTATACTTCAAGCTCTTATGGAATATGTTGCGTAATGATATATCATGGTTTTCACCAGTTTTAGACCATGATATAAGTATGTTTTAGAGTCTTTTGGTGTTTCTTTAGAATCTTTTACAGGTATTATTAGGTACATGCACGTTTGGAGCGGAATTGGATATTATGGAGCTTTTTGGAGTATTTTGGTGATTTGACCCGAGAGATAGAGTTCACTGTCCAAAACAGCGTAATGCATCGATCGACACACATTGTGCATCGATCGACACACGAGCAAGATGGGCCTTTCCTCGGCGGTTTAATGAAGAATGCAGAATTTGCAGTTTTGCCCAGAAGTTCCTGATAATTACAAAGAAGCACCAAGACGTGATTAGGCCTTTATAATTAGGTTTTTGGTGTTTAGTTTTAGAGACGCTTTACAATGCTTTAGATACGCTTTCATACTTTGAGCTGAGATTTTTTAGAGCTTTTTGGGGTTGATCTGAACATGTACTGCTTCCTGCTTTTGGAGAAGATTTCGGACCCTTTTATTTATATACTCTCTTTTATGCAATCTAATTATTCATTGATTATGTTTTCATTATCTATGTCTGAGTAGATTCATAGTTAGGTTTAGGGATTCTCATTAGGGATTTTATGACTTGCTAGATTTAGTTATTTCAGTTAAGGATTCATATCATAATTGTTCTTCAACCCAAATTGTGCTTAACACTAGTTTCCAACCTAATCACTTAGAATCTAGACTCTAGGTTGTTAAATTGACACGAAAGTGTGATTTAGAATCTGAACTATTTAGGTTGAGCAATTGAATTATTCGCAAAGAAATTTGGTTTAATTGAATTGTGAACATATCGAACTTGCACTTAAGGCTAGTTTAATCTGTTAGGAATTACAAAGAAATTTGGATTTCTGCTATTAGACTTAGAGAATTCTCACAACGAAAGTTGGTTAGTTCTATATCCGTGTTTGAATTCTAGAACTGGACTTAATTTGATCATGACTGATTATATGATCTGCTTGTCTGGTTTCCTGAGAACTCCATAGACTTAGCGTTTTTAGTTGATTGCTTACAAACCACTCCTGCTACTTGATTTACTTTTATGCTTGCTTTTAGTTTCTCACTACTTTCTCCTAGCTTAACTTGACCGTTCTAAAATCTATCGTAGGTCTAGAGTCTCTGTGGGATTCGATACCTTTTATACTATAATTGCATTAACTGTGCACTTGCAGTAGAATAGGATTAAAACTTACAGACCTATCAAGTTTTTGGCGCCGTTGCCGGGGACTCTTTTGAGTCTTCGATAGATTTGAACTTAGAGTTTAGACTACGATTTTTATTTTTGTCATTAGTTACTAATTTTCTCTGTTTTTCTCTGCCGCAGGTCTGATATTCGCTTAGCATCGATCGTTGCATCCTTTTGAATTGATCGTTGCAAGGTGACTAGAGTTGAATCGATCGTTGCATTCTTAGCATCGATCGTTGCACTGCGATTACAGACGGTTTATGCAGACGCGTGATACCAGAAGTAATCCAAACTCGAATCTCGTTAATCTCAGACTTGAGGAGCTTGCTAGACTAGAGAGAACTAACAGGAAAAGTCAACGAGCAAGGATGGTGCAAGAACGCTTGATTCTGATATCCGATGCTCAAGGTACTGATAGGTTCTAAGTTTTACCCTATTCTAAACTGCAAGTGCACAGTATCGTCAAAGTAGTATATAGGGTTATCGAATCCACAGGGACACTTGGTCTCGATAGAATCAGAAACGTAGAGATTAATACTAGAAATAAAGCAAATGGTGAATGAATTGAAAGCAAGGCAAGAAAGTAAACAGTAGCAAGTTGGTTGTGAAAGCAATAAACTAAAAGCGTCAAGCCTAGGGTGTTCTCAGGAAATCAGAAAAGCAGACAAGTTAATCAGTCAGGATCTAATTAAACGCAGTTCTAGAACTCAAATCACGGAATTAGAATTAACCAAATCTCTTTGCGAAAATCCTCTAAGTCTAAGTGCAGTAACCCAAATCTCTTTGCAATTACTAACAGATTAAACTAGCATTAAGTTCAAGTTTGATATGTTCACAATTAAACTGAACCAAATCTCTTTGCGAATAATTTAATTGCTCAACCTAAATAGTTCAGATTCTAAAACACACTCTCGTGTCGAATTTAGCAACCTAAGATCTAGATTCTAATTGATCAGGTTAGAACTAGCTTTAAGCACAATTTAGTTTGAAGAACATTCTAATCATATGAATCCTTAACTGAATTAAACAAGTCTAGCAAGTCATCAAACCCTATTGAGAAACCCTAAACTTAACTATGGATTTACTCAGACATGATTGATGAAAACATAATCATAGAAATAATAGATTGCATATAAGAAATAAAATAGATAAAGGGTTTGAAATCTTCTCCAAAATAACTGAAGTACAGGATTAGATCAGCCCCGAAAGCTCTGAAAATCTCTTAGCTCTAAGTATCAAAGCGTATCTAAAATAAAAGCCAAAACTCTAAATATATAGGCATAATCTCGGCTGTGGCTTCTGTGTAAATACTGGAACTATTCTGGGCTTCTCTGCAATTCTTCATAACTTGTTTAACCGACGCGTACGGCCCATATCGCTAATGTGTCGACCGATGCACAATGTGTGTCGGTCGATGCATGATCAATAAATCGGACAGTGAGTTAAGCTCTCGGCCAAAACGTCCCAAAAGTCCCAAAATGCTCCAAATATCTCCAATTAGCTCCAAACCTGATTAAACCTGTAAAAGACTCTAAACGAACACAAAAGACACTAAAAACACATCTATATCATGGTATAAAATGGGTAAAAACCATGATATATCAACTCCCTCACACTTAGCCTTTGCTTGCCCTCAAGCAAAACAGAGAACTAGAATGTAGTGAAGAGGTTTGAAAACTCTTCAGAAACTCTTTTCATCCTAGAAGCAGCAACACTCAGATTCCCCTTAGTAATCCACTGATAGAATCACCTGCAAGATATCAAGACCAACATATACTTCCCCCACACTTAGCAACTGTCCTAAGTAAACTCCACAATCACATTCACGCATTCAAATTCTCCCTACTGACTTCTGCAAGTATTTAAGTGCGGTCTCACCTAAGGAGTATCGATCAAAGGGCACATGGGTTCTTACCTTACCAGCTCTAGACCACCATACTATCTTTCTCTAATCCCTTTCTTCTCTTTCCCTTCCTTAACAACTGATTTTTCCCCACTGGGTATCATTTTATTTTTTTTATCAGTGTTCTTCCCGTTATGGGGTGTACTTTGGACACATTCCATGGATCACATGAGAGAAAATAGTGTTTGCTACCATTCCCATGACCACTTCGGAGTTACTAACTCATCCGCAGTTTATTATTATTATTTTTTTTTTTATGGAAGGGGAGAAGGGAACTAGATAGGACAGGTTTACAAGCTGTGTCAGAACTGGCAAAGGAACCCGACACAAAGTATACCAAGCCCTTAGGTGAGAAAATCTAAGTCAGTATTAAGGGTGAAGTCAGTAAAAGGATCCTCTGATACCTGAAGTGATGTGGGTGTCCTCAGTAGGTTGATCTGCGTCTGGGTTTTCTAATAGTCAGAGATAATCTGCAGCTTCATCCCAATGGTTACTTAAGTTCCTGCAAGTGCTGCTAATCTTCTCAAAAAATCATTGTTTCTTACTTAAACAAATTTTGACTCAATAAAACAAAAATTTCAAAAATTTTTAACTGACTCTAAGAAAACAAAAGAAAGAAGTTAGTAGAACCTCCCCCACACTTAAGACACACTGTCTCCAGTAGTGTCAAGCAAATGATCGGTTAAAAGAAAGAAAATAAAAATTTGTTAATGGAATGGTTAGTTCTCTCGGGTTTTACCTCTGTCGCAGTCAGGCATCGATCGTTGCACTAGGTGCACCGACCGTTGCTGTGCGATTTTCGTTGTAACGATCGACACAATGGTGTGTCGATCGACGCATTGCGTTTTCACGAACAGTCAGCAATTTAGCAGGTTAATCCGTCGGTTTATGTCATTTTCAAAACCCTGCAAGCTGAAAACACTAGAAACAGCGTAAAACCGAAGCAACAAATATATCTAATCAAGCATAACCATCCAAACAAAGTAGCATCCTAAAAATCAGAAGAAAAAGTGCAAAAGAAAAGAAAAAGATAGCAGAATACAGAACCGATAATCAAGAGATGACAGCTACGCTCACTCACTATCATCAATCCCACCGTAACGATCAGCATCGCTAGAGTCCTCAGGAGATTGCTGCCGACGATGAGTAACAGGAACGGGCTGACTAATCTGTGGTTGTCTCCTGCAAGTGCAGCCGCGCATCCACTCCCAAATGGTCCTCCATATCCCATCACTACGCTCTCTCCACTCAGCCTCGGACATATCTCCATAGGGAACTGATATCTCAGGATAAGGGCCAATATCAACCGGAGCAGCAGCAGGCGCAGGGGCAGCATAAGTCGAAGCTCGTGTGGAAGGCTCTCCCAGCGGATGAGCCATAGTCGGAATCCCACGCTGCTCAGTCTCTGGAGGCTGAAATCTCAGAGCCTCCAATGTATCAATCCGTGTCCACCTAGCAGCAGGAAGCTCTATACCACACATCCCAGTAGCCGGGTCCTGATAAGCCCAAATGCGCCCCTCCTTGAGCCAGGTAGCGCTCTGCAAATGACTGAAGTCTAGGAACTCCTGGGCTCTATCACGCTCCGTGCCATGTAGAGGAATCCCGCAATGCATAAAAATGGGAGTAAGCAAGCTCCCTACCGTCTCAGTGCTGGCTCCATCAAAAGGCTTCGTCTGCAGATCACATAAATGTAAAGCAAAGACAGCTCCCAAGTTGAGACCCGTAGTAGGATCTCTCACGCCAGAACCTCTAAACTGATCTCTCAACCCCATAAACAGCATCTCCATCTCATACTTGCGCATCTTGTTGGACTCAAACTTGCATAGCAAGCTCCAACACAAGATGCGCGAGACATATCTCAGTACAGGATGCCTCATATTCTTCACTGGTGTGGTCCTGGAGTTGTATCGACCACTGCCAATACACTCCCAGAATGTGCGAGCCTCAACTGGATCCCACTCAAGTGTCATAGCAATGCGCCTCGGCTCAGTACTGAATCCGTAGATCCTGCAAAGATCAAGTAGAGGAATCCGATACCTGACTCCCCAACTCATGAAGGTAAAGATACCTCCTGTAGCGCTCCTCCTATCGGGATCTGGGTAAACCACTCTGCAAGTGGCTAGCAACTGTCTGCCCAGCTCAGGATAGAGATCATAAGGGCGCATTGGCATTGTCCCTAGACCAATGCCTCTGCACACATCAAGTACCTGCTCATCAATCCTCAGACTCTTGCAGGTAGAGTAGTCAGCGAACTTGGTTGGCTTGATGGTCATCCCACACCAACCACTGTAGAGAAGTGAATCAAACTCATCCCACTGGTCAAGCAGTGGTCGCTCTGTGAAGTCTGCAGTCTTAAGGAACGAGCGAATGTCCCTTGGCCACTGTCTGGCTGTCGGTATCTCTGTAGCGTCTTCTCGGGGCCAAGGCAAAGCGACTCCAGGTCCATCTCTTACATATGGTTCGGGTGGCTGAGAGTGTCTGTGAAACCACTCTGGTGGTGGAATGTACTGTCTCGCAGTTGTTGATGTTGTTGCTTACTTCTTGCGGGGCTGTGATATATCATGGTTTTTACTAGTTTTATGCCATGATATAGTTGTGTTTTTAGTGTCTTTTGTGTTCTTTTAGAGTCTTTTACAGGTATAATCAGGTTTGGAGCTGAATTGGAGATAATGGAGCTTTTTGGAGATTTTTGGAGTGATTGGCCGAGAGATAGAGTTCACTGTCCGAAACAGAGAAAGGTGTCGATCGTTGCACACCTGCAACGGTCGATGCACCAGCGAGATGGGCCAAAACTCGGCGGTTTAGAAGAATCAAGATATTGCACTTTGATCCAGAAGTTCCTGATATTTACAAAGAAGCCCCTGGCCGAGATTATACCTATATAATAGAGTTTTTAGTGTTTTAATTAGATACGCTTTACAAGACGCTTTGATAATTAAGAGCAGAGGATTTTTAGAGCTTTTGGGGCTGATCTGAACCTATTACATCATCTGTATTTGGAGAAGATTTCGAACCCCTTTTACTCTTATTCTTTTATGCAATCTATTATTTATATGATTATGTTTTCATCAATCATGTCTGAGTAGATTCCTAGTTAGGTTTAGGGTTTCTCACATAGGATTTCATGACTTGCTAGACTTGTTCAAATTCAGTTAAGGATTCATAACTATATATGTTCTTCAATTTAATTGTGCTTAAAGCTAGTTCTAACCTGATCAATTAGAATCTAGATCTTAGGTTGCTAAATACGTCACGGAAGTGGGGTTTAGGAATCTGAACTAATTAAATTGGGCAATTAAACTTTGCGCAAACGGAAGTTTGGTTTAGGATAATTGTGAACATATCAAACTTGGGATTAATGCTAGTTTAATCTGTTAGTTCTCGCAAACGAAAGTTTGGTTTGCTGCACTTAGACTTAGAGAATTATCGCAAAGGAATTTGGTTAATTCTATATCTGTGTTTTGAGTTCTAGAACTGTGCTTAATTAGATCCTTGCTGAATGAACTGTCTGCTTGTCTGATTTCCTGAGAATACCCTAGGCTTGACGCTTTTAGTTTATTGCTTTCACAACCAACTTGCTACTGTTTACTTTCTTGCTTCGAAATTTATTTACTTCACCATCTGCTTATTTCTAGTATTAATCTCTACGTTTCTGATTCTATTGAGACCTAGTGTCCCTGTGGATTCGATAACCCTATATACTACTTTGACATTGCTGTTCACTTGCAGTTTAGTATAGGGATTAAAACTCTGAGCCTATCAAGTTTTTGGCGCCGTTGCCGGGGACTCTTAGAGTTTTCGATAGGACCGAACTTAGGGGTTTTTACTAGAAATTGTTCTTTTTGTTTTTGCTTTTTCGTTTTATTTTTGTATTTTGCTAACTTTTTTTCTGTTTCTTTCTGTCGCAGGTACCAATTTCGCACTGCGTCGATCGTTGCACCCTTGCATCGTTCGACACTAGGCGATTTGAGATTGAACCGATCGTTGCACTGATAGCATCGATCGTTGCTGGACGATTACAGACAGTTTATGCCAACGCAGAAAACTAGAAGTAATCCGAACTCGAGCTTGGTTAATCTCGATCTTGAGGAGCTTGGACGTTTAGAGAGAGCCAACAGAAGAGAAAGAAGAGAAAGAATGATGCGAGAGCGTTTGATTCTGGAACGCGATGCTGAAGGTGTCCTGAGGGACCAAGATAACAACCGCTACAATGCCGACTGGCAGAGGGTTGATGCTGAAGGAAATGTCATTCCTGAGCAACTGCAACAGGAGCAGAACCAAAACCAGGGTCAGGAACGGGCCCAAGGTAGAGAGATGGTGGTTCATGAGAGGACACTAGCAGATTACAACAGACCTGATGAGTTTCATGCAAACCGAGCAGCTCTAGTGCTTCCTGCTTTTGAGAGGAATGATTTTGAGGTAAAGACCATCTACTACCAGCTGATGAGGCAGATTGCTTTTCATGGTCTTCAAGCGGAGCAGCCTATGGATCACATTGACAAGTTTGAGGACATAGTCACTGGCATGAAGTATGAAGGAGTATGCCCGGACTATCTGTTTCTTAAGCTATTTCCGCACAGTCTTGCTGGAGACGCTAGTGCATGGCTGAGACAACTGGCACCTGGTCAGTATACTACTTGGGCAGCCTTAAAGAGTGAGTTCCTGCGTCACTTTTATGATGATGCGCGCTCGGATCAGTCCAGACAGGACATATTCACTTTTTCCCAAGGAGCTGTGGAGCCCTTGAAGACTGCCTGGATGAGATTTAAGCAGTATCAGCGTGACTGTCCACACCATGGATTCACAGAAGTACAGCTGATTGGTATCTTCTTCAGAGGCATAGATCTCCCTTATCAGACTGCGCTGGATAATTCCAGTAATGCTAATTTCAACACCAGGACTCCTACACAAGCTAAGCAGTTGATTGAGAACCTGATTGGCAGCAACAGTTGCAAGACAATGGATGAAAGGAGGAAGAAATCTGGTGGAACTGTAGAGAATTCTGATATAGCTAATATAAGATCCAGATTGGACACAGTTTACAATCTCCTGATAAGTAAGAAAGCTGTCCACTTTTCCCAAGATGTAGAGGTGATTAAGACTGAGGAGGACACTCAGGAAGAAGATGTGAATTTCATAGGAGGTTCTGGTTTCCAAGGTAATAGATTTGGTAATCAACAGGGGAACAAATTCTCCAATGGAGGACAGACTGGTGGTTTTCAGAAGACCTATGGACAAGGTACTCAGAGAACCTATGGATCTACATCCTATCAGACTCCTCCTGCACCTACAGCCCATGAGAGCAAAATGGAGGCTATGATGGAACAACTGATTGAGAGTCAGACCAAGATTTCTGTGGACTGCAACAAGAAGTTGGACGCTGTCTATGAAGACCTCAATGGGAAGTTTGAGTCTATGAGCACTCACTTGAAGCAGTTGGACACTCAGGTGAACCAGATGTCTAGCTCACTGAAGGGAAAAGGAGTGGCAGACACTCATGTTAAGGCCTGGTCTGTGTACATTAATGATGGATCTCACCTAGGTGAAAGATTTGAGCTAAGTACAGCTGAGTTGGTGACAGAACAAGAATTTTCGGATATTTGTGAAAAACTCTCGGGTGAAATCTGCTGCAGTGCGTCGATCGATGCAACATCTGTGCCGATCGATACACCAGTCGGGATGGCAACGATTGACACACCCTTAGTGTCGGTCGTTGCAGGGCGTAAACAGACAGATCTGTCGGATGATAATGGCATAGATGCTGACTTGGAGCTTGATCGCCTATTCAATGGAGCCTCTGAGATTACTCAACAGGAGATCTACGAACAGATTTTTAGACAACACTCCTCTGTGTCTGAAGTGATTAGGCAAGAGATTGAAGAACTGAAGAAACTAGAGGAGATTGGTGAAGAATTGGAAGAAATTCCAACTTCTGATGATCCACCTTATCATCCATGTGTGCAGAGGTACTTAAACAAGATGTTGCCTCTGGATGATGATCTGAAAGACTGGGTGATAATAGTTCCTCAGCATATTAGTGATGTTCTGCTAACTAAGGTCCCGAAGAGGCTGCCTGATCCTGGAGTTTTTGTGCTGGATTGTTCCATCTTTGAGGATAGCTTTAAGCGTTCTCTGTGTGATTTAGGAGCTGCTGGAAGTTTAATGCCATACTCTGTGGCAGAGAAGCTGGGGATGCTGGATTTTACTCCTACTAGGACTTCTCTTGTCCTAGCTGATCAGTCCATACGAGTTCCTGAAGGACTCCTTATGGACATTCCGGTGAGAGTTGGAAACTACTTAGTTCCAACGGACTTCCTTGTGCTGAGATATGAATGTGATCCGGATGAAGCATTATTGCTTGGGAGACCCTTTTTGGCTACAGCAGGAGCATTGATTGATGTTAGGAACAGCTTGATAGACCTCCATCTGGGAGATGAACCACTGCACTATGAGATGGATAAGCTGCGAAAGCCACTGATAGATGGGCAGACATTCACCATAAGGGATGCAGATTTTGAGCAGCCGGATAATACTATGGTTATAGATCCTGGAGCACATTTCACTCCATCTTTTCTTGGACATGAGCATTCCGCAACAGCCTACTCACCACCTTGGATGAGGAGACTTGAACAGAGACAGAAAAAGTCTCTGTCAGAACCTCCTGGTACTTGAAAATTCCCATCCGTCCGGTCAAGCTATTGACCTTAAACAAGCGCTGGGTGGGAGGCAACCCACCATTAGGTACTGGTGTTTTTCTACTTAATTTTTGGTGTTTTTGTTAGGATTTTACGTTTGTTTTTGTTTTTGTTGCAGTTATGTTTGCAGGTCTCGGACAGATTCGCAGTGCAACGATCGACGCACTTCTGTGTCGATCGTCACAACACGAAAGGAATCGCATTGCAGCGATCGTTGCGGTCCTGAGCAACGATCGACCATACACGAAAATCGCCAAGTAACGGTCGATGCACTTAGTGCAACGATCGATGCCTGAGCGACAGAGGTAACCCGACAGACATAATTTCATCTTTTCAATTTTTTTTTTATTCTCTTTTTACCGATCCTTCGCTGGACACTACTGGGGACAGTGTGTCTTAAGTGTGGGGGAGGTGCTACTGACTTTTGTTTTCTGTTTTCTTAAGAGTCATTCCGTTTTTCAAAAAAATTTTGTTTTATTGAGTCAAAATTGTTTAAGTAAGAAACTATGATTTTCTGAGAAGATTTACAAGACTTGCAGGAACTTAAGTAACCATTGGGATGAAGTTGCAGGATCTATCTCTGACTATTAGAAAACCCCATCACAGATCAACCTACTGGGAACACCCACATCACTTCAGGTATCAGAGGATCCTTTTACTGACTTCAATTTAATACTGACTTAGATTTCTCACCTAAGGGCTTAGTATACTTTGTGTCGGATTCCCTTGTTAGTTCTGACACAGCCTGTCAACCTATCCTATTTAGTTCCCTTCTCGCCTTCTATAAAGTAAAAAAAAATAATAATAAATTGAGGATGAGTTAGTAACTCCGAAGTGGTCATGGGAAGGGTAGCAAACACTATTTTCTCTCATGTGATCCATGGAATGTGTCCAAAGTACACCCCATAACGGGAAGAACACTGATAAAAAAAATAAAATGATACCCAATGGGAAAAATCAGTTGTTAAAGAAGGGAAAGAGAAGAAAGGGACTAGAGAAAGATAGTATGGTGGTCTAGAGCTGATAAGGTAAGAATCCATGTGCCCTTTGATCGATACTCCTTAGGTGAGACCGCACTTAAATACTTGCAGAAGTCAGTAGGGAGAATTTGAATGCTTGAATGTGATTGTGGAGTTTACCTAGGACAGTTGCTAAGTGTGGGGGAAGTACATGTTGGTCTTGATATCCTGTGATTGATTCTGTCAGTGGTTTACTAAGGGGAATCTGAGTATTGTAGCTTCTAGGATGAAATGAGTTTCTAAAGAGTTTTCAAACCTCTTCACCATGTTTTAGTTCTCTGTTTTGCTTGAGGGCAAGCAAATGCTAAGTGTGGGGGAGTTGATATATCATGGTTTTTACTAGTTTTATGCCATGATATAGTTGTGTTTTTAGTGTCTTTTGTGTTCTTTTAGAGTCTTTTACAGGTATAATCAGGTTTGGAGCTGAATTGGAGATAATGGAGCTTTTTGGAGATTTTTGGAGTGATTGGCCGAGAGATAGAGTTCACTGTCCGAAACAGAGAAAGGTGTCGATCGTTGCACACCTGCAACGGTCGATGCACCAGCGAGATGGGCCAAAACTCGGCGGTTTAGAAAAATCAAGATATTGCACTTTGATCCAGAAGTTCCTGATATTTACAAAGAAGCCCTTGGCCGAGATTATACCTATATAATAGAGTTTTTAGTGTTTTAATTAGATACGCTTTACAAGACGCTTTGATAATTAAGAGCAGAGGATTTTTAGAGCTTTTGAGGCTGATCTGAACCTATTACATCATCTGTATTTGGAGAAGATTTCGAACCCATTTTACTCTTATTCTTTTATGCAATCTATTATTTATATGATTATGTTTTCATCAATCATGTCTGAGTAGATTCCTAGTTAGGTTTAGGGTTTCTCACATAGGATTTCATGACTTGCTAGACTTGTTCAAATTCAGTTAAGGATTCATAACTATATCTGTTCTTCAATTTAATTGTGCTTAAAGCTAGTTCTAACCTGATCAATTAGAATCTAGATCTTAGGTTGCTAAATACGTCACGGAAGTGGGGTTTAGGAATCTGAACTAATTAAATTGGGCAATTAAACTTTGCGCAAACGGAAGTTTGGTTTAGGATAATTGTGAACATATCAAACTTGGGATTAATGCTAGTTTAATCTGTTAGTTCTCGCAAACGAAAGTTTGGTTTGCTGCACTTAGACTTAGAGAATTATCGCAAAGGAATTTGGTTAATTCTATATCTGTGTTTTGAGTTCTAGAACTGTGCTTAATTAGATCCTTGCTGAATGAACTGTCTGCTTGTCTGATTTCCTGAGAATACCCTAGGCTTGACGCTTTTAGTTTATTGCTTTCACAACCGACTTGCTACTGTTTACTTTCTTGCTTCGAAATTTATTTACTTCACCATCTGCTTATTTCTAGTATTAATCTCTACGTTTCTGATTCTATTGAGACCTAGTGTCCCTGTGGATTCGATAACCCTATATACTACTTTGACATTGCTGTTCACTTGCAGTTTAGTATAGGATTAAAACTCTGAGCCTATCAGGCTGTCTGCGAGATGCCATCTGCAAAAGAAACAAAATTCAAATAATATAAGTCTCGGTAACTCTCTGTGAAATCGCGAAGCATCGACCGTTGCATCTAAGGCATCGATCGTTGCAAGGCGATTTCACTTTATCGAACATTTCCCAAAATCGCAAAGCAACGACCGTTGCTCGAGAGCAACGACCGTTTCAAGGCGATTTCGCCGCAAACAAAAATCAACGAAATCAGTTCAAATCCCAGCCACATTGTCTCAAATCAGTTCGAAATCATAACCCATCACCCTAAATCGGTCTAATTACGCATGCATCATCAATTTTCAGATCAAAAATCTCAAACTCTAAAACCCTAAAATTTAATCCGAAAATTTGAGAAATAGAAGTTCATTACCTTGGATTCTTGAGATATGAGCTAAAGACAAGGGTTTAGAGAGTGAAATAGGAAGATTTAGCAATTGAAACGAACAAAAATGATGAGAATTTTCGATTTTGGGTGTGGAGGTTCGGTCGTACGGATAATCGGAAATGAGAAAGAAAAGAGAAGAGGAAGGGTTTAAGGCACTTACCTGGTCGTGGGTGCAACGATCGTTGCTTTAGGGGCAACGATCGTTGCTGGATAAATCGAAATCGATTTCCGGTTAAGTACATACCTTAATTTTGCAATTGAACCAATTGCAACGACCGTTGCATAGGAGCAACGATCGTCACAATGCGATTTCCCCTCTTCGTCAAATCTCCTTGCAACGACCGGTGCACAAGTGCATCGATCGTTACACATCTCCAGACTCGAATTCTGTATCTGAAACTTAGCAAAAACAAAAACAAAAACGTGAAATCCTAAGAAAAACACCAAAAATAAGAAAGAAAACAACTAAACCTAACAGTGGGTTGCCTCCCACTCAGCGCTTGTTTAAGGTCATTAGCTTGACCGGGCGAACAAGCTCTTTTAGGCACCAAGAGAACCTGACAGAGACTTTTTCTGTCTCTGTTCAAGTCTCCTCATCCAGGGTGGTGAGTAGGCTGTCGTAGAATGCTCGTGTCCAAGAAAAGATGGAGTAAAATGCGCTCCATGATTTATAATCACAGTATCATCCGGTTGCTCGTCATCTGCTTCCATGATTGTAAATGTCTGCCCATCTATCAGTGGCTTTCGCAGTTTCTCCATCTCATATCGCAGCGGCTCATCTCCCAGGTGGAGGTCTATTAGACTCTGTCTAACATCAATCACAGCTCCTGCTGTAGCCAAGAATGGTCTTCCAAGCAGCAATGCTTCATCAGGATCGCAGTCATACTTCAGCACAAGGAAGTCTGTCGGAACTAAGTAGTTTCCAACTCTCACTGGAATGTCCTTTAAGAGTCCTTCCGGAACTCGTATAGACTGATCAGCTAGGACAAGAGAGGTCCTAGTAGGAGAAAAATCCAGCATCCCCAGCTTCTCTGCCACAGAATAAGGCATCATACTTCCAGCAGCTCCTAAATCACAAAGAGATCGCCTAAAACTGTCCTCGAAGATGGAGCAATCAAGCACAAAGACTCCGGGGTCGGGCAGCTTCTTCGGGATCTTGTTCAGTAGCACCTCACTAATGTGTTGGGGAACTATAATCACCCAGTCTCTCAGCTCTTTATCTAAAGGCAGCATCATGTTTAAATACCTCTGCACACAGGGATGATAAGGTGGATCATCAGACGGTGGAATTTTTTCCAAGTCTTCACCAATCTCCTCTAGCTTCTTAAGCTCTTCAATCTCTTGCTTAATCACTTCAGACACCGAGGAGTGCTGTTTAATGATTTGTGCATAGACCTCCTGTAACGCCCCTTTCCCATTCTCCGCTGACCGTCGAGCTGACCGGTCAACAATCAAACAAGAACATGATCGATCGAACCCGAACAAGTCGAACAGGAAAAGTTCGCCACAGGACGAAGCCAGAGACAAATCGGTTTGAGACAAAGGCTCGCACTAACCCGTCTTTGACTCCGCTATCCTCACATCCATAGTACAAGTCGTACGCCTTGCACCACTTTAGTGAGTTGTGTCGGTTCGGACGAAACACAATATCAGGAAAGCATATTCATTTCTGAGTAATCAAACGTTCAGCACAACGTTTAATAATGTTACAAAACAGTTTGCCATCAATCAATACAACACATAAAGCTTAATACAAAAATGGCGTCAAGCCGAACCGAGAAAAACCCAAGAATCATCGAATCAAAATCCCGCCACAAGCAATCCCGAGACTACACCGAGGCTATCCCGCGTCTGTCGCTGCTAAACCTGAAAAACACAAAAAGAGTCTAATGAGTGATCTAATATCACCCAGCGAGTCGGCTCCCCACTAAGGCTTCTAATATATCTATCATCTATAGATTCCCGCCTGAAACCCCAAAATAACAATCAACAAGCAAATAGCCGATCACGCACTACCACGTCGCGTCGAGCCCACACACAATCAATTGCCAAAAGTAAGAGAAGGCGATTAGAGGAAATCGGGAGCACTGCGGCACATGTCCCCGATTGAGACTCGATCTATCTACCGCGCACTACCAGCTACACCAAAACACACACGCTGGGCCCCTACGAACTTGGTAACTTCCACAGGTTTTCACCGTTACCGATATGGCAACTAACCCTCGACTCCTAGCCGTCCACACAACGACTAGGACACCGTTCTCAGTCCATTGATACGCGGCGACTCCGGCTACCCCTAGATAGCCCAAGCTTCTATGCAGTCCGGCCCTAGGACGCGACCCCGTATTCTCCGGACTACACCCTACAGACGTCACTCCATAGGTTCGCACCTGCCAGAACTAACTGACCAGGTTCTCAATTCCCGAGGATCCAATCGGGATGGAAGTACCAGCACGTAATCAAACACCTAGACTTGCGGGATCTAACGCACCCTAGAGTCCTAGTGCAGAAATGTAAACACGCAGACTCGCTTGGACTCTAGCAATCAATCACAATCAATAACAACAATCAACTCAACCCCGCATCCCGCAAGTCTACTCACACACACCACCGCTCTGACTCGGCACCGTACCGAGTCAGCACCACAACTTAACCGGTCCCGTGACCAAGTTAAGTAACAACACGGATCGCTCGGCCCAACACCGAGACGATCTAAAGGCCTGCACAAAAGGTTAACCACACAACAACACAATACAATCACGCAACCAACACACAATCAACACACAACAGGCCTATTAGATTACTAACGCCTTTTAACCAATTCACTCCCGCTACTTTGGATTAGCCGCTTGCTAACCCGTAGACGGTTCACCAATTACAACACTTCTCATTTCTTAACCAATCCTAATCATCTTTTAATAACTCCTCGATCCGCCGGTTTAGAGCTAGAAGCTTACTAAACTCCCCGACGTCTCATCATTCATTACTTAGTTCATTTAATCTCGGGAAACCCCGATACCGTTCATATTCTATACATTCGTTCAGGTTTAACTTCCGTATTTTAACTCGTCTTAATTTCCGTATATAGGTTCATTTAATACCGTTCTTTACTTATATATATATATATATATATATATATATATATATATATATATATATATGCATATACGGCCCTATTCATGCAACAACTATATGAATGCATCACACAATATTACTACCAACCTAACGGCACACAATCAGGTTTAATCCATTTACGTCTAACATGCTTCTTTAACCCTAGCCGGTTTAACGTTAATTCAGTAAATCAATCAATTCACGATTCAATTCAATACGATCGGGTATGCAATCCTAATTCTACGGTTTCTCATTTATCGATCTATATGCATAACTATGGTGTTTGAGCCGACTCACAGTGATATGACGGAACGAACGGCACGGATGCGGATACGGATTCCCGAGACCCCGAACTAAACCCGAACCTCCCGAACACACGAACAAGAACTCCCGAACACCCCGAACCTCCGTCGCTTTGACCCGTACTTGACCGTTGACCTTCGTGATTCCGCTCGAGCCTCCGGACTAATCTCTTTTCTCTCTCCTCCGGTTCTCTTTCTCTCTCTAATTTCTCTCTCTTTTTTCTCTCTCCTCTTTCTCTCTCTCTTATTCATCTTCACGCCTCTCTTCTTCTCTCTCTTTCTCTCTTCTTCTCTCTCCTCTTCTTCACGCTTCTTCTCTTCTTCTTCTCTCCTCTTCCGGCTTCTCCTCCGGTCTTCTTCTTCTTCTTCTTCTCTCCTCCTCCGATCTTCTTCTTCTTCTCCTTATTCTCCTCCTCCTCCTCCTCCTTCTTCTTCTTCTTCTTCACTCACGCTCCTTCTTCTCTTCTCTCCCTCTCTTTCTTTACCTCTCTTTTTCTTTGTTGTTTTGGTGTGAAGAGAAGAAATGACCCAAGGCCTCCTTTTATAGTTGAAACCACTTCATGGTTGAGAGACACATGTCCAGACACTTGTCTTCCTCTTCTCCTCATCTTGTGACACCTAATTGTCACATGCTCAAATGTACATTCATTGTGTTTGTCCATTAAACACATGTCTTGTGACACTCTTCTCATCTCTTTCTTTGACACATATTCTCTCTTCCTTCCTCCTTCAGCCACGCCTCCTCTCTCATGCAGGGCCTAAAATAGCTCAGTTTGGTATCCATTTCACCTATGCAAAGCCCATGTAGAAGCCTCTTTGATTTAGGTCCAAAAACCTTCTTGTAGATTCATTGAATCTTGTTCACAAAGCCCTTTTCATCTTTCTCTTGCATAATTTCGTGGCACAATCTTGTAAATGGGATTTCATCCAGTCCATAATAACTTCAGACATCATCTCAAACCATCCCAAACCAGGCCCAAGCTCCCTTGAATTTATTTTGGAGTTTTAGTCATTAATCACCCATTAATAATCTAAAATATATAATTTAATCTTGGCATTGAATATTGCTGAATACTTTTAACCGTGGCTTCTACATCTTCTCATGAGGCTGTGGTCCAAATTTCATAATTTTTGGTGGAGTTTAGAAGGTCCTCTCGCTTACCCGAACCTTGTATCGGTTTCTCGGAAAAACCGGTTTTACGGTTAATATTTTTAAAACCCTTTATCCGCTTCTATAAATCCACCAAGTCTCATCTTCAGATTCTAAATGCTCTTAGATGAATTTAACAATCTGAATCACCTCAAACGGACACCCGTAGCTCCAGTTATGACTTTTACAAGTTTTGTCGGTTTTACCGGTTTCCATTCCCGATAACCCGAAAAACTCATCTACGGTCCGTTTCCACCATTCTTTATCTTCTAAATGTTTTCTTTCTTTAACAAGAATAACATTTGGCCCGTCTTAGATTCCGGCTCGTATTTTGGTAATATTACCAAAATGCCCCTTACTTCTCAAAATTACAAAACTGCCCCTTGTTGACTTTTCTACTGCCCGTTGACCATATTTTGTGATACGGGGTATCACACCTCCTGTTGAGTAATCTCAGTAACTCCAGGGAATAGGCGATCAAGCTCCAAGTCAGCATCTATGCCATTATCATCCGACAGGTCTGTCTGTTCACGCCCTGCAACGACCGACACTAAGGGTGTGTCGATCGTTGCAACACTGTGTTCACAACTTTCACCCGAGAGTTTTTCTCCAAAATCCGAAAATTCTTCCTCATCTACCAATTCAGCCGTACTTAGTTCAAATTTTTCACCTTGGTGAGACCCATCATTAATGTACACAGACCAGGCTTTAATGTGGGTGTCTGCGACTCCTTTTCCCTTCATAGAACCTGAAATCTGTTTCACCTGAGTATCCAGCTGCTTCATGTGAGTGTTCATAGACTCAAATTTTGCATTGAGATCCTCATACAGAGCATCAATCTTCTTGTTGCAGTCCACAGAAGTCTTGATCTGACTCTCCAGCAGCTGTTCCATCATTGTCTCCATCTTAGTCTCGAAAGCAGTGGGTGCAGGAGGTGTCTGATAAGATGAAGATCCGTAGGTTCTCTGAGCACTTTGTCCATAAGGCTTCTGAAAATTATTGGTCTGTCCAAAGCTTGAAGAGTTCTGATTGCCTGTGAAGGCACCCTTCTGTCCTCCACCGGAAAATCTGTTCCCAGATTGATATCCAAATCTGTTTCCTTGGAAACCAGATCCTCCGATGTAATTCACATCTTCTTCCTGAGTGTCCTCCTCAGTCTGAATTACTTCTACTTCTTGAGCGAAATGGACAGCTTTCTTACCTGCTAGGAGATTGCAAATTGTGTCTAGCCTAGATCTAATATCAGCTATGTCAGAAGTCTCTACACTTCCACCAGATTTCTTCCTCCTCTCATCAATAGTCTTGCAGCTGTTGCTGCCTATTAGATTCTCAATCAACTGCTTAGCCTGCGTAGGAGTCCTGGTGTTGAAGTTAGCATTACTGGAATTGTCCAGTGCAGACTGATATGGAAGATCTATGCCTCTGAAGAAAATGCCAATCAACTGAACTTCAGTGAATCCATGGTGTGGGCAGTCACGCTGATACTGCTTAAATCTCATCCAGGCAGTCTTTAAAGACTCCACAGCTCCTTGGGAAAATGTGAGTATGTCCTGTCTGGACTGGTCTGAGCGCGCATCATCATAGAAGTGACGCAGGAACTCACTCTTTAAAGCTGCCCAAGTAGTGTACTGAGCAGGTGCCATCTGCTTTAGCCATGCACTAGCGTCTCCAGCAAGACTGTGCGGAAAGAGCTTAAGGAACATATAGTCCGGGCAGACTCCATCATACTTCATGCCAGTGACTACGTCCTCAAACGAATCAATGTGATCCATAGGCTGCTCCGTTGGATAACCATGAAATGCATTCTGTCTCATCAGCGAGTAGTAGATGGTTTTGATCTCAAAATCATTCCTCTCAAAAGCAGGAAGCACTAAAGCTGACCGGTTTCTATGAAACTCATCCGGTCTGTTGTAGTCAGCTAAAGTCCTCTCATGGACAACCATCTGTCTACCTTGGGCCTGTCCTTGACCCTGGTTCTGCTCCTGTTGTTGTTGCTCAGGAGGATCAGGGATGACATTCCCTTCAGCATCAACCCTTTGCCAAGCAGCATTGTATGGGTTGTTATCTCGGTCCCTCAGGGTACCTTCAGCATCACGTACCAGAATCAAACGCTCTCGTACCATCCTTTCTCTTCTTTCTCTTATGTTGGTTCTCTCTAGACGTCCAAGTTCTTCAAGATCGAGATTAACTAGGTCCAAGTTCGGATTACTTCTAGTTTTCTGCGTCTGCATAAACTGTCTGTAATCGTCCAGCAACGACCGATGCTATCAGTGCAACGATCGATTCAATCGCAGAATCGCCTAGTGACGATCGACGCAAGGGATGCAACGATCGACGCAAGGCGAAAGTCGTACCTGCGACAGAAAGAAACAGAGAAAAAGTTAGCAGATTATAAAAATAAAAACGAAAAACAAAAATAAAAAGAAAAATTTCTAGTAAAAACCCTAAGTTCGGTCCTATCGAAGACTCAAAGAGTCCCCGGCAACGGCGCCAAAAACTTGATAGGTTCTAAGTCTTACCCTATTCTAAACTGCAAGTGCACAGTATCGTCAAAGTAGTATATAGGGTTATCGAATCCACAGGGACACTTGGTCTCAATAGAATCAGAAACGTAGAGATTAATACTAGAAATAAAGCAAATGGTGAATGAATTAAAAGCAAGGCAAGAAAGTAAACAGTAGCAAGTTGGTTGTGAAAGCAATAAACTAAAAGCGTCAAGCCTAGGGTGTTCTCAGGAAATCAGACAAGAAGACAAGTTAATCAGTCAGGATCTAATTAAACGCAGTTCTAGAACTCAAATCACGGAATTAGAATTAACCAAATCTCTTTGCGAAAATCCTCTAAGTCTAAGTGCAGTAACCCAAATCTCTTTGCAATTACTAACAAATTAAACTAGCATTAAGTTCAAGTTTGATATGTTCACAATTAAACTGAACCAAATCTCTTTGCGAATAATTTAATTGCTCAACCTAAATAGTTCAGATTCTAAAACACACTCTCGTGTCGAATTTAGCAACCTAAGATCTAGATTATAATTGATCAGGTTAGAACTAGCTTTAAGCACAATTTAGTTTGAAGAACATTCTAATCATATGAATCCTTAACTGAATTAAACAAGTCTAGCAAGTCATCAAACCCTATTGAGAAACCCTAAACTTAACTATGGATCTACTCAGACATGATTGATGAAAACATAATCATAGAAATAATAGATTGCATATAAGAAATTAAATAGATAAAGGGTTCGAAATCTTCTCCAAAATAACTGAAGTACATGATTAGATCAGCCCCGAAAGCTCTGAAAATCTCTTAGCTCTAAGTATCAAAGCGTATCTAAAATAAAAGCCAAAACTCTAAATATATAGGCATAATCTCGGCTGGGGCTTCTGTGTAAATACTGGAATTATTCTGGGCTTCTCTGCAATTCTTCATAACTTGTTTAACCGACGCGTACGGCCTATCTCGCTAGTGTGTCGACCGATGTACAATGTGTGTCGGTCGATGCATGATCAATAAATCGGACAGTGAGTTAAGCTCTCGGCCAAAACGTCCCAAAAGTCCCAAAATGCTTCAAATATCTCCAATTAGCTCCAAACCTGATTAAACCTGTAAAAGACTCTAAACGAACACAAAAGACACTAAAAACACATCTATATCATGGTATAAAATGGGTAAAAACCATGATATATCAGGTACCCTAAGGGACCGACAAAACAATCCGTACAATGCTGCTGCGCAACGAAATGATGCTGAAGGGAATGTGATCCCTGAACCTGAGCCTGAACCGCCACAAGGACAAGGACAAGGACAAGGCCAATGACAAGGTCAGAGGCAGATGGTTATTCATGCTGAGAGGACTCTTGCTGACTATAACCGTCCGGATGAGTTTCATGCTAACCGGTCAGCACTTGTACCTCCTGGTTTTGAGAGAAATGACTTCGAGATCAAGACCATCTACTACTTTATTCTGAGGCAGAATGCTTTCCATGGTTTTCCAAATGACCAGCCAATGGATCATATTGATGAGTTTGAGGACATAGTCACTGGGATGAAGTATGATGGAGTGAATTATGACTATCCGTTTCTCAAACTCTTCCCCTACTCTCTTGCTGAAGATGCTGCTGCTTGGCTGAAACAACTTCCACCTGGGAAGTTTACTACTTGGGATGCTGTGAAGAGTGAGTTTCTAAGGCACTTTTATGATGATGCTCGCTCTGATCAGTCGAGACAGGACATTCTCACTTTCTCCAAAGGTCCTATAGAGCCTCTTAAAGCTGCTTGGATGAGGTTTAAGAAGTACCAACGGGACTGTCCTCATCATGGATTCACTGAAGTGACACTGCTGGGCATTTTCTTTAGAGGTATAAATCTCCCTTACCAGACTGCGTTGGATAATTCCAGCAATGGAAATTTCAACACAAGGACTCCTGAGCAAGCTAAGACATTGATAGATAACTTGGTGAGCAGTAATAGCTGCAAGACTGCTGATAGGAGAAGGAAAGAGTCTGGTGGGAAGATAGATAACATGGAGATTGCTGATATTAGGAGTAAGTTGGATACTGTTTGTAATTTGTTGGCTGGGAAGAAAGCTGTCCATTTTGCTCAGGAAGTTGAGGTATTTGGAGCTGAAGAAGACAATCAGGAAGAGGATGTGAACTACATTGGTGGCTCTGGATTTCAAGGGAATAGGTTTGGAAATCAGCAAGGTAATATGTTCTTCAATGGTAGACAGAAGAGTGCTTTCACAAGCAATCAAAACTCTTCTGGATTTGGACAGAATGCTGGTTTTCAGAAACCTTTTCAGCAAGGTAATCAGAGGACTTATGGATCTTCCTCATATCAGACACCTCCTGCTGCTAATGCTCATGAGAGCAAGATGGAACCAATGATGGAACAGTTGCAGGAAGGGCAGACTAAGACTGATGTGGACTTCAACAGGAAGTTAGATGCTGTGTATGAGGACCTTAATTGGAAGTTTGAGTCCTTAAGTACACATGTGAAGCAGTTGGACACACAAGTGAGCCAAATTTCAAGCTCTGTCAAAGGAAAGAGTGTCGTGGACACCCACATCAAGGCTTGGTCAGTTTATATCAATGATGGATCATACCAAGGTGAAAATTTCGAGTTAAATACAGCTGAACTGGTGGAAGAACCTGAGAAATCCGAAATTGAGGAAAAACTCTCGGGTGGAATCTGTGAAAATTTGTCTGCATCGATCGATGCACCTATTGCAGCGATCGTTGCATGTCATGGACAGACAGTTTCACTTGTTTCTCGTGGCATTGAAGAAGAGGCGGATCAAGAGCTTAATAGACTATTCACTGGAGTGTCTGAGATAACTCGACAGGAGATTGATAAGGTCAGACAGCTAGGAGAGATGGATGAGAAGTTGGAAGAAGAGCCACAATCTGATGATTCACCATATCACCCTTGTGCACAGAGATACTTGGAGAAGATGCTGCCGATGGATGAAATGCTGAAAGATTGGGTGATAGTGGTCCCTAAACAGATCAGTAAGGTGCTGCTAACTAAGATCCCGAAGAAGATACATGATCCTGGTATTTTTGTGCTGAGTTGTTCTATTTTTGAAGATGGTTTCAAGCGCTCTTTGTGTGACTTAGGAACTGCTGGAAGTCTCATGCCATACTATGTGGCAGAGAAGCTGGGGATGACAGATTTTTCACCCACTAAGACCTCTCTTGTTTTAGCTGATCAGACAATAAGGATTCCGGAAGGAGTTCTTGAGGACGTCCCAGTAAGAGTTGGAAACTACTTAGTTCCGACAGACTTCTTGGTACTTAAGTACGACAGTGAACAGTATGATGCTCTGATACTGGGAAGACCATTTTTAGCCACGGCTGGAGCAGTGGTCGATGTAAGGAACAGTCTGATTGATCTCTATCTGGGAGATGAGCCTCTGCACTTTGAGATGGATATGCTACGCAAACCACAGATTGATGGGCAAACCTTTAGGATTGAGGATGGATATGGAGAGCAGGCGAGTGAGACTTTGGTTTTAGATCCTGGAGAACATTACATTCCTTCTTTCCTTGGACGAGCTCATGCTGAGACAGCTTACTCTCCACCTTGGATGAAGAGACTTTTGCAGAGGCATTCACAGTCTCTGTTGAAACCTCCAGGAACTTGATCTTGTTCGTCCGGTCAAGCTAATGACCTTAAACAAGCGCTGAGTGGAAGGCAACCCACTGTTTGGTTTATACATATTATTTTTGGTGTTTTTCTTAGGATTTTACGTTTTGGTTTTGTTTTTGCTGAGTTTTCATTACAGAACACGAGTCTGGAGATGTGTGACGATCGTTGCAGACATGTGCAACGGTCGTTCAGGGAGATATGACGAGGAGATGAAATCGCCTTGTGACGATCGTTGCGGTCCTGTGCAACGGTCGTTGCAAATGGATCAAATTTGAAATTAAAAGGTACACATGCGCTAAACCGGAATCAATTCGGTTCATCAGCAACGATCGTTGCTTATATGCAACGGTCGTTGCATTCACGACCCATGTAAGTGCCTTTAACCTTTTCTCTCTTCTCTTCTTCCCCATTTCGCCGTCCGTACAACCGATCCTCCTCTACCCTAAATCACTCAAATCTTCATCATTTTCATTGATTCAAAGCTTATTCCTCTTGTTTTCACACGCTCTATCTATTTCTATAACCTAATCGAAGCAATTCCGAGGTAAGGGCTCTCAAATTCATCATTTTCGGATTCGGTTCTAGGGTTTTGAAATTAGAGATTTTTAGCTTTAAGATGATGATTCCGTACAGTTATAGGCTCGATTTAGGTTGATTGGTGATGGAATTATGCTGTTTATGAGATTGTGGGACTAATTTTGACACGATTTAAACGTTTACATGGCGACTGTGAAATCGCCTTGCAACGATCGCTGCATCTATGCAACGGTCGTTGCACTGCGATTTCACAGAGAGTTCTGCGAGACTGATAAGGTTTTATTTCTTTGTTGCAGATGCCTCCTCGCGGACAACCTCATAAAAGCATAGCACAACAGCTGCAGATCAGCCTCCTCCACGAGAGGAATGGTTTCTCCGCGACTCAACGCTACCTGAGCCTTATCAGAGAGATCGAGAAGCCATACAGTTGCCTTGGCCTAAGGCAGATAAGGAGAATATCCCAACAGACAAGGTGTGGGACATGACACCTGATAAGCTGATTAAGACTGACACATTCACAGAGAGGGCGATACATGACTACTGGGACGAGTTCGATACACTACTCTACAATGGCTAGTGTGATATGGATGTTCAGCCGACCAAGTTTATTGATTACTGGAGTTGCAGGACCTTAGGCATTGATGAGCAGGTGCTTAGATTGGTCAAGGGCATTGGTCTGGGGAAAATTCCTATACAGTACTATGAGCTGTATCCTGACTTGGTTAGACAGTTGTTGGCGACTTGCAGAGTTTATTATCCTGATCCGGAGCGCAGGAAAGCCGCAGATGGTATCTTTTCATTCATGAGATTAGGAGTCAGGTATCGGATTCCCCTTCTAGATATATGCCGTATTTATGGATTCAGCGTGGAGCCTACACGGACTGGTATATCTCTTGAGTGGGATAGACAGGAGGCGCAGTATTTTTGGGATCAGTTTGGCAATGGAGCATATGACTCGAGGACCACGAAGCAGATTCAGGTCAGACATCCTGTTCTTAGATATGTGATCCGCATATTGGGTTACACGCTGCTGTGCAAGGCAAGGCAAACAAGATGCGCAAGAATGAGCTAGAGATCCTTTTCATTGGGATGAGAGAGCAGTTTGCTGATACTGATATGAGAGATCCCACCAGAGGACTTAACTTAGGAGCTGTGTTTGCTCATCACTTGTGCTCACTTACGACGAAAGCATTGGATGGGAAGGGCACTGAGACAGTAGGGAGTCTGCTTACTCCCATCTTCCGGCATTGCAGAATACCTTTAGAGGGTATGGAGCGTGATGATAGCAAGGTGTATATGGATCTGACCCACCTGCAGAGTGCTACTTGGCTGAAGGAGAGACGCATCTGGGTCTATTACGACACGCATGGGCAGAAGCATGGTGTGGATCTTCCTGCTGTTGATCTGACTAAGATCGATACATTGGCTACCTTGGATTTCCAGCCTCCTATGCGAGATCAACGCAGAGTTCCGACGATGGCCCATCCACTGGGAAAGCCTTCTACACGGGCTTCTTCTTCTTCTGCGCCTGCATCTGCTGCTCCTGCTGCACATGACATTGGTTTTATCCTGCTCCTTCGGTACCTTTGAGTGAGATGTCTGAGGGAGAGTGGAGAGAGCGTCAGGATGGTATATTGCAGAGCATTTGGGAATTCATGCGTGGCTGCACTTGCAGGAGACAGCCACAGATTCATCAGCCCGGACCTTCCCGTCGACGTAGACAGCGCTCTTCGACTCCCGATGCTTCCAGCGGTTCTGACCCATATGCTGGCATAGATGATGAGTAGAGAGTGAGATTTGGTCTTCATTTTCAGACTATGGTTCTGTATTTCTGTTTTCACTTTTTCTTTTGCACTTTCCTTTTGATTTTTCTCTTTGATACTTATGTTGGGATGATGTGCTTGTTTTTTAGACATCTGTTGCTTTGATTTTGCTTGTTTGCATTGATTTTCAGCTTGCGGGTTTGAGATTTGGGAATTTCTCATGGACTAACTTGCTAACTGCTGATTGATCGATGAAATCGCAATGCAACGATCGACACGGTCCTGTGTGTCAATCGTCACAACACGAAAATCGCATTGCAGTGATCGTTGCGGACCTGAGCAATGATCGATTCATATCGCAATCGCCTTGCAACGATCGTCGCATTTATGCGTAATGATCGATGCACGTGCGAGACAGGTAAAAATCAGACATAACTTAACTCATCCCTTAACATTTTTTTGTTTCTTTTACCGATCTTTAGCTTAACACTACTGGGGACAGTGTGTTTCAAGTGTGGGGGAGGTGGTACTGACTTTTATCTTTCTGTTTTCTTAGAGTCAGTCCTGTTTTTCAAAATTTTGTTTTATTGAGTCAAAACGGTTTAAGTAAGAAACAATGAATTTTTGAGAAGTTAACAGCACTTGCAGGAACTTAAGTGACCATTGGGATGAGCTTGCAGATGGTTTATGACTATTAGAAAACCCCAACACAGATCAGCCTACTGAGAACACCCACATCACTTCAGGTATCAGAGGATCCTTTACTGACTTCACCTGTAAATCTGACTTAATTTTTCACCTAAGGGCTTGGTATACCTTGAGTCGGACTCGTCTGTTAGTTCTGACACAGCTTGTAAACCTATCCAAGTAAGGTTCCCTTCTCCCCTTCTCTTAAAAAAAAAAAAAAGAATAATAATAAACTGAGGATGAGCTAGTAGCTCTGAAGTGGTCACGGGAGTGGTAGCTACCACTATTACCTCATGTGCATTCATGGAATTTGTCCAAAGTACACCCCATAACGGGAAGAGCACTGATAAAAAAAATGATACCCAATGGGGAAAATTAGTTGCTAAGGAAGGGAAAAGAGAAGAAAGGAACCAGAAAAAGATAGTATGGTGGTCTAGAGCTAGCAGAGTAAGAATCCATGTGCCCTTTGATCGATAATCCTTAAGTGAGACCGCACTTAAATAGCTTATAGAAGTCAGTAGGGTGAATTTGAATGCTTGAATGTGATTGTGGAGTTTACTCAGGACAGTTGCTAAGTGTGGGAGAAGTATATGTTGATCTTGATATGTACAGGTGAATCTTTCATGTTGCTTACTAAGGGGAATCTGAGTGTTGTTGCTTCTAAGATGAAAAAAGTTTCTGAAAGTTTTCAAACCTCTTCACTACATTCTAGTTCTTTGTTTTGCTTTCCCTCAAGCAAAGGCTAAGTGTGGGGGAGTTGATATATCATGGTTTTCACCGGTTTTAGACCATGATATAAGTATGTTTTAGAGTCTTTTGGTGTTTCTTTAGAATCTTTTACATGTATTATTAGGTACATGCATGTTTGGAGCGGAATTGGAGATTATGGAGCTTTTTGGAGTATTTTGGTGATTTGACCCGAGAGATAGAGTTTATTGTCCAAAACAGAGTTATGCATCGATCGACACACATTGTGTATCGATCGACACACGAGCGAGATGGACCTTTCCTCGGCGGTTTAATGAAGAATGCAGAATTTGTAGTTTTGCCCAGAAGTTCCTGATAATTACAAAGAAGCCCCAAGACGTGATTAGGCCTTTATAATTAGGTTTTTGGTGTTTAGTTTTAGAGACGCTTTACAACGCTTTAGATACACTTTCATACTTTGAGCTGAGAGTTTTTAGAGCTTTTTGGGGCTGATCTGAACATGTACTGCTTCCTGCTTTTGGAGAAGATTTTGAACCCCTTTATTTCTATACTCTCTTTTATGCAATCTAATTATTCATTGATTATGTTTTCATTATCTATGTCTGAGTATATTCATAGTTAGGTTTAGGGATTCTCATTAGGGATTTCATGACTTGCTAGATTTAGTTATTTCAGTTAAGGATTCATATCATAATTGTTCTTCAACCTAAATTGTGCTTAACACTAGTTTCTAACCTGATCACTTAGAATCTAGACTCTATGTTGTTAAATTGACACGAAAGTGTGATTTAGAATCTGAACTATTTAGGTTGAGCAATTGAATTACTCGCAAGGAAATTTGGTTTAATTGAAATGTGAACATATCGAACTTGCACTTAAGGCTAGTTTAATCTGTTAGGAATTACAAAGAAATTTGGATTTCTGCTATTAGACTTAGAGAATTCTCACAACCAAAGTTGGTTAGTTCTATATCCGTGTTTGAGTTCTAGAACTGGACTTAATTTGATCTTGGCTGATTATCTGATATGCTTGTCTGATTTCTTGAGAACTCCCTAGACTTAGCGCTTTTAGTTGATTGCTTACAAACCACTCCTGCTACTTGATTTACTTTTCTGCTTACTTTAGTTTTTCACTACTTTCTCCTAGCTTAACTTAACCGTTCTAAAATATATTGTAGGTCTAGAGTCTCTGTGGGATTCGATACCTTTTATACTATAATTGCATTAACTGTGCACTTGCAGTAGAATAGGATTAAAACTTACAATCCTATCACCTAACCTGTCTTTCAAACTCAATCTCAATATGTCATTCCTCCTCCCCACCCAGCTCAAAATGTTCATGCTCGTCATACAATAGCAACTAGATCAAAGCATGGGATCACTAAACCAAAACAGATTTTCACTCTCACTGCTTCCATCAAATCTCCACTTCAAAAAATCCATATTCACGCTCTTATTGATCCCAAATGGAATCCAAAAATGATAGATGAATATGATGCCATGATTAAGACTAATACATGGAATTTGGTACCTAGACCGACTAATGTTAACATTCTTCATTCTATGTGGCTTTTCAAGCATAAGTATGATGCATATTGTAACGCCCCTTTCCCATTCTCCGCTGACCGCCGAGCTGACCGGTCAACAATCAAACAAGAACATGACCGATCGAACCCGAGCAAGTCGAACGGGAAAGGTTCGTCACAGGACGAAGTCAGAGACGGATCGGTTTGAGACAAAGGCTCGCACTAATACATCTTTGACCTCGCTATCCTCACTTCCGTAATACAAGTTGTACACCTTATACCACTTCGGTGATTTGTGTCGGTTCGGACGAAACCTCATATCAGGGAAACAATTTCATTTTTAAGTAATCAAACGTTGAATACAACGTTTAACGGGTTTACAAACAATCATCAATATAAACACATAAACAATAAAAAAACACAAAATAGCGCAGCTGCCGAACCGAAATAAAAACATCCCAAAATCCCGAATCAAAACCCGTCACAAGCAACCCGAAGCTACACCGAGGACCTCCCGCGTCCGTCGCTGCTAAACCTGAAAAAAAAAACACAAAAAGAGTCTAATGAGCGATCTAGGATCACCCAGTGAATCGGCTCCCCACTAACGGCTTCTAATCTATCTAAAACTACAGATTCCGCCCCAAAACCCAAAATAACAATCAACAGGAATAAATGGTCGATCACGCACTACCATGTCGTGATAAACCCACACACACAATCAATGCCAAAGATAAAGAGAATTAAGGTAATCGAAGGCACTACGGCACATGTCCTCGATTGGACTCGATCTATCTAACGCGCAATAAAGGGAAAATAACAAAACACGATGGGCCCTACGAACTCGGTAACTTCCACGGGTTTACATCGTCACCTATATGGTAACTAACCCACGACTCCTAAACGTGTACACAAGGTCACACGAATAGGACACCGTTCTCCGTCCATCGATACGCGGTGACTCGGACTACCCCTAGATAGCCAGAGTTTCCATGTGATTCGGCCCTAGGACATGACCCCGTATTCTCCGAATCACACACCTACCGGCGTCACCCGATAGGTTAAGACCATAACCGGAATCACCATGACCCGGTTAGGTAAAAACCCGAGGATCCAATCGGGTCGGAAGTACCGGAACGTAATCAAAACCTAGGCTTGCGGAATCTAACGCACCCTAGAGTCCTATTGCAGAAATATAAACACGCAGACTCGCTGGGACTCTATTACAGATCACGCAATCAATATCAATAATAAATCCCCAACCATTCCGCAAGCCACTACGCTACCACCGCTCTGACTAGGTAAGATACCTAGTCAGCACCAACTAACTTACCCGGTCCCGTGACCGGAGTAAGTGTCCGCAGTAACTGCTCGGCCCAACACCGAGCAGTCTAACAAGCCTGCACACAAAACTCACAACAATAACATAATAATCACGCAATCACAATCATCACATCAATCACAATAATCACAACACAAGCAGGCCTATTAGGGTTTCTAAGTCTTTTAATTCATTCTCGTCCGCTACCTTGGGTTAGCGGGTTGCTAACCCGTAGACGGCTCACAACACACACCACTTCCTTATTTAAACAATTCTATATATCTTTTATTAACTCTTAGATCTATCGGTTTAGAGTTAGTAAACTTACTAACTCCCCGACGTCTCATTATTAATTAACTTTATTCATTACCCAATCCCGCTATTAAACCTAAACCCCAATCCCGTTACAATATTCTATACGCCTGTTTAGGTTTAACTCATATTTTAAGGTCGTCTTAATTCCCGTATATAGATTTATTAATTATCGTTCTTAATACATATATAGATGCATATACGGTCCTAAACAACGGTCTATATGAATAAATCACCCAATCATTACTAACAACCTAGCGGCACACAATTGATTAACCCTTTTAATTCTAAAACCCTAACATGCTTATTTAGTCCTATCCGGTTTATCATTAAACGTCCAATTATTAATTAAGTACAAATCAGGTTAATTAACGGGTATGCAATCCTAGTACTACGGTTTCTTGATTCCCGGTCTAAATGAATCTACAGGTTTGTGAGCCGACTCACAGTGAAATAGGCGCGGAATGACGGTCTGACGCGGTATGAATCCCGAGACCTCCGAACTGAAACCCGAACTTCCCGTACGCACGAACTCAAACCCCGAGGCTTCTCGAACACCCTGACATGAACCGCAAGTCGTCAATGGCCGGAGTCAACGCGTTGACTGGCGTTGACCACGGCGTTGACTTTGACCTTTAGTTGACCGTTGACTTTGACTGTTGACCGTTGACTTTGACTTGAACCGGTTGACTTCCCAAACCAAACCGGTTGAACCACTGAACCATCTGAACCAACTGAACCGGTCTAATTAGAACCGGTTAGGTTAAACCGGTTTCGGTCAAACGTTGACCGGTTTGACCTAACCGTTGACCAAGGCTAAACCAGCCTTAAACCAACCCAAATATTGAATCAAACCATCCCATCATACTCCTTGAAGAACCGGCTGAAGATTGGCGCGGTTGGGCTTCTCCGGTGACCGGCTCCGGCGACTTCTCCGGCGTTGACCGGCGGTGGTCCGGCGTTGACCGGCCGGTTCACCCCTTTTTCCGGTGACTCAGGTGACGATCTACATATCAAACTGACCGCAAAGAGAAGATATATTCATCCAAGAATTCAAAACGTTCAGATCTGGTGAAGGATGAGAGAGATACACCAAAACTCCAACCGCAGCAACTTTCCGGCCAGTTTCCGGAAAGCTCCGGTGACGACGGTCATGTCTGGTTGGATGGAGGTTGTAGAGGAGGGAGAGAGTAGTCCAATGGGATTTGCAGAAGTGGATTAGGGTTTATATTGAGAGAGATATGGTGTTTTTAGTGTTTGAAGGTCTTATGAACACTTATAGTGTTCTTAAGGTTTTTGTTGAATCTTCAAAAGGAAGAGATGAATTTCTGGGTTCTCTGGATGAATCTAGAGAGAAGGGAGAGCATGTGGTCGTGGGTGAGGCTAGAGAGAGAGAGATACACCCAAAAATAAATTTGTTTAGGTGTTTTTGGTGTATTCAACAAAAACACATGCTTTACATAAGGTATTGACACCTAAGGAGGTGAGGCTGGCGACCTGGGGAGTTAACATCTGTCCCTGGTGTGTTTTTTGAGTCCACAAAAGCCCATATAAACCGGCCCAAATCAATAAGAACCCTTCCTTATCTTGCTTAATCACTTTTGCTCGGTTTACTCGTTTCCTCGAGAATTGTTTTAGAAAATACCAACCGATTTCCATAAATCTCCAAACTTCCATAACCTGATTCTCCCTTATTTTAGATGAATTTATCAACTTGAATCACCTCAATTGGAGTTTCCTAGCTCCCGTTATGATTTTCCGAAGTTTTCTCGGTTTAATCGGTTTTCATTCCCGACAAGCCGAAAAACCCGTTTCTGCTCCGTTTCTTCCAACTCTGGTCTTGTAAATGTTCTTTATGCTTTAAAAAGAGAACATTTGGCCCGTCACGTCTTCCATCTCGAACTTTGGCAAAATTACCATTTTGCCCCTCACTTGGCAAAAATGACAATTTTGCCCCTGGTTGACTTTCTGCTGCCCGTTGACCGTATTTTTGATACGGGGTATCACATTCTTCCCCACTTACAGGAATTCGGTCCCCGAATTCTCCGTCATTAACAGACTTCAAATCGGTTACGAATCCTGCAAGTTGCTTCATCACTCCACTCCGACGCTTCTATACTCTGTCACTGCTGTATTCTGCTGACACCCATCATTACTGCAATCCGTCCGCCTCATTCCATGCTACCCAACTGGTCTCCACAACACTTCCTCTCTGGCTCTCCGTCTTGTCTTCCTTGCTTCACTCAAACCTTAACTGTTCCCATCGATCTCGATCTTCGAACTTAACCCCGGTCGGTTTCTTTACTCTGATTCTCACTTTGGCTTCCCCACTTCGCTTCGACTTCTACATCCTTCGGATTGTAACTTCTTCCTTCTTTCTGAGACACTCTTCAAGAATCTGACCACCTGCTTCCGGCTGACTGATTCCAACAACATCACTGATTCTTCTTTCCCAAATCTCTTTACTAACTCATCCTACTTCTCGGCTTCTTCCTGTCGGTCGCTTGATAAACTGATACATTCTCCACTGACGATGTTTACCACTGCTTCACGGTCTGATCTACTGGTCTCACGATGTCTTGACACTTCATCTCGATTTCGGGTTCGGGTTCGGTCTCGGATTCACATCGCATTGCCATTCCGTCCTACATTCAATTCAACAACTCACTGGAACAATTAGTTTCATCCCGTTCTATCCCCGATATCACTTTACCATAGAAATATGGTTACTTAATCACGTACCCGACGGTTACTCGTGATTAAATAACAATACACTATAAGTCTGTTCCCTCGTGAATTGACGGTTGAACACAACCGTTCTTAATCAATTCCAAAACCCGAAATAAAACTAAAATAAAATTAACACCTTACCTCCTTAATAAAACTGAGAAAAGCTACCAATCACTACTCAAATTCCGAACTACCAACAATTCAACGGTCTCTAAGACCAAAAACAATCAGTCTACCAAAAACCACGCACGCTAATACTACACAATCTATCGCACAAAAAAATCAATCAATCAATCAAGCAAGAAATGAAAAAAGCAGTTACCACACACATTCACACAATCTAATGATCGGTCAGATGCGTCGTCAGTCCGGGTTCCGGTCATGATGAACGGTCGTCTGTTCCGCTCATCATTTAGTTTCATGTAGTAATCTACTTGCTTTCATAACCATCTCAATCCGGCAAATAGGTACTACGCTACTCAAAATGAATTGCTGAACACTCTGCATCCACCACATACATAAAACGATATATCGTACATCATAAAGTTTTTAGTACCTGGTTACGATCAGAGTTCACACACATATGGCCGTCATCATATCCAAAAACCCATACGACGCCGCTAAACATCAGAAAAGTCAAAGACGACACGCAAAGTCGCATATCCGCTGATCTATCTACAAGACAAAAGAAGTTAGTGCCCCCACTTACCTGGCCTAACTACTCCTATCCTAACCTAACGCCTCCAGCAAGACCGAAATGCCCAACACCTCTGGCAAAACGGGTCGCTGAAGTATCCGCTGGCAGGTGCGCCAGGAGGGTGTGGCGAGTGTGTGTCTTGAGATGGTGCTCCGACATGCTGTGGCTAGGCAATCGGGCAAAGATGAGCAACGTGACCTGCGCGGCCACATAACTAACAGACTGGAGTGGACGCTGAACGTGGTCCACGATAACGCACGGGCGCCTGATGACCATAGCTACCACACAACTGACAAAGAGAAGTCAGCTCGATCGGGGAATCGATGAAACAATCGGGTGTGCGATGACCCTCACCTCTACAAAACTGGCAAGTCCTCGCTGGCTCGGGTCGAGGTGGTGGAACGACTGGCATCAGAATGACTGGTGGCTAACTGGGCTTAGGATCTCTGCAACTAGGTCCAGCTCGATAATCCTCTGGTACTGGTGCTCGGTACGGCTCTACATCGGGTATACACGGTCCTGATCCGGCAATCGGGTATGTTGACGCTCCATGGCCCTATGGTACTGCTGGCGGTGTCTCTATCATCTCGGCTGGTGACATAACCATGTCGAACGGTATACGGGGTAATCCAGGTCGTAGGTCCGGCTGGTTATGAGGCCCATCCTGCTGCTCTAACACATCCTCAAGCATCGCTACCTGCTCATCCATCCGCTGCTCCCAATGCGGATACTGCTCCAGGTCTATAGGCTCCATATCTAGATCAAGCCGAACAGTAGTGGACTCAGTAAATAGTCCTCCACATGAAGTGGCGGGGAAAACTCGGGCGTCTCAAGAATCGATGACTGAAACATCGGTAGTACGTCTGATGCTGCAAGTGTCTGTGGCACATCCGGCTCTGGCCACTGCGGTGGTAACTGTAATTCAACATCTGCTCCTCCCAAGAATCCCATCATCCCTGAAACTGAACCAACTGACCCTGCTGCGAACCGACTGATCCCTGCTGACTCATGCCGCTCATCAGTAACTGCTCCGCGCACACACACCCACCTCCACTCCACCCAGGACACACTGCTGCACGACTGCAATCACAAACACAAAGACGAGTTAGTACTAATAATACAACAATCCTATTTCCCATCCCAACCCCGGGTTCAACAGACGCAGCTCGGTTTCCTAATGGATGCTTGTGTGACATATTTGACTCGATAAAACACGGAAAACACTCAAAAATGAAATGTTTTGAAACCCATGCAGAACCATGCTCTGATACCACCTTTCTGTAACGCCCCTTTCCCATTCTCCGCTGACCGCCGAGCTGACTGGTCAACAATCAAACAAGAACATGACCGATCGAACCCGAGCAAGTCGAACGGGAAAGGTTCGTCACAGGACGAAGTCAGAGACGGATCGGTTTGAGACAAAGGCTCGCACTAATCCATCTTTGACCTCGCTATCCTCACTTTCGTAATACAAGTTGTACACCTTGTACCACTTCGGTGAGTTGTGTCGGTTCGGACGAAACCTCATATCAGGGAAACAATTTCATTTTTTTAAGTAATCAAACGTTGAATACAACGTTTAACGGGTTTACAAACAATCATCAATATAAACACATAAACAATCAAAAACACAAAATAGCGCAGCTGCCGAACCGAAATAAAAACATCCCAAAATCCTGAATCAAAACCCGTCACAAGCAACCCGAAGCTACACCGAGGACCTCCCGCGTCCGTCGCTGCTAAACCTGAAAAAAAAACACAAAAGAGTCTAATGAGCGATCTAGGATCACCCAGTGAATCGGCTCCCCACTAACGGCTTCTAATCTATCTAAAACTACAGATTCCCGCCCCAAAACCCAAAATAACAATCAACAGGAATAAATGGTCGATCACGCACTACCATGTCGTGATAAACCCACACACACAATCAATGCCAAAGATAAAGAGAATTAAGGGAATCGAAGGCACTGCGGCACATGTCCTCGATTGGACTTGATCTATCTAACGCGCAATAAAGGGAAAATAACAAAACAACGCTGGGCCCTACGAACTCGGTAACTTCCACGGGTTTACATCGTCACCTATATGGTAACTAACCCACGACTCCTAAACGTGTACACAAGGTCCCACGAATAGGACACCGTTCTCCGTCCATCGATACGCGGTGACTCGGACTACCCCTAGATAGCCAGAGTTTCCATGTGATTCGGCCCTAGGACATGACCCCGTATTCTCCGAATCACACACCTACCGGCGTCAACCGATAGGTTAAGACCATAACCGGAATCACCATGACCCGGTTAGGTAAAAACCCGAGGATCCAATCGGGTCGGAAGTACCGGAACGTAATCAAAACCTAGGCTTGCGGAATCTAACGCACCCTAGAGTCCTATTGCAGAAATATAAACACGCAGACTCGCTGGGACTCTATTACAGATCACGCAATCAATATCAATAATAAATCCCCAACCATTCCGCAAGCCACTACGCTACCACCGCTCTAACTAGGTAAGATACCTAGTCAGCACCAACTAACTTACCCGGTCCCATGACCGGAGTAAGTGTCCGCAGTAACTGCTCGGCCCAACACCGAGCAGTCTAACAAGCCTGCACACAAAGCTCACAACAATAACATAATAATCACGCAATCACAATCATCACATCAATCACAACACAAGCAGGCCTATTAGTGTTTCTAAGTCTTTTAATTCATTCTCGTCCGCTACCTTGGGTTAGCGGATTGCTAACCCGTAGACGGCTCACAACACACACCACTTCCTTATTTAAACAATTATATATATATATATATATATATATAGCTTTTATTAACTCTTCGATCTGTCGGTTTAGAGTTAGTAAACTTACTAATTCCCCGACGTCTCATTATTAATTAACTTTATTCATTACCCAATCCCGCTATTAAACCTAAACCCCAATCCCGTTACAATATTCTATACGCCTGTTTAGGTTTAACTCATATTTTAAGGTCGTCTTAATTCCCGTATATAGATTTATTAATTATCGTTCTTAATACATATATAGATGCATATACGGTCCTAAAACGGTCTATATGAATACATCACCCAATCATTACTAACAACCTAGCGGCACAAAATTGATTAACCTTTTTAATTCTAAAACCCTAACATGCTTATTTGGTCCTATCCGGTTTATCATTAAACGTCTAATTATTAATTAAGTACTAATCAGGTTAATTAACGGGTATGCAATCCTAGTACTACGGTTTCTTGATTCCCGGTCTAAATGAATCTACAGGTTTGTGAGCCGACTCACAGTGAAATAGGCGCGAAATGACGGTCTGACGCGGTATGAATCCCGAGACCTCCGAACTGAAACCCAAACTTCCCGTACGCACGAACTCGAACCCCGAGGCTTCTCGAACACCCTGACATGAACCGCAAGTAGTCAATGGCCGGAGTCAACGCGTTGACCGGCGTTGACCACGGTGTTGACCGGCGTTGACTTTGACCTTCAGTTGACCGTTGACTTTGACTGTTGACCGTTGACTTTGACTTGAACCGGTTGACTTCCCAAACCAAACCGGTTGAACCACTGAACCATCTGAACCAACTGAACCGGTCTAATTAGAACCGGTTAGGTTAAACCGGTTTCGGTCAAACGTTGACCGGTTTGACCTAACCGTAGACTAAGGCTAAACCAGCCTTAAACCAACCCAAATCTTGAATCAAACCATCCCATCATACTCCTTGAAGAACCGGCTGAAGATTGGCGGCGGTTGGGCTTCTCCGGTGACCGGCTCCGGCGACTTCTCCGGCGTTGACCGACGGTGGTCCGGCGTTGACCGGCCGGTTCACCCCTTTTCCGGTGACTCAGGTGACGATCTACATATCAAACTGACCGCAAAGAGAATATCTATCCATCCAAGTCTTCAAAACGTTCAGATCTGGTGAAGGATGAGAGAGATACACCAAAACTCCAACCACATCAACTTTCCGGCCAGTTTCCGGCAAGCTCCGGTGATGGCGGTCAGGGCTGGTTGGATGGCGGTTGTAGAGGAGGGAGAGAGTAGTCCAATGGGCTTTGCAGAAGTGGATTAGGGTTTATATTGAGAGAGATATGGTGTTTTTAGTGTTTGAAGTTCTTATGAACACTTATAGTGTTCTTAAGGTTTTTGTTGAATCTTCAAGAGGAAGAGATGAATTTCTGGGTTCTCTGGATGAATCTAGAGAGAAGGGAGAGCATGTGGTCGTGGGTGAGGCTAGAGAGAGAGAGATACACCCAAAAATGAATTTATTTAGGTGTTTTTGGTGTATTCAACAAAAACGCATGCTTCACATAAGGTATTGACACCTAAGGAGGTGAGGCTGGCGACCTGGGGAGTTAACATCTGTCCCTGGTGTGTTTTTTGAGTCCACAAAAGCCCATATAAATCGGCCCAACTCAATAAGAACCCTTCCTTATCTTGCTTAATCACTTTTGCTTGGTTTGCTCGTTTCCTCGAGAATTGTTTTAGAAAATACCAACCGATTTCCATCAATCTCCAAACTTCCATAACCTGATTCTCCCTTATTTTAGATGAATTTATCAACTTGAATCACCTCAATTGGAGTTTCCTAGCTCCCATTATGATTTTCTGAAGTTTTCTCAGATTAATCGGTTTTCATTCCCGACAAGCCGAAAAACCCGTTTATGCTCCGTTCCTTCCAACTCTGGTCTTGTAAATGTTCTTTATGCTTTAAAAGAGAACATTTGGCCCGTCACGTCTTCCGTCTCGAACTTTGGCAAAATTACCATTTTGCCCTCACTTGGCAAAAAATGACAATTTTGCCCCTGGTTGACTTTCTGCTGCCCGTTGACCGTATTTTTGATACGGGGTATCACACATATCGAGTTCATTCTCGACACAAAGCGAGATTGGTTTCAAATGGGAAATCACAGGAATACGGGGTTGAATTCACGGAGATCTTCAGTCTGGTTGTTAAGCCTGTCTTAATACAAATTGTTCTTAATGTTGGAGTTGCTTTGAAATGGCCGATACATTAGCTTGATGTTAAAAATGCTTTTATTCAAGGTGATTTGGAAGAGACGATGTACATGCACCAACCACCAGGGTTCGTCAACAAAACATTTCTTAACCATGTTTGCAAACTTCAGAAAGCAATTTATGGATTGAAACATGCACCACGGCTTGGAACTCTAAGTTTGCAAAGTTTCTGGTCGACATGGGTTTCTTATGTAGAAAGTCCGACATTTCTCTGTTTATTTTCAAAAACCAAGGAGATTGTGCATATCTCCTCATTTATGTTGACGACATCGTGTTGACTGCTTCTTCCCGGGCCACGTCTGTTGATCTCAAATCGAAGCTGTCCTTGGACTATGGAGACCATGTTCCGGATGCAACACTTTATTGCAGTTTGGCAGGTTCACTACAGTACTTGACACTGACTCGACCTTATATCTCCTACGCGGTACATCAGATCTGCATATACATGCAACAACCTCGCCTGCCCCATCTTGAAGCGCTAAAGCGCATCATTCGGTATGTTAAGGGCATCATCTCTCACGGCATTCAGATGGTTAGGCGACATATCGATAGTCTAAGAACGTTTTGGATACGGACTGGGCTGGTTGTCCAAACACAAGAAGATCAACATCTGTGTATTGTGTGTTCCTCAGCCCCAACATCGTTTCTTGGTCTGCCAAATGAAAGCCAACAACTTCTCGATCAATCTCGGAGGTGGAGTATAAGGGAGTTGCAAATTCAGTTGCTGAGCTAACATGGATTCAAAACCTTATGCTCGAAATTCATCGTCCGATCAGGGAAACTTCTATGATGTATTATGATAATATCATCTCAGTCTACTTGTCTACGAATCCGGATATGCATCAGCGTACTAAGCACAAAGAGTTAGATATTCATTCTGTACGGGAAAATGTGGCAATTGGTGAAGTTCGAGTCATCTATGTTCCCTCTTCTTTATAGTATGCTCACATCTTTACTAAAGGTTTACCAACTTCGTTGCATAACAAATTTCGGAACAGCCTAACAGTTCGAAGAATCGACGATTTGACCGAGGGAATGTGTTAGAATATTCTCAATATTTTGTTGCTCAATTTTAGCTATATGTTTAATAGTTCAAACTATCCTGATATTGTGGATATCTTACGGATTTATTGTAACAACTCTGTCCTTATATGGACTTGTAAATCAGTCGTGAATATCAAGAGAAACATTCAGCTTTCATGTTTAAGTAAACATAATGGGGTCGTATATACACTTTCCTCGCGAGAGATATGTATGTGATGCATGATGCATCTCATCACAAGTTGCCTCTATGTGAGGAAAGTGTATTAACTGCTCAACACATTGCACATAATATTACCTCTACGTATGTAAAGTGTACTCACGACAGCCCGTGAATCGAATCAGGCCAGCCATGGGCATTTGTCGATCAGCCGGATATAACGATGATATGACTGCCTAAACGGGTTAGAGCTTGATTGGTTCACCCGTTATCACCCGCGAAAGCTGAATTTGCGGGTGGTAGCAGTTGTTAAGTTTACTAACAATCATTGTAACAGTTTTCTATCATTTTAAACCGCTACATACCGCTCAAAATTTAAAAGTTGCTTTCAGTTAGCGTTTGCGGTAGTGGATGATTGCAGAAAATCCATTTTAAAAAAAAATAGAAAAAAAACTTATCATAAAATTAATAAAAATAGAAAACTGAAAAAAACAAATTTATTTTATTTTCTTCTATAAGATATTTTATATTGAATTATTATTCTTAATATATATATATATATATATATATATTAATTAGAATATACATAACTATTTATATAGTATATAAAAATGTTTAAAATCTCTTAAAAATGTATTTTCAGTTTTAATTTGATATGCATATATACATATATATATATATATATATATTAGTTAAAATTATATTTGTCTGCATAATTATACTTAATTATATATAAAAAAAAAATTTTGTCAACAATATAAAATTGTTTAAAACCTCATATATATATATATATATATATATATATATATATATATATATATATATATATTTAATTAGTTATGTTTTTTGTCAACTAATTAGTTATGTTAGAACCAAAAAAGCTCAATCGTTGCAAGACCCATTCTCTCCCACCTCTCTCATGTTGCCCTAAAAATCTAAACATCCTTGTGCCGCTGTCGACCTTCTGCCGCGGTGTATCTCCCACCTTTTGCAAGGTCTCGGTCCTTCACCGTGACCTTGATGCTTCTTCCCGGCTTTGGTAGTGTCTCGTGCTCGCTCGGGGTTCGTCGGGTGATGGACGGTGGCCGTGGGAGGGTCTGGCTCGGCGAATATAGAGGACAAGATCACGTCAGGGGTCCTTTCCGCTCTCCTTCTGTTGTCTCCCGCGGTTTTCGTGGCTGTTTGTCTTGGGTTTCGCTGTCGGTGGTCGATTGCTAGTCGTGACGGTGCGGTGGTGCGCATGAGCTTTTGGTGTTGGTGTCCGCCAGATGTCTTTCTTGAGGTCGGTCCTGCTTGGGGACAGCGGGATCCTTCCGATCTTCAGTTTTCCTGGTTCTCTCCTTCTCCGAAGGGTTATTTCCCTCATGGCTTCCTCCGTCGCTTCCATGGCGTATGTGTATGCCCCTTCTAGATTCTCCTCGGCGCTTGTTTTCTCGTCTGAATCTAGTGAGTATATGTCACGGTGGAGGTCATGTTCCACCGAGACTTGTGATTGCTCATATTTCACTCATGTCTCCATTTCACGGTGGTGGCTCTTTGGCCACGGTTTCTGTCTTGGGTGTTGGTCATGTGCTGTCGGAGGTCAGTGAGGCTGGTGTTCTTCTTCGCGACAGTGCCTGCACTTCGGTGGCGGTTGTCCCCATCAAATTTCTCCGGCGCGGTGGTTGCTCCTTTCCACATCGGCGTCTGCGTCTCGGAGGCGGTCGATCCCGTTTGGAGCGTCGGCTAGGGTTAGGTTGGGTCTTCCTTTCTTAGGCTAAGGTTTCATCTCTATTTTGTAAAGACCCACTTTTATTTTGGTTTGGGCTTCTTGGTCACGTTCAATAAAAAATTTATAGTAGACCCAAAAACTGTAAAACAAAAAAAATTAGTTTAGTGCAACAAATATGTCACAAAAAACTAATTAGTTATGTTAATTGGTGATTTATATTTTACCAAACTAATATGTTTGGTTGGATTTTTTTTTAACGCTGATACAAATTATGAAGACTGTTACAAGCAGAGCCGTAGCAACGATTTTGAGGGCCGCAAACGAGAAAAAAGGGCCGCTCTAGAAACCTTAATCCTCTGTATGAAACCAAAGGTTTCAAGTATTGGGTAGAAAAAAAAATCTCGCATAAAGGAAAATAGACAACGGAGCTTTCGAGTTTCGAACTCACGACCTATGCGGGTGGAGAGACATCAATTGTACCACTAGGCTAAGGAAACTATCTAGTACTTGAGGGCCGAAAAAAATTTTAACATCTTCGAGGGCCGCAGCCTCTGCTTCTATGGCGTCTATCCAACAACGGCTCTGGTTACAAGGACAATCTTATAGATAATACTACATTTGTTCTACGAGAATCATCCACGATCATGATCAACGGCTCCACATGTTCCTTATAAATTTATCTCCATTAATCTTGTAAAACATGCGTATTCGAAAATTCGAACTCAGTATTTATCGGTGTACAGTTTTAACCACTTAATCATTATGCCGCGGTTGATTTCACTATGTTTGGTAGGATAACAACGCGGTTTTGCAATAAATGGTGGGTCCCATGTGCAGAGGTATGTTCTTCCCTAATCGGCTACTCAATAATTAAATTACCATCATATTTATATGCTTTTCTACTTAAAAGTCACTACGCGTAACAAGTAATCTCACTCAATTTGTTTTGTCTGACAACATTAAAAAAAAGCTATCTCAATTTGATCCTCTCTATATTTTCTTCCCAATAATGCGTTAACTTTGTTGAAAAAAATATAATTTAATATATTCGCTCTAGATAAAAAAAAAACTTCTTAAGAAAAATTCGACCAAGAAAATAAAAAGATAAAAGAAAGTCAAAAGAGAATTAAATTGTGAATCAAAACAATTATAAATCAAAAGTAGGTCTGGATATTTTTACCTGAGCCCGAGTATCCGACCCTAAACTAATCTGAAAATTTTTGGTCCGGATCGAGTTCGGGTCTAAGATTTAGAATATATTGGGTATAATGATCGAAGACTTACAAATACAAGTTCCTGTCCGGATTTTACTATCGGGTCTTTCGAATACACATTGAAATCTATAAATAATATATTAAGTAATTATTAAAACATGTTAAAACTTGTTAGTAACTTGTTAGAATTTGTTAGCAACTTGTTATAATCTGTTAGGAACATGTTAGTAGTTGACCTAACAAAATCCAATAGAACCAGATATAACCCATATGATCCGATAGAACCTTATAAAACATGTAGTTTTCAAATATTTTTACATGTTTTACGGGTATTTACAGAGTTTTTGCGTATTTTATACCCAAAAATACATAAAAGAACCTGTAAACATCCAAATTTGAATGGTACTAGTAAAATTCAGGTTTTTGCAGGTATGCTACTAACAGACCTGAATCGACCCATACCCGAGAGGACATGACTCGAACCCGACCCGAAAATATACAAGTTCTTAAATAAGTCTTATGTTTCTATATATGTTAGATCTGAAACCTGCGAAGATCCAATCCGGACCCGATTTGAATACCCGAATGCTCAAACCTAATAAAAAATGTGGTGACTAATAGAAACAATTTTTTTTGCTTAGATTCAAATTTTATTTAATGAGAATATTTATTAAATTAAAATATCAAAAACTAGTTTTAAACTTATAAAAATTATGGTCACAAAATCTAAAATTTCTACGATATTTCAAAAAATATAATTATAATCAACTAAAGAATTCAAATTTTTATTATTATTTGTTTTCTAAAATTTCTGGCATTTATATACTAAATTAGTATGATTCGTTCGCATCATGTGCGAACACAATTATTATTATAAATAATTTTTTTATAAAAAATATCAAATTAATTTAACAAAAATAATATTATAAAAATATATATGATACTATTTATAATTAAACATACATACATTATTATATTTAATAAGGTACTTTATAATTTATTATTAAAAATTAATAGTAATAAAATAAATTGTAATTATATATTTTATGTATAAAAATTAATACATAACATTATATTTAAAATATTTTATCATTTATATATATATATAAATATATAAATTTAAAATTTATATAAATAATACAAATGTACAATATGAAATTGAAAAATAATTTTTATTAATATTTAAAAATATTCATAAACATATTCATATTTATCATCTTTTTATTTTTTTATTGAAGGTTATGTATATCATCTTATTTTTTATTACTGAATGTTATGTATATATATAAAATAAAATTAAAAATATTTAAAAATATTTTCATATTTATCATCTTATTTTATTTTTTTCATGTTTTATTTAAAATTGTTTATATCTCCAAAAAATATTTATAAATATTTCATATTTATCATTTCATTTGTTTATCGAAGGTTATATATATAGCTTCATAATAAAATTAAAAACATAGTAAAATTACTAATATAAATTAAGGTGTGGAATAAAGATCTGAGATACCAGCCTATCACATGAGACCAGCAAAAAAAAAAACATATACTACTCAATTCTTATATATGGTGGATCAACTTACTGATCATTAGAATCATGTGTGGAGTAAAGATCTGATTGAAATGGTGATTGACCTGGAGGATGTGGCACGAATTCTGAGCATTCTGTTTAGCCGTCTTGGAAGATTATATTCATTAGGATGGTATTTCACAAAGTCTGGAAGATATACGGTTAATTCGGGTTACAATACATAGAGAGACTATCCGTATAATGGAGCGCTCCTTGTTTTTATGGAACCAAATATAAAAGTCCTGCAAGCATTTACGTGGAAGATAAAATTTCCCCCTAAAATACGACATTTCATATGTCAAGCAATTTTAGGATGTCTGTCAGTTACAAAAAAAATTAAACACACGAGGAATAAAGTGTGATACTCGGTGTGTCCGGTGTGGAATGGAGGAATCAATAAATCATGTTATTTTTGAATGTTCACCGGTTCGACAAACTTCGGCACTGTCCAAAATTCCATCAAATTCGGACTCCTTTCCCACAACATCAATATACACAAATATGAATTATTTATTCTGGAGGATATCATCAGATAGTAATAAAGATGATAATCCATGGATTCTGTGGTACATACGGAAAAGCAGAAATGATATGGTTTATAGTCAAATTGACAGAAGCCCACATGACACAATCAGATTAGCACAAACAGAATCATTAACTTGAGGGATGCTCAATCTATCAGCGTATCTGAAGGCTCGGTAACTTCTGAAAACACGCAGACTTGTGGGAATGATATTGTTCAACATGGCCAATGGTTTTTTGTTGATGGATCCTGGAAGACAAAAGATACTTTTTCAGGACAAGGGTGGTATAGTTGTTATAAGGGAAATATAAATGTTATAATGAGATCATTGAATTAAAAAAAAAAAGTTTGTCCCCTCTTCGTGCGGAATTCGAAGCGCTAATATGGGCTATGAATGTATGAAGATTCTTCAGCAATCTCACATTACATTTGCAATGGACTGTTCGGAATTGGTAAAGATTGTGTCTGAACCAGAAGAATGGCTAGCTTTCTCAGTCCACCTGGAAGAGTTTGAACGAAGGAAGAAGTATTTTACGACTTTTGAGCTTAAGCATATACTTCGCACAAGAAATAAGACGACAAAATGTCAGGCAGTCAATAAGTTTTCACGTTAGTTCGAAACCACTAGCATTGATAAATGATAGATAGGTTATGTATTTTTATCTTGTTGTAAAAAAAAAATTAAGGGTAACACAGTAATTAACCTAATTTCATTAATGATAAATTAGTAATCAATCATTTTAATAGTGAATATAAAATCAGAAACACTTCTCAATTAATATAAAGACTCATATGATTCGTTCGCACCATGTGCGATCATAAATATTATTAAACATAATTTTAAAAAAAATAAAAGTTATCAAATTAATTTAACAGCAATAATAATATTATAAATATATATAAGACTATTTATAATTAAACATACATACATTATTATATTAAATAAGATATTTTATAATTGAGTATAAATAAAATTAATAGTAATAACATAAATTGTAATTATATATTTTATGTATAAAAATTAATACATAAACATTTTATTTAAAATATTTTATTATATATATATATATATATATAAATTCAAAATTTATATAAAGACTACGAATTTACTATATTAAATCCAAAAATAATATTTATTAATATTTTAAAATATTTATATATTTTCATATTTATCGTCTTATTTTTTATTTTTATTAAAATTATATATTTCTAAAATAAATTATTTTTTATAAATATTTTCATCTTTATCATCTCATTTACTTTTTATTTTTATTCAAGCTTATGTTATCTGCAAAATAAAATTTAAAGCTTTTTTTTATAAATTTATTATTTCATTTTTATCGAAAATTATGTATATCTCCTTAATAAATTAAAAATATAATAAAATTATCAATTTAAATTAAGGTTCTGTATGATAATTAGCTTAATTTTATTAATAAAAAATTAATAATTAATTATTTTGAAAGTGAATATAAAATTAAAAATATTTTTTAAATATAAAAATTTTCCGCCGATTTTGAGTTAAATGATTTTTACGAAGAAAAACATAAAAATATATTAGACGTCGATTTGATCTGCACAGTTGCACTCTATTTTTTTCTTTTCTTCTCTCTCTTTGGCTCTGTTTTAAAAAGGTCAAATCCCCAAACACAAAATAGCCACCTTTATTATCCAATCCAATCCCCTCTCTTCTCTCTTTTTACATACAACCCATGGCGAGATGATGACGACGATTCACAAAAACTAGGGTTCTCCATAAGCTACCTTACACGTTTCATCCAATTACATCCCTTCCTTCCATTCATCAATCATCATTATTTCCACCGACCACAATCTCGAGGATTATTGCTTCTGATTAGCCAATTGTAGCAACAGCGGATCTCCCAGATTCGTTCTATATCTGTATGTTCTTATTTATTCATTCCGACAAATCTACTTCTAATTCCTGTCTCCCTATGTTTGGTCTCTTTTTTATTTTCCAGATCGGGGGCTTACTTTTGTTATGTTGCTCTCAATCTAGTTAAGTAATAAATATCCTAGTTAATGAGTTAGTGTTTGGTATAGCTTGCTGGATCTATTAAGGTTTTCGTTAATCTTACGGATCTTTGTTAATTACCTTGAAAAGGAATTTTTTTTTTTTTTTTTTTTGCTTCTTCCTGAAGACAGCACTAAGTATATAAATATATCATTACGAATGTGAGCACATGTATCTGATCTAGTTTAAATATTCTTAGTATAATTGTCTTGATTTCGATCTGTTGTCATGTCTGTGGACTGCTAATTGAAATCTAAAGCTACACACTTTTCTTTCCTCTTGATCTGATTTGGAGCTGATCTGAATTTTGTTTTATGTTTATTAGCTTAATCATGGCGTTGAAGTCGAGTTCTGCTGATGGTAAAACCAGAAGCTCTGTTCAGATCTTCATTGTGTTTAGTTTATGTTGCTTCTTCTACATTCTTGGAGCGTGGCAACGAAGTGGTTTCGGTAAAGGAGACAGTATTGCTCTTGAGATGACAAACAGTGGAGCTGATTGCAACATTGTTCCAAGCTTGAATTTCGAGACTCATCACGCTGGAGAATCTAGCATTGTTGGTGCGTCTGAAGCAGCAAAGGTCAAGGCTTTCGAGCCATGTGATGCTCGTTACACGGATTACACTCCATGTCAAGATCAGAGGCGTGCAATGACTTTCCCAAGAGATAGTATGATTTACCGTGAAAGGCATTGCGTTCCCGAGAATGAGAAACTCCATTGCCTTATACCAGCACCTAAAGGATATGTTACACCTTTCTCATGGCCTAAGAGTAGAGATTATGTGCCTTATGCTAATGCTCCGTATAAAGCCTTGACTGTTGAGAAGGCTATTCAGAATTGGATTCAGTATGAGGGTGAGGTTTTTAGATTCCCTGGCGGTGGGACTCAGTTCCCTCAAGGTGCTGATAAGTATATCGATCAGCTTGCTTCTGTGATACCTATGGAGAATGGAACTGTTAGGACTGCTTTGGACACTGGTTGTGGGGTAATGTCTTTTGTTTGATTGCCCTGTTGAGTGTTTTGATTACATTGTGGAACTTAATTGATACGTTTTGGTAGGTTGCAAGTTGGGGAGCATACTTATGGAGCAGAAATGTGCGTGCAATGTCTTTCGCACCAAGAGATTCCCACGAGGCTCAGGTCCAATTTGCTCTAGAGAGAGGTGTTCCTGCTGTTATTGGTGTTCTTGGCACCATAAAATTGCCATACCCAACACGGGCTTTCGATATGGCTCATTGCTCTCGTTGTTTGATTCCATGGGGAGCAAATGGTAAGACAAGTTTCTTAGTTCCTCTGACAAATGATCTGTTACTTTACTGAAGTCTTAATTCTGTTCTGGTGTTTTGAACAGATGGGATGTACTTGATGGAAGTTGACCGTGTGCTTAGACCTGGTGGCTACTGGATTCTCTCTGGTCCTCCAATCAACTGGAAAATCAACTACAAGGCATGGCAACGTCCCAAGGAAGAGCTTCAAGAGGAACAAAGAAAGATTGAGGAAGCTGCTAAACTTCTTTGTTGGGAGAAGAAGTATGAACATGGCGAAATCGCCATCTGGCAGAAGAGAGTCAATGATGAGGCATGCCGTTCTAGACAAGATGATCCTAGAGCCAATTTCTGCAAAACTGATGATACCGATGATGTTTGGTATGTAGCATTTGATAGATAAACTGTAAGATTAAGTTTTGGCTCTAACCTGTAACCCATTCATTTTCTCTAGGTACAAGAAAATGGAGGCATGTATTACACCCTATCCCGAGACAAGTAGCTCAGATGAAGTGGCTGGAGGACAACTTCAGGTTTTCCCAGATAGGCTCAATGCAGTGCCGCCTAGGATCTCCAGCGGTTCTATCTCTGGTGTCACGGTTGATGCCTATGAAGATGATAACCGACAGTGGAAAAAACACGTGAAAGCGTACAAGAGAATCAACAGTTTACTTGACACAGGAAGGTACCGTAACATCATGGACATGAACGCAGGGTTTGGTGGATTTGCTGCTGCTCTCGAATCAACAAAGCTTTGGGTTATGAATGTTGTCCCAACGATCGCCGAGAAGAATAGACTTGGAGTTGTATATGAACGAGGACTCATTGGAATCTACCACGACTGGTAAGGCACAGATAATTCACTCCTCTTGTTCTTACAACTTCTCAAAGCTCATTGTGTCTGATTTGAGACACTTTGTTCTGGTGTTAATATGGTTTTCAGGTGTGAGGCTTTCTCTACATACCCAAGAACATATGACTTAATCCATGCAGACCACCTCTTCAGTCTGTACAAAAACAAGTAAGTGTTTCTCTTTTTTTCAAACACTTGTGGATTGGGTGGGGTTTGAAGACTGCTAATGACTGAAACTGGAATCTTTTTAGGTGCAATGCGGATGACATTCTTCTGGAGATGGATAGAATTCTCCGTCCAGAAGGAGCGGTTATAATCCGGGACGATGTTGACACATTGATAAAGGTGAAGAGAATCATCTCCGGGATGAGATGGGATTCGAAGCTGGTTGATCACGAGGATGGTCCTTTAGTTCCTGAGAAGGTTTTGATTGCCGTGAAGCAGTATTGGGTAACCAACTCCACCTCAGCTCACTGAAGTTTCTTTATTTTCCGGTGTGACCTGACATTTTGATCAAATGATAGAAGCTTTCTTCGTCCTGAGGGAATGTGAGAGAGCTACACTCGTCTTTGTTACACTTTTCCAAGTATTTTTATTTATTAATGTAATAGTTTATATATGTTTCCCAGTCCAAAAACTTGGAACTTTTGAGGTGTATCATTGAATTCTCAACTTTACAGTTTCCCAAATCCAAAAGCCAACTAAGTTTTTCTCTTAACAACTCAAAAGTTTTGATAGTCACTCCCTATCTGGCTATCTCAAACACAATGCTAATCAGAAGCAAAGAGGAAGGCAGAGTCCAGGGAGTTGCTCTTAAACAAGATATAATGGGAGAGATTTCCAGGGAGGCAGAGTCCGCAGTTGTCATCCAAGGTCTTGATGGTTGCAAAGGAGAAGAAGAAGATTGAAGTTCTTGGAGACATACCCGAGATGAGGAATTATAAAAGCCCCACCAACTGTATTGAGGATAAGGCCTTCTAGTGGATGGTTGTATACAGCTCCATAAGCATATGGAACAACAAGCCTGTGTTGCTGAGAGTGGATATGTTAGTATAAGAACTTGTTGTGAAGTATTGCCATGTGAGGACTATCATGGCTGTTACACACTGGCTAGCTAGAACCAAAAGAGAGAATTTTTGTGTCTTGCTAGACTCTGGGCATCACTTCCTGTCACCTGCGGACAACATATGTCATGTTTAAATAATGCCAAAAACCAAAAGAATCATAGCTTTTTTTTTGTCGTCATAGCTTCGAACATACGTAAAATGTGCAAGAGATAAGCATGATGCTGTTCTGAGAACAAAAAAAAAATGTTGCAGGATTCATCAAATTGTTTAGAAACATAGAGGAAAAGTTGTCACAGAGCTCAAGAGGTTTTGATCCATGAAAGACATCATGTAGAAAATCTGATCCATGAGACATGTTTTGCAGAACCCTTTAACAGTCAATGCCAAAAATGGAGGTTGCTACAGATTTATGGATTTGACATAAGGCCATTCTCTTAAATGTATGCCAAACTCCAAAACTATTCAGTTTAATTCACATCTCATGAAAGATGGAGATTTTTTTTCTTTTTTTGCAAACACGTATATTCAATCTAATTATAATTTAGTATACATTGTCTTTCTTTCCTTAAAAAAATTGACAAAATTGAGCAAAATGGCTTAGGAAAATCATTCTTTTCAAGAACTGTCATCTCCAAAGTTTTTTTTCTTCATGTGATGAAAAGTGAAAACAAGAAGACATTAAACTGGATCTGAGTCTTGACTATTAATCAACTTGCAACTCTTTTGTCTCGGCCTTCTTTAAGAAATTGAGACTGGTCTGTATAACTTTCTTAGCTCCTGAAAAGAACACAAGACCCATAAACACCAGGTACAACCAAAACATACAATGAATCTATTCTTGTATGTGACAAGGGAATGTACAAAGCACCTTTCTCTGGATTTTTCTTGATCGAATTAACAACTGTGGATTTCCAATCCTCGTACTTAGCCTCCTCCATTTTCTTGTGTTTTTTGTAGCACGAAGACTGCAAATGCTCCAATTCAAATGTAGTGTGAATCAGCAAATGATCACAAGTTTGGGAACAAGTAGGTACGTTTGATAACCGCAAAGAGAGAGTTTGCGACAGCGTGACTATAGAATAGATTACAGGAAATAAGTGAATCTCCATATGAGTACCTCATCATCAGATGAATATCCACCATCCTCTAGTCTCCTCTTTCCAGGTAACACATCAAGCAATTCTGATGAAAATTTTGCACATAATCACTTATTTTTGCTCGATTGAAATATGTCCACACTAGTAGAGAACATAAGACAAGACGGAAACCATACCTCTGTTTCCTTTAACATCTTTTGCATCTTTCTTTTCCTTAGAGACCCCAACACAGTCAAAGCAAAGGTCTGTCATGGAGGTCGAGACCTGTTTGAATAATCCATGTATCTCCAAATCAGCACATGGGAGGCACACATTAGATAAATTGAATAAAGAAAAACAATGTCACTCACACAAGAGAATTCAGATTCTGATGTTCCACAAACCTCAATCAACCTAAGCTTATCTACCTTTAGCTGCAAAATAGATAAACAAAGCATTAATATTCAGAAACGTTACGCAACCCAAAGGTACTCTCAACATCCATTAAAAGGAAATAAAACCAGGTGTTAATTACAGTACCTTGTGCTTTTTGGCACACAAATAGAAAGCAGCAGCTGTAAATACAGGTCTAGTGAAGTCAGCATTTGCCCGTCTTGATGCTGGTAGTGATGCAAGAAACCTCTCCTTATACCTAGAGAGCAACAAAAGCGATGAAAACAATCAACTCATTATAAAACTATAGATCACAATTAAGAAGGCAGACATGACCCGGAGTTTCTATGACATATGATCAAACACATAGCATGCAAAATCTATGGTACATTATGAAAACTGAAAACGAATGAACATATTCGATACAGGGAAAAGAGAGCTTACGAAGATAGCATATTTTGCACGGACTTGATTATCCTAACGCAGCCAAACTGAACTGCCAGTTCTTTTATATTGAGCTTTATCCTGAAATGCACATTTTTTTAAATAACACATCAATCAATGTAACTCAACCAAACAGATTCATGAAAAGATTTTATACTTCAAATACTAGAAAAAGAAACCCACTTGATTCCAATAACGTTTTGGAGACTATTAAATGATCTGGTGTAAGCCTTTTCAGACATACCACTCAACTTAATCGCTGCCTGTCTGTCGAAAATAACCTGCAACCTGCAATAGATTCCAAGCGAGTAAGTAAACTAAGCTACTTCGATCACCCACTACGGAATTTGAATCAATATGATCAATTGCGACATTACCGAGAAGCTGCCATTTCCAAACATATCACAGCTTTACCGATCTCACCCTGCGATCAATACAAAAGAAAATTCGATTACAGATAGATAAAACGGAAGGAAATTAAAAATGATTGAATTTTGGATTCGGAGTCTTACAAGGCCGATAATGGATGAATCGAACTGAGCATCACAAAGACGGCGAATCTCTGCAGCTTTTCGGACCACAAGCTTGTTGTTAGCGAGATCAAGCTTTCTGGCTATGTCGGAGATATTCATATCCTTATTTCCGGCGATTGATGAGACAAAGAACCAAGATCTCAGTAAGATATCTTCAAGCAGTGGGATCCCAAGAAATGTCGATAGAATATCGATGAAAACTGAGAACCACAATTAACAATAAAAAGGTGACAACGTTTGGCGGGATTTTTGTTTACTAGTGAAATTTTTAGCCGCGCTTTAAAATTTGTTTTCACGCAAGCATTTCGTAGATGGGCCTACAGAGAAGGACTTAGCTCGGCCCAACATCCTACTGTCCGTAAACATGCCTAAAGGTAGCAAATAAAAGTGTGGGTAAATGAAACAATATCCGATCAAACATGAAGTAAAACTGTAAAAAGACAGAGAACGGCAGCAACACAATATTCATTCGTTTTGACCGACTACCGTACAGTTCATAAGCTTTTACACCAACATAATAAAGAAACAAAGCAAAGAAACAAAGAGGAAACCTTTTTGGTTTGTTGTGGTTTTCAACTTATTAGGCTAAATAGCGGTAAAGTTTCCGGTCCGTATTATCCCTTTCCAAGAAATCACGTTCAATGAGCGACTCGATTCTCTTCTTTATCTCCGTTGGGTTAGCCAGGAACCGTGGCTGCAACTGTTTGGTCACTTCTGCGATTATGTTGTTGTGGTCCAGTATTTTTCTTGACTTCATGATCCTCACAATTGCTGCTTCAATCTGAGGTTTCCTGTCTTCCTCAACTCTCTGTCTCGTCTCTTGCTTCTCCGGTTCCGTCTCCTTTTGTGCCACCACCGTTCCAATCTTCACTTTGTAAAACTTACTTGTGAACTTGTCGTTCACAAAAAACAAATCATCCTCTCCTATGTCTTTGCTCATGGGTTCTTTCTTTATAACGTTTTTGCCTTTTACACACGCAAGAGACTGCAAACAACGTTTCAGATCTGGTGCTGGGATTTCAGTAGCCTGTTCGATCTCTTTGTAGCTGAGTCGATCTGAGTTGTTGAACAACATGAGGACACACATCTGGAAAGTCGACACATTCAGTTCATGTTTCTGACCCTTTCCAAAGATGGCTTTGATATCAGCTGTGCCCATGTTAGTCTGCCAGGACAATCTTCTACCGGTGTGGGTTCCAAGGTAATAAGAGCGGAACTTCTCACAGAGAACCGAAACTTCAGCTGGGAGATTACAAGGTACTGCAGGCTGTGTGGGCCAAGAACCCGTTGTAAGAACCTGAACAATAAGTGTTGGTCCTTCTGAAAGCTCGGGGTGACTGCCATAAAACCCTTTCATTGTATCCTCTGAAGTCTTCATGTCAGTGAACATGCCTTCCAGTTTTGAAGTGAACTGATAGCCACATTCTGTCTTCAGTTTCACTATCAAACTTCTTTCTGCGTCATCTGACACGGTTTTGCCAGAGAGAAGCCTTTTAGCCAAATGCTGCTTGTAGTACTTCTCAAACACATCTTTCTCTTGTAAGTAGCGGAACAGCATCATAACTTTATCAAGGATGACCTCCACATCCCCGTCGGCGATACCCTTAAGTCCTTTCCGTAGCTTGTCATCAACAAACAAGGATATGAACTCAGGAGAACGAGCATTCAAATTGATGAAATACTCGAACGAAGAATTCAGAGCGTTCTGAAATGTTTTATCATTGCCAAACGCAGTGCTAATGATTTTGTCATATTTGTCTCGCTCATCCAATAGGCGCTGTACAAATTCCACGGGGTCCTTTGATTTTTCAGGATCAGTAACCAGTTGCTTTCCCATTTCCCTTAGATGTGAAGTCATAACGTCTCTGACAGTAGCAAGACCATTGGTAACCCTGCGGAATAAGTTGTACATTCTACCCAAATCATCATACTTATCATTCAGAAACATATTAACGAGACCTGAATTCTCCATGTGAACCAGCCTCTGCATGTGGTTGGCAATCATCTCTTTCTCAACCACACTAGTAATCTTGTCTTCGCTCTTGGCATCCAAGTAGTGTCCTACCCTATCAATTTCTTCAGTCAGACGTTTCTCAGCTTTCTTTAGGTAATCCCCACAATCACAAGATTCAATAAACTCCTGAGACTCAACCTTGTAAAACTCGGAAGAAGCATCCAAAAATGGCTTCTCAAAATCATCCTGATACACTGTTTCGCCCAAGTCCATGAACATCTTAGTCACATGCCTCATCAACACCCTGTCTATGACTTCACCAGTGCGTTCCTTCTGGACTAGATCAAGAAGGGTGTTTAGAAGTCTCGTATGTATCTTAGGGGAATGCACTACGTTATCCCTCCACAAACTAAGCCCCATCGGATGAACGTGGGGTTTTTTGGTGGTCTCGACGTAGGTTCTATCCATATACATGAGGATGTCACGTATCATTTCTAAAGCTTTGTTGTGCTCATTCCACTTCTTGTTGAGCTCTTCTAGGAATGATCCTCCCTGAGCTGCCTCAATTAGCTTGGATTTCTCTTTGAGATGAGCAGTCATGGTGGCTATAAACCCTGTATAGAGCTTCTCACCAAACTTGTGCAGAACCATGTTGTACGCGTTTCTGAGCCAACATTAAAAAATGATCCAATTTAGACCAAAAAATGGCATGTAAAGTAAGACGAACTCGACAAACCACATCAGTTTGCATCAGACCAGAGACAATATCATGATAAGAAATGATAATCATTCTAAACTCGCCAGCCAACAAGTTAACACGAAGAGTATACCAAAAGAGAAGATACGAAACACTATATATTTACAAAGAAAGGACCTGTAAAGCTCTTCGAAGCTGAGACCGCTAGCGTCTTGATTGTAAATCTGATGGATCGCACGCTCAAGAATCTGCCAAGTTTTATCGGCATATTTGGGATCCACAACGACTCGATGCTTAAACGCCTCTATCTGGAAATTCCTCTTCTTCTGATTACTCATTTTCAAACCTGAATCCGAGAAACTAAAACCAAAAGGGATCACAAAATCAATCTGGATTCCAAAAGCAACAGCATAGATCAAATCCGAGAACCATAAAATTCATAAACAAAAAAGCAGGTAGATCGAGGAAATCGGAGACTGACCGGAGAGAATCGGGAAGGAGAGATGATCGGATTAGGGTTTGGGATGTATTCTTGGCTTCTGCGAAGAGATTTGGGGGAAAATAACAGAATAACGAAAAATATAAAATGACAAGTATGGATATCTTTTTTTGCAGCCTGTTGAGAGATGATATAGGAGAAGAGATTTGAAGGTGGAGGTTTTGTTCAAGATGATGATTAAAAAATCTCTCCTCTGACCATTTTTATTTTTTTCTTACCCTCAAATATTATACATTTTTTCTTATCAACAAATGTTTGAGGTTTTTTTTTTTTTGTCAACATGTTTGAGGTTTAACTTTTGGATATATCGACTGTTTGAGTGGATTGCACAGTAACATTTGGTTTGAAATATTTTTCTCCGTCTAGAGTAGTTTAGTGTACACAACTTTGATTCTATTAGTGCGCCTATTGGAATGCATAACTCGAATAATTCCATTCAATGGATACTATAAGCTCCAAAGTCATAGGAACACTTATTCTCTACTTTCTAGCTGGTTCTTGGATCAACGGGCTAAGAGAAACCATGTGTAAACTTCCATTTCTACACGGTTATGTTTTCGTTTCGAGTGGGCTCCGAACTTACTACTCGACCACGCCTGTGTAAGCTCATTGATGCTTTATGCTTCTATATTCACTTCTATTTCAGGTAGACGATGAAATCCTTGTCTCTGTTGCAAGGGTTTAGTCGGATGTAGAGCAGGCACATGTTTGTATATTTAATTTTCTATAGTTGGAAAGAGTAAACACACGTTTTGTTAGCTTGGGAGTTTGGGAAGTTAAGCACATTTTTTTTTTTTGCTGCATGTCTCAGTTTCTTTGATGAGAAGGATCATATATTTTTCAATTGTTCTTATAAATCTCTGGATTGTTAAATTTTATTCAAGAATTGTACAATTTATTTCCACATTTGTTATACATGGTGTTATACATGGGTTTAGCATCCATTTAATTAGCTCGACTCATACCTGTTTACTGAACAAAGTCGGCCCAATAGATGCAAATTCGGTCTACAAACGTAAATGGCTCAATCTTCCGGTCATTCACACCGAGCTCGTCACGCCCGGCTCGGCTCGGCTCGTACATATTATCCCAGTACGGCTTGGCTCGCAACCACATACCAGCTTGGTTCTACTAACAGACAAAGATGAGTTCGGCTTTGCCCATCTCGTCATCAGAAATACGCCCCATCCGCACAAGCTCGACAAGGAGTCAACGGCCCATACGAAGTACGACCATAATTTACTATAAATAGGACTGATCACTATACATCAATGTAGCTTTTTGGGGCTCGTGCACTTATGATAGGTCAAGAATTATCCCTATTCTTACTGCAAGTGCACAGTGATGCGAATGTAGTACTTAGGGTATCGAATCCAAAAGGACTCATGGTCACACGATAGATTATAAGTAATCGAATTAAGCTAAGCGAATCAGATTTCAAAACAGTAAACAAGACAGCAAGTAAACGAATGAAGTGAGGTGAAAGTAAGCAATTAACGAAGGCGTCAGGTTTCAGGAAGTTCTCAGGAAATCAAGACTATAGGCTAATCAATCAATCGAGATCTAATTAAAAACTGTTCTAGAACTAGAATCACAGAATTATAATAGACTAACTTTCGTTGCGAATATTATCTATGTCTAACAACCTAGCAAGCCAACTTTCGTTGCGAATCCTAGAGTTCTAAACAAGCATTAATATCAGGTTCTTTCGTTCACAATTCTCCTAAGCCAAATTTCTTTGTGAATAGTCAAATTGCTCATCTAGGTTCTTTCTAGTTAATTAATCAACTTTCGTTGCAGAAATCAACCTAACAACAATAATCTAAGTGGCCAATTCAGATCAAGCAATAAGAATAACCCTAGATGAAGAACTAGAAAGATATGAATCTCTATAGATTGATCAACCTATAATTCCATGAAATCCCTTGTGAGAATCCCTAAACCTAACTGGTAAACTACTCAGACATGACAATCATAACAAAAGACATGATGAATAGAATACTGAATATTATAAAACAGAATAAGAAACAGGGGTTCGAAATCTTCTCTCTGTCGAGCATCTGATCAGCCCCCAAAACTCTCTGAATGTAAAATAAAGCGTAAGTAAAGCGTAACCTAAACAAGTGGCTAAAACCCCTAATATAATGATCTAAACTCGTCTGGGGCCTTTTTGTAAGTCCGGGAAACTTCTGGGCAAAAACTGTAAATTCTCCAAAAATGCAGATTTTTGTGCGCAGATCCCTGGAATCACCTTGCAACGACCGATGCACATACTGCATCGACCATTGCAAGGCGATTTCGCAGCCAGTGAACTCTGTGAAACCTCTAAACAGTGCAGAAATGCTCCCAATGCTCCCAAAACGTCCAATTAGGCTCCAAATGTCCTTAAAATTGTAAAACACCTGAAAAGACTCCAAAACACATAGAAAGACTCGATAACAAAGACATATACCATGGTCAAAAGTCCTAAAAACCATGATATATCAACTCCCCCACACTTAGCTTTTGCTTGCCCTCAATCAAACAGAAAACCAAGATCAGGAGAAGAAGTTTGAAAACTTCAGAAACTCGTTTCATTGTAGAAGCACTACACTCAGATCCGCCTTAGTAAGCCACATGAAAATGAACCTGCAGACATCAAGACCAACATATACTTCCCCCACACTTAACAACTATCCTGAGTAAACTCCACAATCACATTCAGAGCATCCAAATTCACCATAATGACTTCTATAACCTATTGAGTGCGGTCTCACCTATGGGGTATCGATCAAAGAACACATGGACTCTTACTCTCTTAGCATCTGACCACTCAACTGTTGCTTCTGGTCCCTTTCTTTTCTTTTCCCTTCCTTAACACTGATTTTTCCCCACTGGGTATCATTTTATTTTTTTCTATCAGTGCTGTTCCCTTACTGGGGCATACTTTGGACATGTTTGCATGGATGCACAGGAGGTAATAGGGGTCTCTACCACTCCCGCGACCACTTCGAAGCTACTAGCTTATCCGCAGTTTATCTTTTTTTTTTTTTTACTTTCAAGGAAGGAGAGAAGGGAACCATGATCAGACAGGTTTACAAGCTGTGCTAGAACTAACAGAGGAATCCGACTCAAAGTATACCAAGCCCATATGAGAGAAGATTAAGTCAAGTTAAAGTGCGAAGTCAAGTAATGGATCCTCTGAATACCTAAAGTGATATGGGTGTCCTCAGTAGGCTGGTTTGTGTTGGGTTTTCTAATAGTCATAGATCATCTGCAAATCATCCAATGGTCACTTAAGTTCCTGCAAGTGTGGTAATCTCCTAAAAAAGTCCTTGTTTCCTACTCAATTTGACTCAATAAAACAAATTTGGACTGACTCTAAGAAAACAAAAGCGGTGCGTCAGTAGCTACCTCCCCTACACTTGAAACACATTGTCCCCAGTGGTGTCAAGCTCAGGATTGGCGAGAAAAATCGGAATTAAGAGAATCTGAAAAGAGTCAGAACACTTACCTGTCGTTGAACTGTGTCGATCGATTGCCACAAGTGGTGTCGATCGATGCGAGGCAAATATGCTCGCGGTTATGAAGATAACCGGTGTCTGAACCGCAATTAAATTGGTAAACCGTAAATCGCATCTGCGTCGACCGACACAAAGGATGTGTCGATCGATGCTGTGCGATTCTTCCTGTTTCTCACGCTTTTGAACACACCAAAACAGAAAAATAAAAAACACCAAATCAAAACGAAAAATGACTAGAAAAATGAACCTACTAGTGGGTTGCCTCCCACTCAGCGCTTATTTTAAGTCATTAGCTTGACTGTGGCAGGTGGTCAGATGTCAAGTGGTTTCGCCAAAGGAATAGCGTGCCTTTGCGAAATTATTCTCATCCATGGTGGCGTATAAGCATTGTGTGCATGAGACTGACCGAGGAACTTGGGAACAACAGCAAGGTCAGGTGGATTATTTCGTTTCCTGACTCTATTCCCTGCAAAATCAGCATCAGAGTTAGCATGCTTAAGGTCAGAGAATGCATACCTTGGCTTGATCAGATGTGGCTTAGATGTGATGTTTGGAGCTTTCTGCTTAAGAGAAGGTACAGGCTTTGAAGATGTTAGAGCAGGCTCAGCAGGAATTGCCATCTTCTCCTCTCCAATCTCAGTCTCTGGTTCTATCTCAACACTGAAGCTCTGTCCATCAATGGTGGATTTCTGCAACCTATCCATCTTGAACTCCAAAGACTGATCTCCCAGGTGGAGAGCAATCAAACTCTGTCTCACATCAATTACAGCTCCAACAGTGGCTAAAAAGGGCCTACCAATCAGTAGAGGATCGTCAGGCTCAATCTCATACTTCAGCACCACAAAGTCTGTTGGAATAAAGTAATTTCCAACTCTGAGAGGGATGTTCTCTAGAACTCCTTCTGGATATCTCTTTGATCGATCAGCTAGGATGAGAGAGATCCTAGTGGGCTGGAAGTCCAACAGTCCTAATCTCACAGCTACAGTGTATGGCATGAGATTCACGCTTGAGCCAAGATCACACAAAGATCTCTTGAATCTGTCTTTGTAGATAGAACAATCTAACATAAAACTCTCTGGATCTTTTAGTTTCTCAGGAATCCTACCATGAATAACAGCATCGCACACTTCAGAGATCATCAATACACTTTCTTCTTCAGTCATGTTACTAGAAATTGGGTATGTAACACATCTCCTCACCATAGGAATGTTCTTAACAGCATCAATCAATTGGGCTTCAGTTAGCTTATCTTTCATCATCTTCATGTACTTTTCTAACTGAATCTCTTGCTTAGACTTCCTTGGGAAATGAATATTTGGTTTGTAGACTTTTTCTTCAACCATATTCTGCTTCTCTGGACAAATTGGCTGCTCACGCCCATGGTGTCGATCGACACTAAAGTGGTGTCGATCGACATTGACACGATCTGAGTCGACCTTCATGTCAAGGTTGGTCGATTCCGGTCCGTCATGAAAACTCGAAAGTGGTGTCGACCGACACACATCCGTGTCGATCGACACAGTGTCTTCATTTCGAATTTCTCTCGGGTTTTGCAGGTCCAAAACCTTAGTATCATGATTCTGCTCAGCTCCATCTTCTGCCAAAGCTGCCTTAATATGTTCTGTCTGTATAGCGGCTTCCACTTGCGTCATCCTAGCATCCAGATTATCAACTCTGCTTGTCAGATGAAGGATTGTTTAGTTGATCCTGATTCAATTCTTAGATTCATATCAACCTAAACATGCGATCTAGGTTCTTCTCAGAATAGAAACAAACGATGATCTCACCTTATACCTGTTTGCAGCGGAAATAGATGGTATGTCTGAGATCAGAGAAACACCGAGGGATGAATCCTCCAAAGGTTCACACACGCGATCACAGGAAACGACTGCTAGATCACTAGAGGATTTCGGCGCAGAGAGAGAGAGTTTTCGGCTGGGTGATTAGGGTTAATTGATCAGAAACTCGAGTTTTAGCTTATAAAACTTGTCTGATTTCGTTTGGGCCATTTGGCCCAAACACCAATTAACTAGTCGGCATTCGCACACTGTGTCGACCGACACACCTTGTGTATCGATCGACACAGAGTAGCTAAACCGTTTTATTCTCTCTAAGTACAGTAAATGCCTAGCACTTTTACCGTACTTCTGCTAAACCGTTCCTACACATTTTCCTGTTAGCTTAGGCGTGTGACCCATATGGGATCATATAATAAAGGCAATAAGTCCAAGACTTATAGATCATGAGCGGACTCTAGCAAGCCATCATGACCCCCAGTATTATATGACTTATGTCTGATCATTGACATACTCTTACTTTCTAGAGACAGTACCGAGATTACTGGACACAATTCCAACAATCTCCCACTTGTACTGGAATCTCTGTATTCATAATCCTTTTGTCTCAATATCTCGATTAGTCATAAGGCAAGATTGGTGTCATCCTTATAAAGCCTAATCTTGTTCATCGGACTCTGATTTGATACTGACAATCTAAACGACTCGGGAAAGTCCGTTTGAGCATGGCCATGCGTTTTCCAGTATTCAAATCTCCGATTGGCCTAGAGATATTCACTCCATTTATATTGGAGGGACAAATCCCATCTTGTTCCATCACTGTAAACTACTTATTTCATAATGTACCCAAACAAGGTCCTTATAACTATCGCAGAACGATAGCGTTAGACAATGATCAAAGTGCATCAGTCCATGTGCAGTCACATGCATGCGAACTCAGGTCTAAGGACTATACTCTATAGTCGTAGTAAGAATCTCTTATGACACAGATATAAATATCCTGAAGAGTTCTTATAAGCGGGTCTTGTCCGGTCGTATGTTCCCAAACATACACCTATGTACTGACTTTGATGCCGCGCATCTATGACACACTGAGACTTTGTCATAAGTCACGTACCAATCCAGTCTCACACGGTTGTTGGTGTTCCAATTTCAACAACCTTCGACTAGGGACAGGATGATATAATCCATCTATCAAATATAGGGTCTCATGATCAAGCTAAATGACTTTGATGACTCAAGATCAAGTCATTTACTTCGATGACCTATAAAATGGTTTATATCACTTTGGAACGATTATTTCATCACAGTTAAAATAATCTTGAAATAATAATTTCATTATGTAGGAACTGTTTAGTTGATCCTGATGTAATTCACAGATTCATATCAACCTAAACATACAGATCTAGGTTCTCTTGAATAGAAACATTACATGATCTCACCTTTTACCTGTTTGTTGCAGCGGAAGGAATTGAACAGGTCAGAGATCAGAGAGATGCACCGAGGGATGAATCCTCCAAAGGTTCACACACGCTTTCACAGGAAACAGCTGCTAGACCACAAGGGGAACTCGGCGCAGAGAGAGAGAGTTTACGGCTCAAGTGTTATTAGGGTTAATCAGTCTGAAACTCGAGTTTTATGACACAAAACTCGTCCTGTTCCGTTTGGGCCATTTGGCCCAAACACCAATTAACTCGACGGCGTGCAGGCACTGCATCGATCGATGCACCTTGTGCATCGATCGATACACAGTACCTAAACCGTTTTATTCTCTCTAAGTACAGTAAATGCCTAGCACTTTTACCGTACTTCTGCTAAACCGTTCCTACACATTTTCCTGTTAGCTTAGGCGTGTGACCCATATGGGATCATATAATAAAGGCAATAAGTCCAAGACTTATAGATCATGAGCGGACTCTAGCAAGCCATCATGACCCCCAGTATTATATGACTTATGTCTGATCATTGACATACTCTTACTTTCTAGAGACAGTACCGAGATTACTGGACACAATTCCAACAATCTCCCACTTGTACTGGAATCTCTGTATTCATAATCCTTTTGTCACAATATCTCGATTAGTCATAAGGCAAGATTGGTGTCATCCTTATAAAGCCTAATCTTGTTCATCGGACTCTGATTTGATACTGACAATCTAAACGACTCGGGAAAGTCCGTTTGAGCATGGCCATGCGTTTTCCAGTATTCAAATCTCCGATTGGCCTAGAGATATTCACTCCATTTATATTGGAGGGACAAATCCCATCTTGTTCCATCACTGTAAACTACTTATTTCATAATGTACCCAAACAAGGTCCTTATAACTATCGCAGAACGATAGCGTTAGACAATGATCAAAGTGCATCAGTCCATGTGCAGTCACATGCATGCGAACTCAGGTCTAAGGACTATACTCTATAGTCGTAGTAAGAATCTCTTATGACACAGATATAAATATCCTGAAGAGTTCTTATAAGCGGGTCTTGTCCGGTCGTATGTTCCCAAACATACACCTATGTACTGACTTTGATGCCGCGCATCTATGACACACTGAGACTTTGTCATAAGTCACGTACCAATCCAGTCTCACACGGTTGTTGGTGTTCCAGTTTCAACAACCTTCGACTAGGGACAGGATGATATAAAACATTTATCAAATATAGGGCCTCATGATCAAGCTAAATGACTTCGATGACTCAAGATCAAGTCACTTACTTCGATGACCTATAAAATGCTTCATATCATTTTGGAACGATTATTTCATCACAGTTAAAATAATCTTGAAATAATAATTTCATTAAAACATAAAATAATGTTTTACAAGAACATATCAAATAACTAAAATAAAGCTCGCAAAACTCCCACTCAAATTTAGATTACATTTCAATGTTTCTAATGCCTACAGCTTCAGTCAGGAACTCGAGCTTAGGCCTTGGGAGTGGCTTTGTCAACGGATCAGCGACATTATCATCTGTCGGAACTCGGCTGATCTTGACTTCCTTTCTATTAATGATGTCACGTATCAAGTGATATCTTCTTTGAACATGCTTGGATTTCTGGTGTGATCTTGGTTCCTTTGCCTGAGCTATAGCACCATTGTTGTCACAAAACAGTGCCAGAGGCTCAGCCGCATCTGGTATCACACCTAGTTCCATAATGAACTTTCGTATCCAAACAGCTTCCTTCGCTGCCTCTGAGGCGGCGATATATTCAGCTTCTGTAGTGGAATCTGCAACGGTATCTTGCTTGGAGCTTCTCCAACTGATTGCACCGCCATTCAGACAAAAGATATAACCGGACTGTGACCGGAAATCATCTGTGTCTGTCTGGAAACTTGCGTCCGTGAATCCACTGACTTTAAGCACATCACTTACACCGTACACCAAGAACTTATCCTTAGTATGTCTTAGATACTTCAAGATATTCTTTACGGCAATCCAATGGTTTTCACCTGGATTTGACTGGTATCTACTCGTCATGCTCAATGCATAAGCAACATCAGGACGAGTACAGATCATGGCATACATGACAGATCCTATTGCAGATGCATAAGGAATATTCTTCATGCGCTCAAGCTCAGCAGCTGACGTAGGGCTCTGCTTCTTGCTTAGCGTTGTGCCATGTACCATTGGCGTGAAGCCCTTCTTGGAATCTTTCATGCTGAATCTTTGTAGGACTTTGTCAATGTATGAGTCTTGACACAAGCCTATCAGCCTCTTAGGTCTATCTCGATAGATCCTAATTCCAAGAACGTATGCGGCTTCACCCATGTCTTTCATGGAAAAACAACTTCCAAGCCAGTCTTTTACAGACTTCAGCATTGGAACGTCGTTTCCGAGAAGCAGTATGTCATCGACATACAGAATAAGAAATACAATTTTGCTCCCACTAGATTTCTTATACACGCATTGTTCTTCTTCGTTTCTAATGAAGTCAAATTGCTTGATCGCTTCATCAAAACGAAGATTCCAGCTCCTCGATGCTTGCTTCAATCCATAAATGGATTTATGAAGCTTGCATACTTTCCCAGCATTCTTTGGATCTATGTAACCGTCAGGTTGCGTCATATACACATCCTCTTCCAGAATACCATTCAGGAAGGCGGTTTTCACGTCCATCTGCCAAATTTCATAATCATGAAAAGCTGCAGTTGCTAGTAGAATCCGAATAGATTTCATCATAGCCACTGGTGAATAGGTTTCATCGTAGTCCACACCGTGAACTTGTCTGAAACCTTTTGCCACCAACCTGGCTTTGTAAATCTGGACATTTCCATCCACGTCAATCTTCTTCTTGAAGATCCATTTGCACTCGATGGCTTTTACACCAACGGGTAAGTCAACTAACGAAAACACTTGGTTGACCGACATGGAGTCCATTTCGGAATCAGTGGCCTTGCGCCACTTAGAGGAATCTGGGCCCATCATGGCTTGATTGAAGTTCGATGGTTCATCACCATCAATGATCAAAAGATCATGACAGTTAGTCACGAGGAATCCTTGATATCTCTCGGGTTCGTGACGGATCCTCCCGGATCTTCGAACTTCAGGTACTACAGGTTCAGGCTCTACAATTTCTTGTAGGTCCTCCTGCTGCTCTTCCTCATTAGGTTGAGAAGTATCCTGTTCATCTTGAATTTCTTCAAGCAGTACCTTACTCCCACTGTCTTTCTTAAAGAGAAACTCTCTCTCAAGAAAGTTACAATCCCGGGCAACAAAGATCTTGTTCTCGGAACGTAGATAGAAGTAATAAGCCTTGGTTTCCCGTGGATAACCAATGAAGTAGCATTTGTCAGATTTTGGTGTAAGCTTGTCTGAGATCAATCTCTTGACGTAGGCTTCACAACCCCAAATTCTTAGATAAGACAGCACTGGAGCTTCTCCAGTCCATAATTCATATGGTGTCTTTGCTACTGCTTTTGATGGCGCTCTGTTTAGAGTGAACACTGCTGTTAGCAGAGCATATCCCCAAAGGGATATTGGAAGGTCTGTGTGACTCATCATAGATCGAACCATATCCAATAAGGTCCGATTTCTCCTCTCAGACACACCATTCCATTGAGGTGTTCCAGGAGGAGTGATTTGGGATACGATCCCACACTCTCTCAGATGATCACTGAATTCCTGGCTTAAGTATTCTCCTCCTCGGTCGGACCGAAGAGCCTTAATGCTTTTGCCAAGTTGGTTCTGTACTTCATTTTGGAATTCTCTGAACTTCTCAAAAGATTCAGACTTATGTTTCATCAAATAAACATATCCATACCTACTGAAATCATCAGTGAAGGTAATGAAGTACTGATAGTTTCCTCTTGCATTTGTGGACATTGGGCCACACACATCAGTGTGTATCAGGCCCAATAAGTCACTGGCCCTCTCGTTAGGTTTATTAAAGGGGGCCCGTGTCATTTTGCCCATTGATAGGTCAAGAATTAATCCCTATACTAAACTGCAAGTGTACAGCAATGTCAAAGTAGTATATAGGGTTATCGAATCCACAGGGACACTTGGTCTCAAGAGAATCAAACCGTAGGGAATGAATACTAGAAATAAGCAATGTGATTGTATTGAAAATAGTGCAAGAAAGTAAATCAGTAGCAGGGATTATTGGTTGTGAAAGCAAGTAATTAAAAGCGTCAAACCTAGGGTATTCTCAGGAAATCAGACTAGCAGACAGTTCATTCAGCAAGGATCTAATTAAGCACAGTTCTAGAACTCAAAACACAGATATAGAATTAACCAAATTCCTTTGCGATAATTCTCTAAGTCTAAGTGCAGCAAACCAAACTTCCGTTTGCGAGAACTAACAGATTAAACTAGCATTAATCCCAAGTTTGATATGTTCACAATTATCCTAAACCAAACTTTCGTTTGCGCAAAGTTTAATTGCCCAATTTAATTAGTTCAGATTCCTAAACCCCACTTCCGTGACGTATTTAGCAACCTAAGATCTAGATTCTAATTGATCAGGTTAGAACTAGCTTTAAGCACAATTAAATTGAAGAACAGATATAGTTTGAATCCTTAACTGAAATTGAACAAGTCTAGCAAGTCATGAAATCCTATGTGAGAAACCCTAAGTCTAACTAGGAATCTACTCAGACATAGATAATGAAAACATGATCATATGATAAGTAAATTGCATAAAAGAATAAGAGTAAAAGGGGTTCGAAATCTTCTCCAAATACAGATGATGAATTAGGTTCAGATCAGCCCCAAAAGCTCTAAAAATCCTCTGCTCTTAATTATGAAAGTGTATCTAATAAAAACTCTAAAAACTCTATTATATAGGCACAATCTCGGCCAGGGGCTTCTTTGTAAATATCAGGAACTTCTGGATCAAAGTGCAATATCTTGATTCTTCTAAACCGCCGAACTTTTGGCCCATCTCGCTGGTGCAACGATCGTTGCTAGAGTGCAACGATCGACACCTTTCTCTGTTTCGGACAGTGAACTCTATCTCTCGGCCAATCACTCCAAAAATCTCCAAAATGCTCCATAATCTCCAATTTAGCTCCCAACCTGATTATACCTGTAAAAGACTCTAAACAAAGACAAAAGACACTAAAACACATCTATATCATGGCCTAAAACTAGTAAAAACCATGATATATCAACTCCCCCACACTTAGCCTTTGCTTGCCCTCAAGCAAAACATAGAACTAAAACATGGTGAAGAGGTTTGAAAACTCTTCAGAAACTCATTTCATCTTAGAAGCTACAATACTCAGATTCCCCTTAGTAAACCACTGAAAGAATCAATCACAGGATATCAAGACCAACATGTACTTCCCCCACACTTAGCAACTGTCCTAGGTAAACTCCACAATCACATTCAAGCATTCAAATTCTCCCTACTGACTTCTGCAAGTATTTAAGTGCGGTCTCACCTAAGGAGTATCGATCTAAAGGCACATGGATTCTTACCTAATCAGCTCTAGACCACCATACTATCTTTCTCTAGTCCCTTTCTTCTCTTTCCCTTCTTTAACAACTGATTTTTCCCCACTGGGTATCATTTTATTTTTTTTATCAGTGTTCTTCCCGTTATGGGGTGTACTTTGGACACATTCCATGGATCACATGAGAGATAATAGTGTTTGCTACTATTCTCATGACCACTTCGGAGTTACTAACTCATCCTCAGTTTATTATTTTTTTTTTTTTTTACTTTATAGAAGGGGAGAAGGGAACTAAATAGGACAGGTTTACAGGCTGTGTCAGAACTAACAGGGAATCCGACATAAAGTATACCAAGCCCTTAGGTGAGAAAATCTAAGTCAGTATTAGGGGTGAAGTCAGTAAAAGGATCCTCTGATACCTGAAGTGATGTGGGTGTTCCCAGTAGGTTGATCCGTGTCTGAGTTTTCTAACAGTCAGAGATAGATCCTGCAACTTCATCCCAATGGTTACTTAAGTTCCTGCAAGTTTTGTAAATCTCCTCCGAAAATCATAGTTTCTTACTTAAACAATTTTGACTCAATAAAACAAAAAATTTTGAAAAACGGACTGACTCTTAAGAAAACAGAAAGATAAACGTCAGTAGCACCTCCCCCACACTTAAGACACACTGTCCCCAGTAGTGTCCAGCGAAGGATCGGTAAAAAGAAAATAAATTGAAAAGGTGAAATCATGTCTGTCGGGTTACCTCTGTCGCACAGCATCGATCGGTGCATTAGATGCATCGACCGTTACTTGGCGATTTTCGTGTATGGTCGATCGTTGCTCAGGACCGCAACGATCGCTGCAATGCGATTCATTTCGTGTTGTGACGATCGATGCAGAAATGCATCGATCGCTGCACTGCGATTTTGTCCGAGACCTGCAAACATGACTGCACCAGAAACAAAAACAAACGTAAAATCCTAACAAAAACACCAAAAATTAAGTAGAAAAACACCAGTACCTAATGGTGGGTTGCCTCCCACCCAGCGCTTGTTTAAGGTCAATAGCTTGACCGGACGCGCAAGATCTTTCAGGTTGAGGGTGCAGCATCCAGAGGCAAAATCTGTCCTCTGGGAATCTCGGCCTTAGCCCAATAGTGTTTTACCCTCTGCCCATTCACAGCAAACTCATTACCTTCCTTGCCTATTAGTATGACAGCTCCATATGGACGCACTTCTTTTATTGTGTAAGGACCGGACCATCTTGATTTCAGCTTTCCTGGAAACAAGTGTAGACGAGAATTGTATAGAAGTACCTGGTCATTAGGCTCAAACCGTCTAGAAACAATCTTTTTATCATGATAAGCCTTTGTCCTCTCCTTGTACAGCTTTGAGTTCTCATAGGCAAGATGTCTAATCTCATCCAACTCATTAAGCTGTATCAGTCTTCTTTCTGCAGCTGATTTAAGGTCAAAGTTCATCTGCTTCACAGCCCATGCTGCTTTGTGCTCAAGTTCCACAGGCAGATGGCAGGCTTTTCCATACAACAAGTGAAATGGAGTAGTCCCTAATGGTGTTTTGAATGCAGTCCTGTAAGCCCATAAAGCATCATCAAGCTTAGCTGCCCAATCTTTTCTTGTCTTCCCAACTGTTTTCTCCAAGATCTCCTTGATTTGTCTGTTGGAAACTTCTACCTGTCCACTAGTCTGTGGGTGATAAGGAGTAGCAACTCGGTGATGCACCCCATGCTTCTTTAAGAGCTTCTCAAATACCTTATTAATAAAGTGAGACCCTCCATCACTAATTACTATCCTGGGTACCCCAAATCTAGGGAATATAATGGATTTGAATAGCTTAATGACTACTGAAGAATCATTGGTTGGACTAGCTATTGCTTCTACCCACTTGGATACATAATCCACAGCAACCAATATGAACTTATTCCCAAAAGATGAGGGAAAGGGACCCATAAAATCTATGCCCCAGCAATCAAAAACCTCAACCTCAAGAATGAAATTCTGAGGCATCTCATGCTTTCTGCTGATTTTCCCTCTCCTTTGGCAGGCATCACAATGAGAAATAAAAGAGTGAGTATCAGCGAACATTGTAGGCCACCAGAAGCCTGCCTGCAAAACCTTAGATACAGTCTTAAAAGTAGCAAAATGTCCTGCGTAATCTGATCCGTGACAATGGAATAGGATGTCTGGAACTTCTGATTCAGCAACACATCTCCTATAAAGGCCATCCGAACAGTGCTTATAGAGGTAAGGTTCATCCCAATAGTACCTCCTAAGTTCTCTGAAAAACCTCTTCTTCTCATATCCTTTTAGATTATCCGGTTCAGCCTCTGCAGCTAGATAATTGGCTATGTCTGCATACCATGGTTGATCATTTGTCGAGACAGCATAAATCTCAAACTCATGTTTTCCAATCCGTATCGTAAAAGTCTCTGGGTCTGCGTTCGCGCTGCAACGATCGTTGCAGCCAGATGTATCGATCGCTACCGCCCTGATAGATGCATCGATCGATGCTGATGTTGCATCGATCGATGCAATGCGATTAATCCGACAGTTTTGCAGATCTCTGCCCAAATCTGTCTCACAGATTGTCCCAACCATATTGACGTTTTCCTCAGGCAAATAGTCATTGATTGGCACGTCATCTTCTATCAGCATCCTAGAAAGATGATCAGCAACTCCATTCTCAACTCCTTTCTTATCTCTTACTTCAATATCAAATTCCTGGAGCAACAAGATCCATCTCAACAGTCTTGGCTTAGCATCCTTCTTCTGCATCAGATACTTCAGGGCTGAATGATCAGTGTGTACAATCACCTTGGAGCCAACAAGATAAGAGCGAAATTTCTCAAATGCAAAGACAACTGCTAACAGCTCCTTCTCTGTAGTGGCATAGTTCCTTTGTGCATCATCCAGTGTCCTACTGGCATAATAGATAGCATGAAGCTTTCTATTTTTCCTTTGTCCAAGAACAGCTCCTACAGCATAGTCACTTGCATCACACATTACTTCGAAAGGCAAATCCCAATCCGGTGGCTGAACTATGGGAGCACTTACTAAGGCCTGCTTGATCTGTTCAAATGCGGTTTGACAATCTGCAGTGAACTCAAACTTGGTGTCTTTACACAGCAAAGCAGTTAATGGCCTAGCAATCTTACTGAAATCCTTGATGAACCGTCTATAGAAACCAGCATGTCCAAGAAAGCTTCTAATAGACTTAACAGAATCAGGTGCCTGCAGGTTCGTCATTACCTCGATCTTGGCGCGGTCCACCTCTATTCCTGCTTCGGACACCTTATGTCCAAGCACAATGCCATCTCTGACCATAAAATGACACTTCTCCCAGTTAAGAACTAAGTGCTTTTCTTCACATCTTTTCAAAACCTTACACAGATTATCTAAGCATTCATTATAGGATGATCCATATACTGAGAAATCATCCATGAATACTTCCATAAAATCCTCAATCATATCTGTGAATATGGACATCATGCATCTCTGGAAAGTGGCTGGTGCATTACAGAGTCCAAAGGGCATCCTACGGTAGGCGAATGTCCCATATGGACAAGTGAAAGTGGTCTTTCCTTGATCCTCTGGATGGATGGGGATCTGAAAGAAACCTGAGTATCCATCTAAAAAGCAGTAGTAAGGATGATTTGCTAACCTTTCGAGCATCTGATCAATAAAAGGTAGGGGGAAGTGATCTTTTCTAGTCGCGGCATTCAGTTTCCTGTAATCTATGCACATCCTGTGTCCCGTCACAGTCCTAGTAGGTATCAGCTCGTTCTTCTCATTCTTAACAACTGTAACTCCACCTTTCTTAGGTACTACATGGACTGGACTTACCCAATCACTGTCTGAAATGGGATAGATGATCCCAGCATCTAGGAGTTTCATAATCTCCTTTTTGACTACTTCCTGCAGATTAGGATTAAGTCTCCTCTGATGTTCGATTGATGTCTTGGACTCATCCTCGAGATGTATCCGATGCATGCACAGCTCTGGTGAGATACCTGAAATGTCATTAAGGGAATAGCCAAGAGCTTTGCGATGCTTGCGCAGCTTGCTTAGCAGTAAAGTGAGCTCTGCGTTGTTCAAACTAGCGTTGACAATCACTGGATAAGTTGAATTTGGTCCAAGAAATGCGTACCTTAACCCGGATGGAAGTTGTTTCAGATCTATTTTCGGAGCCTTTTCTTCCACCCAGTCGAGGTCGTCCTGCAACGATCGTTGCTCAGTTGGTATCGATCGTTGCAGTTCCGCGTCAGATACTTCGACCTGCATTGCAACCTCGATAGAATCCATCAATCTTGTATAGCACATCGCAGGCTCGTCCTGTAGGTATTCCAACTCCAAAATAGAACTCAGTAAGGCTCTTTCTAGTGGGTCCTCAGCATGTGATTGATGGAAGTACTCTGCAGCCAAATCACCTAATGTGTCCACATAGAAGGTCTGCCCGTCAATGGTTGGTCTCTTTACCAGCTTGTTCATGTCAAAACTCATCTTCAGATCACCCACATTCAGAATTATCTTACCCCCTTGACAGTCAATCATTGCACCAGCTGTTGCTAAGAAAGACCTGCCTAGAATTAATGGGTCTTTTGGCTCCTGTCCATATTGTAGAACCACAAAGTCAGTTGGGATTACACACTTGCCAACAGTTATAGGCACATCCTCTATTACTCCTTCAGGAATCCTGACTGATCGGTCTGCCAAAACTAGCGATATCCTAGTCGGTATAAAGTCTGTCATCCCTAGTCTTTTAGCAACCGAGAGGGGCATCAGATTTACGCTGGAACCAAGATCACATAGGGACCTTTCGAACCTCTCCTTGTAGATAGCACAATCTAATACGAAGCTGCCTGGATCCTTCAATTTCTCTGGAATTCTACCTTGAATCACTGCACTACATACTTCATTGAGCATCATTATACTTTCTTCGTCAGACCATTTACCAGAAATTGCATCCTTAAGGCATCTCTTCATCATGGGGGAGGTTTCAATAGAATCCAACAAAGGTACTTCAACCTTCACCTTTTTTATGAACTCCTTCCATTTTGCATATTGCCTATCATTCCTAGCTTTTCTGGGATTCTTGGGATAAGGTATCTTAGGCTTGTATACCCTTTCAGCTGGCTGTTTTGGGTTTTCAGCACCTGAACTTTCTGTAGTTACCTTGTGTCGATCGTTGCTCTTGTTGCACCGATCGATGCTAGGCGACTTCGTTACGATCTCTGGTTCCTTGGTTTCGCTTGGCAACGATCGTTGCTTGGATGCATCGATCGATGCGCGGCGAATATCGCGTATCTCATCTTCCAACTCTTCAACTTCTACGAGTTCCTCAACGCTTAACTGCTTTTTCTGGCCAGATGACAGCTCCTTACCACTTCTTAATGTTACGGCATTGCATTGGTACTTAGGATTGGCATCAGTCCTTCCCGGGAGATATCCCTCTTCCCTTTGAGCATGCCCAGCAGTTCTTGCAACCCTTGCATCAAGCTCTTTTATGTGCGTGTTCAAACCTTCAAACTTCCCATTCAGCTCCCTGTAGATTGTATCCATCTTTGCGTCAGAATCTGCTGCGTACTTAGTCTGATTCTCCATCAGCTGTCTTAGCATCATCTCTATCTTACTATCAGGCTCATTGGCTTTCTTAAAACCACTTTGCTGAACTCCATTTGAAAATCTGTTTCCCTGCTGATTTCTAAATCTATTGCCTTGGAAACCAGAAACTCCCATGTAATTCACTTCTTCTTCCTGAGTGTCCTCCTCAGTCCGAATTACATCTACATTTTGGGCAAGGTGGACATCTTTCTTACTCGTCAAGAGATTGTAAACTGTGTCCAGCCTAGATCTAATCTCAGTCATGTTAGGGTCCTCTGTACTTACACCGGATTTCTTTCTCATCTCATCCATAGACTTGCAACTGTAGCTGCCAACCAGGTTCTCTATCAACTGCTTAGCTTGTGTAGGAGTTCTGGTGTTGAAATTGGCATCACTGGAATTATCTAGCGCAGTCTGATAAGGGAGATCTATGCCTCTGAAGAAAATACCTATCAGCTGTACTTCTGTGAATCCATGGTGTGGACAATCATGCTGATATTTCTTAAATCTCATCCATGCAGTTGTCAAAGGCTCCACAGCTCCTTGGGAAAAAGTGAGTATGTCCTGTCTGGACTGATCTGAGCGCGCAGCGTCGTAGAAGTGACGCAGGAACTCACTCTTTAAGGCTGTCCAAGTAGTGTACTGGCCAGGTGCCAGTTGTCTCAGCCATGCACTAGCGTCTCCAGCAAGACTGTGCGGAAATAGCTTAAGGAACAGATAGTCCGGGCATACTCCTTCATATTTCATGCCAGTGACTATGTACTCAAACTTGTCAATGTGATCCATAGGCTGCTCTGATTGAAGACCATGAAAAGCAATCTGCCTCATCAGTTGGTAGTAGATAGTTTTTACCTCAAAATTATTCCTCTCGAAGGCAGGAAGCACTAGAGCTGCTCGGTTTGCATGAAACTCATCAGGTCTATTGTAATCAGCTAGTGTCCTCTCATGAACTACCATCTCTCTACCTTGTGGCTCAACTTCATCAGGGATCACTTGTCCCTCAGCATCAATCCTTTGCCCAGCAGCATTGTAAGGATTGTTCTCTGGATCCCTCAGGACTCCATCAGCATCTGGTATCAAGATCAAGCGTTCTTGTACCATTCTTTCTCTCTTTTCTCTTCTGATAGTCCTCTCTAGACGTCCAAGTTCTTCTAGGTTGAGATTAACTAAGCTCGAGTTCGGATTACTTCGAGTGTTCTGCGTTGGCATAAACTGTCTGTAATCGTCCAGCAACGATCGATGCTATCAGTGCAACGATCGATTCAATCTCAAATCGCTTAGCAGCGATCGATGCAAGGGTGCAACGATCGATGCAAGGCGAAATTCGTACCTGCGACAGAGAGAAACAGAGAAAAAGTTAGCAAAATAAATAAATAAATAAATAAACGAAAAACAAAAACGAAAAACGAAAAATTTCTAGTAAAACCCTAAGTTCGGTCCTATCGAAGACTCAAAGAGTCCCCGGCAACGGCGCCAAAAACTTGATAGGTCAAGAATTAATCCCTATACTAAACTGCAAGTGTACAGCAATGTCAAAGTAGTATATAGGGTTATCGAATCCACAGGGACACTTGGTCTCAAGAGAATCAAACCGTAGGGAATGAATACTAGAAATAAGCAATGTGATTGTATTGAAAATAGTGCAAGAAAGTAAATCAGTAGCAGAGATTATTGGTTGTGAAAGCAAGTAATTAAAAGCGTCAAACCTAGGGTATTCTCAGGAAATCAGACTAGCAGACAGTTCATTCAGCAAGGATCTAATTAAGCACAGTTCTAGAACTCAAAACACAGATATAGAATTAACCAAATTCCTTTGCGATAATTCTCTAAGTCTAAGTGCAGCAAACCAAACTTCCGTTTGCGAGAACTAACAGATTAAACTAGCATTAATCCCAAGTTTGATATGTTCACAATTATCCTAAACCAAACTTTCGTTTGCGCAAAGTTTAATTGCCCAATTTAATTAGTTCAGATTCCTAAACCCCACTTCCGTGACGTATTTAGCAACCTAAGATCTAGATTCTAATTGATCAGGTTAGAACTAGCTTTAAGCACAATTAAATTGAAGAACAGATATAGTTTGAATCCTTAACTGAAATTGAACAAGTCTAGCAAGTCATGAAATCCTATGTGAGAAACCCTAAGTCTAACTAGGAATCTACTCAGACATAGATAATGAAAACATGATCATATGATAAGTAAATTGCATAAAAGAATAAGAGTAAAAGGGGTTCGAAATCTTCTCCAAATACAGATGATGAATTAGGTTCAGATCAGCCCCAAAAGCTCTAAAAATCCTCTGCTCTTAATTATGAAAGTGTATCTAATAAAAACTCTAAAAACTCTATTATATAGGCACAATCTCGGCCAGGGGCTTCTTTGTAAATATCAGGAACTTCTGGATCAAAGTGCAATATCTTGATTCTTCTAAACCGCCGAACTTTTGGCCCATCTCGCTGGTGCAACGATCGTTGCTAGAGTGCAACGATCGACACCTTTCTCTGTTTCGGACAGTGAACTCTATCTCTCGGCCAATCACTCCAAAAATCTCCAAAATGCTCCATAATCTCCAATTTAGCTCCCAACCTGATTATACCTGTAAAAGACTCTAAACAAAGACAAAAGACACTAAAACACATCTATATCATGGCCTAAAACTAGTAAAAACCATGATATATCACCCATCATGCAGGATTCGCATTTCTCACATGACTCAAAGTCAAATGAGCCAAGAAGTCCATTCGAATGGAGCCTCTTGATGCGTTTCTCGCTGATGTGCCCTAAACGACAATGCCATAGAAACGTTCGGTTTTCCTCATTAGGTTTAAACCGTTTTGTATTAATGTTATAAATTGGCGCGGATTGATCGAGTATGTAAAGCCCATTCGTAAGAGGGGCAGAACCATAGAACAAATTGTTGCGATTGAAGGAACATAATTTATTCTTAACTGAAAATCATAACCTTCCAAATCCAACAAAGAAATTGAAATAATATTTCTGCTTATAGCAGGTACAAAATAACAATTATTCAGTTCTAAAATCAATCCCGAAGGTAAAGACAACAAGTATGTGCCTACAGCTAGTGCTGAAACTTTCGCTCCATTCCCAACTCGTAGCTCCACTTGTCCTTGCTTCAGCCTTCTACTGTTGCTGAGTGCCTGCATATTAGTACAAATATGAGCCCCACAACCAGTATCCATGACCCATGAGGTATTATCAGAAGTAGTTGTATTAACTTCTATAACAAAAATACCTGATGAAGAAGTCTCGAAAGTCTTCTTCTTCAATTCCTTTAGACCTTCCTGGAATTTCTTACAATCTCTTCTCCAATGCCCCAGTTCTTTGCAGAATCTGCACATGTCAGTAGGCCCAGCCTTGGACTTGGGCTTGGGCTTTGGCGTGTCCTTGTCCGCGACTTGGACAGCCTTGGCCGCTCCCTTATCCTTAGCAGAGGATTTCTTAAACCCCTTGCCCTTTTGCACCATAAGCACATTGGGGTCCTTGGCGGTTTTCCTCAAGTTGGGCTCTGCAGTCTTGAGCATTCCGTGAAGCTCAGGTAGTGTCTTACTCAAGCCATGCATGTTAAAGTTCAGAATGAACTGATCATAGCTTGCAGGTAAAGACTGCAGAATGATGTCGCAGGCAAGTTCCTGGCTGATTGGGCAGTCGAGTTTCTGAAGATGATCGAGATAACCCATCATCTTCAAGACATGAGGACTCACTGCCGCATTCGCAGCCAACTTACAGTCCAAGAGGTTCTTAACTGTCTGGAACCTCTCAGTCCTAGCCTGCTCCTGAAAAAGCGATTTCAGGCTTGCCATTATCTCGATGGGAGACAATACACTTTCGAACTGTTTTTGCAGCTCAGGAGTCATTGTCACCAACATCAGGCAATAGACATCATTTTCATCTGACGAATGCTTTTCCCAAGCATTGTGCAGAGTCCTGGCAGCATTGGCAAGAGGCCTCTCGGGGAGGGGATCTCGAAGGACATAATCCTTCTTCTCCTGCTTGAGGACCAGCCTCAAGTTCCTTGACCATGTCAGGAAGTTCGTTCCAGTCAGCTTCTCCTTCTCGAGAACAGACCGGATCGAGAATGTGTTTTGTGTGCTTGTAGTAGTCATATCTGAAATATATAAATAAAAAGGTTATTAGTTATTATGTTCAAAATGACTAATCTCGTATTAAAATTTAATATGATTAATCACGCATTATATTCAATAACCTAAGTTACCCTCAATAGAATATAATGATTCCAAGATCCACATATAACTAAGATTAAAGTGGGCCACTGGCCGTCACCCAACCTTAGCTTATATCGGTAAGCCCTATATCGGCTAATTATATCCGTGATATAACTCTTGGTTGTGAATCTGGGCCCGAGGCCCAATCCACTCTGATGTCTCAAGGCCCGGGACTCCCGATGGCCTAGTCAAGAAAACCAGACTATACAGTCATGTAATCATTAATGTCTGGGACTCCCAATGACATTTATGAATCACAAACTGTCTTACCCACGCAAAAACAGACATCCTCACACTGTAAGGCCATGAATGCAATTGAATGGGCTTTGACAGCTGACATAGCCTGGACAAGACATCCAACGCTTGATATTATTTGAGGTTCGTAGGTTTATTAAAATTCATTCCCAAAATAGAAGATTACTATTTCGGGAAACTTTTTATTTATGGAAACCTACTATTTTTGGAAACTTTCTAAAATTGGAAACTTTCTAAAAACGGAAACTTTCTAACTTTAGAAATTTTTTTTTAAAAAATCCAAAACCCGCAAATTCAGAAACTTCTATTTTAAGAAACTTTCTAATTTCAAAATTTCGGAAACTTTAATTTAAAATCGACTTTATAATTTTATAAAATAAATTTTAAATTTATCTGAAGAAAGACTCAAATAATTGGCCCAATTGTTTTAACTTCTTGGCCCGAGGCCCAAGAATTGGTCCATGTCCAAGACATGACCCAATTGTCCAATTAATTGACATAACCGGTCTGGTTCATTAAAACTGGTCTAACCAAGTTTTAATTACTACGATGACCACAATTGTCAACCGGTTATTTACTAAACCGGAATTTCTCAATTTATTTGGTCCAACCAAATCAAATTAGAAATTCCTGGTTTAGGCACTAAATCCAATATTTCTTTCGACATTGGATTTCTTATCCCGGTTTAACCAGACTTAATAAAATTATTAAATCTGTTTATTAAACCAGGACGAATTGATTTTAATTAAAATTTTAAACCAAACCGAACCGAAATTGGTCACGGACCATTCATGGCCGTGACCTAGCCGCAAGCCAGCACGCGAACGATCGTTGCTGCTTCACGGGACGGGACGGAGCGATCGTTGCGATCCATCCTTGCACGATCAAGACGCGATCATCGGATCAGCCGTGATCATCCGATCGATCCATGATCGATCGATGCATCAACAGCCATCAGTCGACGCAATCCAAGTCATATAGCTTGGTTTGCGATTTTCAAACGTTTGTTCAGGATTCAATTCAGTTTCTTAAGTGTTTTTCTTATCAGTAATGGATTCAAAACACTTCTAAACAGAATAAACAACCTAAACATGAATCTAAAACAAGAAATCCTAAGAACCAATGGCTCTGATACCACTGTAGGAACTGTTTAGTTGATCCTGATGTAATTCACAGATTCATATCAACCTAAACATACAGATCTAGGTTCTCTTGAATAGAAACATTACATGATCTCACCTTTTACCTGTTTGTTGCAGCGGAAGGAATTGAACAGGTCAGAGATCAGAGAGATGCACCGAGGGATGAATCCTCCAAAGGTTCACACACGCTTTCACAGGAAACAGCTGCTAGACCACAAGGGGAACTCGGCGCAGAGAGAGAGAGTTTACGGCTCAAGTGTTATTAGGGTTAATCAGTCTGAAACTCGAGTTTTATGACACAAAACTCGTCCTGTTCCGTTTGGGCCATTTGGCCCAAACACCAATTAACTCGACGGCGTGCAGGCACTGCATCGATCGATGCACCTTGTGCATCGATCGATACACAGTACCTAAACCGTTTTATTCTCTCTAAGTACAGTAAATGCCTAGCACTTTTACCATACTTCTGCTAAACCGTTCCTACACGTTTTCCTGTTAGCTTAGGCGTGTGACCCATATGGGATCATATAATAAAAGCAATAAGTCCAAGACTTATAGATCATGAGCGGACTCTAGCAAGCCATCATGACCCCCAATATTATATGACTTATGTCTGATCACTGACATACTCTTACTTTCTAGAGACAGTACCGAGATTACTGGACACAATTCCAACACATTAAACATAAGAATGTTTTACAAGAACATATCAAATAACTAAATAAAAGCCCTCAAACTCCCACTCAAATTTAGATTACATTTCAATGTCTCTAATGCCTACAGCTTCAGTCAGAAACTCGAGCTTAGGCCTTGGGAGTGGCTTTGTCAACGGATCAGCGACGTTATCATCTGTCTGAACTCGGCTGATCTTGACTTCCTTTCTATTAATGATGTCACGTATCAAGTGAAATCTTCTTAGAACATGCTTGGATTTCTGGTGTGATCTTGGTTCCTTTGCCTGAGCTATAGCACCATTGTTGTCACAAAACAGTGCCAGAGGCTCAGCCGCATCTGGTATCACACCTAGTTCAATAATGAACTTCCGTATCCAAACAGCTTCCTTCGCAGCTTCTGAGGCAGCGATATATTCAGCTTCTGTGGTGGAATCTGCAACGGTGTCTTGCTTGGAGCTTCTCCAACTGATTGCACCGCCATTCAGACAAAAGATATAACCGGACTGTGACCGGAAATCATCTTGGTCTGTCTGGAAACTTGCGTCCGTGAATCCACTGACTTTAAGCACATCACTTCCACCGTACACTAAGAACTTATCCTTAGTATGTCTTAGATACTTCAAGATATTCTTTACGGCAATCCAATGGTTTTCACCTGGATTTGACTGGTATCTACTCGTCATGCTCAATGCATAAGCAACATCAGGACGAGTACAGATCATGGCATACATGACAGATCCTATTGCAGATGCATAAGGAATATTCTTCATGCGCTCAAGCTCAGCAGCCGTCGTAGGGCTCTGCTTCTTGCTTAGCGTTGTGCCATGTACCATCGGCGTGAAGCCCTTCTTGGAATCCTTCATGCTGAATCTTTGTAGGACTTTGTCAATGTATGAATCTTGACACAAGCCTATCAGCCTTCTAGATCTATCCCGGTAGATCCTGATTCCAAGAACGTATGCGGCTTCACCCATGTCTTTCATGGAAAAACAACTTCCAAGCCAGTCCTTTACCGACTTCAGCATTGGAACGTCGTTTCCGAGAAGCAGTATGTCATCGACATACAGAATAAGAAATACAATCTTGCTCCCACTAGATTTCTTATACACGCATTGTTCTTCTTCGTTTCTGATGAAGTCAAATTGCTTGATCGCTTCATCAAAACGAAGATTCCAGCTCCTCGATGCTTGCTTCAATCCATAAATGGATTTATGAAGCTTGCATACCTTTCCAGCATTCTTTGGATCTATGTAACCGTCAGGTTGTGTCATATACACATCCTCTTCCAGAATACCATTCAGGAAGGCGGTTTTCACGTCCATCTGCCAAATTTCATAATCATGAAAAGCTGCAGTTGCTAGTAGAATCCGAATAGATTTCATCATAGCCACTGGTGAATAGGTTTCATCGTAATCCACACCGTGAACTTGTCTGAAACCTTTTGCCACCAACCTGGCTTTATAAATCTGGATATTTCCATCCACGTCAATCTTCTTCTTGAAGATCCATTTGCACTCGATGGCTTTTACACCAGCGGGTAAGTCAACCAACGAAAACACTTGGTTGACCGACATGGAGTCCATTTCGGAATCAGTGGCCTTGCGCCACTTAGAGGAATCTGGGCCCATCATGGCTTGATTGAAGTTCGATGGTTCATCACCATCAATGATCAAAAGATCATGACAGTCAGTCACGAGGAATCCTTGATATCTCTCGGGTTCGTGACGGATCCTCCCGGATCTTCGAACTTCAGGTACTACAGGTTCAGGCTCTACAATTTCTTGTAGGTCCTCCTGCTGCTCTTCCTCATTAGGTTGAGCAGTATCCTGTTCATCTTGAATTTCTTCAAGCAGTACCTTACTCCCACTGTCTTTCTTAGAGAGAAACTCCCTCTCAAGAAAGTTACAATCCCGGGCAACAAAGATCTTGTTCTCGGAACGTAGATAGAAGTAATAAGCCTTGGTTTCCCGTGGATAACCAATGAAGTAGCATTTGTCAGATTTTGGTGTAAGCTTGTCTGAGATCAATCTCTTGACATAGGCTTCACAACCCCAAATTCTGAGATAAGACAGCACTGGAGCTTCTCCAGTCCATAATTCATATGGTGTCTTTGCTACTGCTTTCGATGGCGCTCTATTTAGAGTGAACACTGCTGTTAGCAGAGCATATCCCCAAAGGGATATTGGAAGGTCTGTGTGACTCATCATAGATCGAACCATATCCAATAAGGTCCGATTTCTCCTTTCAGACACACCATTCCATTGAGGTGTTCCAGGAGGAGTGAGTTAGGATACGATCCCACACTCTCTCAGATGATCACTGAATTCTTGGCTTAAGTATTCTCCTCCTCGGTCGGACCGAAGAGCCTTAATGCTTTTGCCAAGTTGGTTCTGTACTTCATTTTGGAATTCTCTGAACTTCTCAAAAGATTCAGACTTATGTTTCATTAAATAAACATATCCATACCTACTGAAATCATCAGTAAAGGTAATGAAGTACTGATAGTTTCCTCTTGCATTTGTGGACATTGGGCCACACACATCAGTGTGTATCAGGCCCAATAAGTCACTGGCCCTCTCGTTAGGTTTATTAAAGGGGGCCCGTGTCATTTTGCCCATCATGCAGGATTCGCATTTCTCACATGACTCAAAATCAAATGAGCCAAGAAGTCCATTCGAATGGAGCCTCTTGATGCGTTTCTCGCTGATGTGCCCTAAACGACAATGCCATAGAAACGTTCGGTTCTCCTCATTAGGTTTGAACCGTTTGGTATTAATGTTATAAATTGGCGCGGATTGATCGAGTATGTAAAGCCCATTCATAAGAGGGGCAGAACCATAGAACAAATTGTTGCGATTGAAGGAACATAATTTATTCTTAACTGAAAAATCATAACCTTCCAAATCCAACAAAGAAATTGAAATAATATTTCTGCTTATAGCAGGTACAAAATAACAATTATTGAGTTCTAAAATCAATCCCGAAGGTAAAGACAACAAGTAAGTGCCTACAGCTAGCGCTGGAACTTTCGCTCCATTCCCAACTCGTAGCTCCACTTGTCCTTGCTTCAGCCTTCTACTGTTGCTGAGTGCCTGCATATTAGTACAAATATGAGCCCCACAACCAGTATCCATAACCCATGAGGTATTATCAGAAGTAGTTGTATTAACTTCTATAACAAAAATACCTGTTGAAGAAGTCTCGAAAGTCTTCTTCTTCAATTCCTTTAGACCTTCCTGGAATTTCTTACATTCTCTCCTCCAATGCCCTGGTTCTTTACAGAACCTGCATATGTCAGTTGGCCCAGCCTTGGACTTGGGCTTGGGCTTTGGCGTGTCCTTGTCCGCGACTTGGACAGCCTTGGCCTTTCCCTTATCCTTAGCAGAGGATTTCTTAAACCCCTTGCCCTTCTGCACCATAAGCACATTGGGGTCCTTGGCGGTTTTCCTCAAATTGGGCTCCGCAGTCTTGAGCATTCCGTGAAGCTCAGGCAATGTCTTACTCAAGCCATGCATGTTAAAGTTCAGAATGAACTGATCATAGCTTGCAGGTAATGACTGCAGAATGATGTCGCAGGCAAGTTCCTGGCTGATTGGGCAGTCGAGTTTCTGAAGATGATCGAGATAACCCATCATCTTCAAGACATGAGGACTCACTGCCGCATTCGCAGCCAACTTGCAGTCCAAGAGGTTCTTAACTGTTTGAAACCTCTCAGTCCTAGCCTGCTCCTGAAAAAGTGATTTCAGGCTTGCCATTATCTCGATGGGTGACAATACACTCTCGAACTGTTTTTGCAGCTCCGGAGTCATTGTCACCAACATCAGGCAATAGGCATCATTTTCATCTGACGAATGCTTTTCCCAAGCATTATGCAGAGTCCTGGCGGCATTGGCAGGAGGCCTCTCGGGGAGAGGATCATGAAGGACATAATCCTTCTTCTCCTGCTTGAGGACTAGCCTCAAGTTCCTTGACCACGTCAGGAAGTTCGTTCCAGTCAGCTTCTCCTTTTCGAGAACAGACCGGATCGAGAATGAGTTTTGTGTGCTTGTAGTAGTCATAGCTGAAATATATAGATAAAAAGGTTATTAGTTAAAATGTTCAATATGATTAATCTCGTATTAAATTTAATATGATTAATCACGCATTATATTCAACAACATAAGTTACCCTCAATAGAATATAATGATTCCAAGATCCACATATAACTAAGATTAAAGTGGGCCACTGGCCGTCACCAAACCTTAGCTTATATCGGTAAGCCCTATTTCGGCTAATTATATCCGTGATATAACTCTTGGTTGTGAATCTGGGCCCGAGGCCCAATCCACTCTGATGTCTCAAGGCCCGGGACTCCCGATGGCCTAGTCAAGAAAACCAGACTATACAGTCATGTAATCATTAATGTCTGGGACTCCCAATGACATTTATGAATCACAAACCGTCTTATCCACGCAAAAGCAGACACCCTCACACTGTAAGGCCATGAATACAATTGAATGGGCTTCGACAGCTGACATAGAATGGACAAGACATCCAACGCTTGATATTATTTGAGGTTCGTAGGTTTATTTAAAAAATCATTCCCAAAATAGAAGATTACTATTTCGGGAAACTTTCCATTTTTGGAAACCTACTATTTTTGGAAACTTTCTAAAATTGGAAACTTTCTAAAAACGGAAACTTTCTAACTTTAGAAATTTCTTAAAATCCGAATCATGCAAATCTAGAAACTTCTATAAAATAAGAAACTTTCTAATTTCAAAATATCGGAAACTTTAATTTAAAATCGACTTTATAATTTTATAAAATAAATTTTAAATTAATCTGAAGAAAGACTCAAATAACTGGCCCAATTGTTTTAACTTCTTGGCCCGAGGCCCAAGAACTGGTCCATGTCCAAGACATGACCCAATTGTCCAATTAAATGACATAACCGGTCTGGTTCATTAAAATTGGTCTAACCAAATTTTAATTACTACGATGACCACAATTGTCAACCGGTTATTTACTAAACCGGATTTTCTCAATTTATTTGGTCCAACCAAATCAAATTAGAAAATCATGGTTTAGGCACTAAATCCAATAATTCTTTCGACATTGGATTTCTTGTCCCGGTTTAACCAGACTTAATAAAATTATTAAATCTATTTATCAAACCAGGACGAATTAATTTTAATCAAAATTAAACCGAGCCTTAAACCAACCATGTCGATCGATGGACCAACCGTGTCGATCGATCCATCAACCACATCGGTCGATGCTCTCAGCATCGATCCTGCATCGATCGTGCATCGATCCTGTATCGATCGATGCTCTTACGCATGCACGGATCCGAGCCAAAACCCTAACCGTGTCGATCGATGTGCACCAACCGCATCGGTCGATGCACCAATATCGAACCTGCATCGATCCTGTATCGATCGATGCTTTCACGCGTTTAACTGGTTTTGCCGATAGACTGTATCGACCGATCCATGCGATCGTATCAATCGATCCATGCGATTCTGGTCGATATTGACTTTTGAAAATCGCATTCTACCAAGTCAATATAGCTTGGTTTCTGCGATTTTAGGTGTGTTTAGATTTCAATTCTTGTTGCTTAAATGGTTTCTCTTATCAGTAGTTGATTCAAAACACTTTTAAACAAGAAAACAATCCTAAACATTGAATCTAAACAAGAAAAACCATAACCATGGCTCTGATACCACTGAAGGATTGTTTAGTTGATCCTGATTCAATTCTTAGATTCATATCAACCTAAACATGCGATCTAGGTTCTTCTCAGAATAGAAACAAACGATGATCTCACCTTATACCTGTTTGCAGCGGAAATAGATGGTATGTCTGAGATCAGAGAAACACCGAGGGATGAATCCTCCAAAGGTTCACACACGCGATCACAGGAAACGACTGCTAGATCACTAGAGGATTTCGGCGCAGAGAGAGAGAGAGTTTTCGGCTGGGTGATTAGGGTTAATTGATCAGAAACTCGAGTTTTAGCTTATAAAACTTGTCTGATTTCGTTTGGGCCATTTGGCCCAAACACCAATTAACTAGTCGGCATTCGCACACTGTGTCGACCGACACACCTTGTGTATCGATCGACATAGAGTAGCTAAACCGTTTTATTCTCTCTAAGTACAGTAAATGCCTAGCACTTTTACCGTACTTCTGCTAAACCGTTCCTACACATTTTCCTGTTAGCTTAGGCGTGTGACCCATATGGGATCATATAATAAAGGCAATAAGTCCAAGACTTATAGATCATGAGCGGACTCTAGCAAGCCATCATGACCCCCAGTATTATATGACTTATGTCTGATCATTGACATACTCTTACTTTCTAGAGACAGTACCGAGATTACTGGACACAATTCCAACATCAGAGTCTCCAATTTTGCACTCAGATCTTGATACATGAAGTCCATCTTTCCATTCAGATCTTGTGTCATCTTATTCTGTCCAAGAAGTAGCTGCTCAAGCATGAACTCAATCTTTGTTTGCTCATTGGATGGGGAGGCTTGGTGAGATGAATAACCATAATCATTCGATCTCGGAGCTTGTCTCTGTTGATTTCTATATGTCTGTTCATGATAATCAGCTCCATCTATATAATTCACCTCTGCAAACTCTTCAGCTACTGTATCAGATCGAATTTGCCTCTTCCTAACTAGGATGATGTGGACATAATCAATCTTATCCCTCATATCGGCTATCTGCAAGCTATCATCTCTGCCACTAGATCTCTGCCTCTCCTTGTCAGCATTCTTGACACTATTGCTAGTTATCAAGTTCTCAATAAGCTCTTTAGCTTCCTCTGGAGTCTTGGTATAGAAGTTCTCATGTGTCCATAACTCTCTGATACCAAAAGTCCAAACCTCTGAAAAATGCGCTCAGCAGCTGAACCTCAGAGAAACCATGATGGAGACAATCTCTCTGGTACATCTTGAAACGCGCCCAAGCTGCTTTCAGGGCCTCTGTAGGTCCCTGCTCGAATGTCAAGAGGTCATGTCTAAGTTGTTCGGATCTAGTATCGTCATAAAAGTGTCTAAGGAACCCACTCTTGACTGCATCCCAAGTGGTCAAAGATCCTGGTGGTAGCTGTTTCAACCAGTGAGCTGCTTCTCCTTTAAGAGAGAATGGGAAGAGCTTACAGAAAAGATAATCTGAAGAGACTCCCTCAGGCTTGATGCTAGCCAATTCCTCAAATGTGTCTATGTGATCCATAGGATGCTCACTAGAAAGACCATGGAACTGATGCTGTCCAACCAATGCGTAGTACTCTGGTTTCAGCCTAAACTCAGCTCTGGAAAACGGAGGTGGTCGAATCGCAGACGATTAGCATAAAATAGATCCGGTCTGTTATAGTCATCAAGTGTCTTCTTCTGACCAGCCTCTTGTTGTGTAGGTTCCGCGCCCACATCAACCTCTGGTATGATGGGGTTTCCTTCCCCATCCAGTTTCTGACCCTTCGCGTTGCGTATATGACCCTCTTGGTCTCGTAAAATGTCGTCTTCACCGCGAATCAGAATCACAGGTTCCATAGAGAAAAATCTGTTAAACGTTCAAGTGCTCGGTATCACTGGTCGCACTTTGTGTCGATCGATGCCCAATGTGTGTCGGTCGACGCAATGCGATTCCTGCAACACCAAAGAAACAAGAACGTGAGTAAACTAGAAAAATAATAAAAATGCTTAGTCTAGATCCTAATACTGAATCTATCGGCGAACTCAAAGAGTCCCCGGCAACGGCGCCAAAAACTTGATAGGTCAAGAATTATCCCTATTCTTACTGCAAGTGCACAATGATGCGAATGTAGTACTTAGGGTATCAGATCCACAAGGACTCACGGTCACACGATAGATTATAAGTAATCGAATTAAGCTAAGCTAATCAGATTTCAAAACAGTAAACAAGACAACAAGTAAACAAATGAAGTGTGGTGAAAGTAAGCAATTAACGAAGGCGTCAGGTTTCAGGAAGTTCTCAGGAAATCAGGACTATAGGCTAATCAATCAATCGAGATCTAATTAAAAACTGTTCTAGAACTAGAATCACAGAATTATAATAGACCGACTTTCGTTGCGAATATTATCTATGTCTAACAACCTAGCAAGCCAACTTTCGTTGCGAATCTCAGAGTTCTAAACAAGCACTAATCTCAGGTTCTTTCGTTCACAATTCTCCTAAGCCAAATTTCTTTGCGAATAGTCATATTGCTCATCTAGGTTCTTTCTAGTTAATTAATCAACTTTCGTTGCAAAAATCAACCTAACAACAATAATCTAAGTGGCCAATTCAGATCAAGCAATAAGAACAACCCTAGATGAAGAACTAGAAAGATATGAATCCCTACGGATTGATCAACCTATAATTCCATGAAATCCCTTGTGAGAATCCCTAAACCTAACTGGTAAACTACTCAGACATGACAATCATAACAAAAGACATGATGAATAGAATACTGAATATTATAAAACAGAATAAGAAACATGAGTTCGAAATCTTCTCTCTGTCGAATATCTGATCAGCCCCTAAAACTCTCTGAATGTAAAATAAAGCGTAAGTAAAGTGTAGCCTAAATAAGTGGCTAAAAACCCTAATATAATGATCTAAGCTCGTCTGGGACCTTTTTGTAAGTCCGGGAAACTTCTGGACAAAAAATGTAAATTCTCCAAAAATGCAGATTTTTGTGCACATATCCCTGGAATCACCTTGCAACGACCGATGCACATATTGCATCGACCATTGCAAGGCGATTTCGCAGCCAGTGAACTTTGTGAAACCTCTAAACAGTGCAGAAATGCTCCCAATGCTCCCAAAACGTCCAATTAGGCTCCAAATGTCCTTAAACTTGTGAAACACCTGAAAAGACTCCAAAACACATAGAAAGACTCGATAACAAAGACATATACCATGGTCAAAAGTCCTAAAAACCATGATATATCAACTTACTACTTTCTCTCTCTAGAATTAACGTTTGTAATCTGAGCTCATCTCTCGACATGCTCGGATCCTTTTCACTTCAATACAAAACATGTTCATTTCCCGAGCGACCTTCATAATTTCCTGTTCATTTCCAACATTAGTCAGTTCTTCTTAAGACAAACTTAGACCAACGGATTCCCCGAGCACGTCAACTCTCACCGAGCAAGACGAGCATCTGGCCTTTGTGACGAACCCGGTTATCACAATTGGCGCCGTCTGTGGGGATATTAATTTTTTCTTCACTAACAGACAAGTTCGATAATGACAGGACCTCCAACGAGCAAGGATTTCATCATCATCCCAGACAAATCAAGTTCGGGAACGACCTCACAAGCAAAGGACCAACCCGACAAGGCTCACCACGTTTCTCAAGTCGTCGACCCTATCATCCAACCCGCGAACACAGACACACCCTCAAATACCGAGCAAGCTCGGCAGGTTACAAGCAACAAATCCAACGAGCAGGACATGTTTGTCCTATTTAAGGCTCTCATGACCCAAGTGGAGGAGCTATCCCGAGGGAGTAATGCTCGTTTTGACTAGCTTGCCACAGCACAAGCATTGTGCCAAGGACAGATCAACGATCTGCAAGCATCAGGTCAACAATCGACCACGCCTCGGCCGACCAACTTCATACTGCGTCTTCAACGCGTCTTGTTAGGGGATCACCGACCCCGAACATCGGACAAGGCAGATGAACGGTCTCACATTCTTCAGCACATCAAACCGAGGAAACCAACGATCAACCTCTCATCACTGAAGCCCCGAGCAGCTCAGCAGTAGACACTCATAAAGACATCGAGATCGAGGATCTAAAATTAATTCTACAAAGTATGACATCAAAAGTCCACCAAACGATCAGCTCGGCAGCTGATATATCATGGTTTTTACTAGTTTTAGACCATGATATAAGTGTGTTTTTAGTGTCTTTTGTCTTTGTTTAGAGTCTTTTACAGGTATAATCAGGTTGGGAGCTGAATTGGAGATAATGGAGCATTTTGGAGATTTTTGGAGTGTTTGGCCGAGAGATAGAGTTCACTGTCCGAAACAGAGGAAGGTGTCGATCGTTGCACTCTAGCATCGATCGATGCACCAGCGAGATGGGCCAAAAACTCGGCGGTTTAGAAGAGTGAAGAATTTACACTTTGATCCAGAAGTTCCTGTTATTTACAAAGAAGCCCTTGGCCGAGATTATGCCTATATAATAGAGTTTTTAGAGTTTTTATTAGGGAGGCTTTATACTTTTTACATTACGCAATCCATAATTAAGAGCAGAGGATTTTAGAGCTTTTGGGGCTGATCTGAACCTGTTACATCATCTGTATTTGGAGAAGATTTCGAACCCCTTTTACTCTTATTATTTTATGCAATTTATTCATTCTATGATTATGTTTTCATTATCTATGTCTGAGTAGATCCATAGTTAGGTTTAGGGTTTCTCACATAGGATTTCATGACTTGCTAGACTTGTTCAAATTCAGTTAAGGATTCATAACTATATCTGTTCTTCAATTTAATTGTGCTTAAAGCTAGTTCTAACCTGATCAATTAGAATCTAGATCTTAGGTTGCTAAATACGTCACGGAAGTGGGGTTTAGGAATCTGAACTAATTAAATTGGGCAATTAAACTTTGCGCAAACGGAAGTTTGGTTTAGGATAATTGTGAACATATCAAACTTGGACTTATTGCTAGTTTAATCTGTTAGTTCTCGCAAACGAAAGTTTGGTTTGCTGCACTTAGGCTTAGAGAATTATCGCAAAGGAATTTGGTTAATTCTATATCTGTGTTTTGAGTTCTAGAACTGTGCTTAATTAGATCCTTGCTGAATGAACTGTCTGCTTGTCTGATTTCCTGAGAATACCCTAGGCTTGACGCTTTTAATTACTTGTTTCACAACCGTTAATCTCTGCTACTGATTTACTTTCTCGCACCGCAATTTATTTCATTCACTACTTGCTTATTTCTAGTATTTATTCCTACAGTTTGATTCTCTTGAGACCGAGTGTCCCTGTGGATTCGATAACCCTATATACTACTTTGACATTGCTGTTCACTTGCAGTTTTAGTATAGGGAAAACTTACAACCTATCAAGTTTTTGGCGCCGTTGCCGGGGACTCTTTGAGTCTTCGATAGGACCGAACTTAGGGTTTTACTAGAAATTTTTCTTTTTGTTTTTCGTTTTTTTCGTTTTTATTCTTTGATTTTGCTAACTTTTTCTCTGATTTCTTTCTGTCGCAGGTACGAATTTCGCCTTGCGTCGATCGTTGCATACCTTGCGTCGATCGTCACTAGGCGATTCTGAGAACTGAATCGATCGTTGCACTGATAGCATCGATCGTTGCTGGACGATTACAGACAGTTTATGCCAACGCAGAAAACTCGAAGTAATCCGAACTCGAGCTTGGTTAATCTCGGACTAGAGGAACTTGGACGTCTAGAAAGGACTAACAGAAGAGAAAGGAGAGATAGAATGGTACGAGAACGTTTGATCTTGATACCAGATGCTGAAGGTACCCTAAGGGACCAAGATGACAACCCGTACAATGCTGCTGGGCATCGGGTTGATGCTGAAGGGAATGTTATCCCTGATCCTCCTGAGAAACAGGAGCTGAACCGAAACCAGGGTCAAGGACAGGCCCAAGGTAGAGAGATGATAGTTCATGAGAGGACACTAGCTGATTACAACAGACCTGATGAGTTTCATGCAAACCGAGCAGCTCTAGTGCTTCCTGCTTTTGAGAGGAACGATTTTGAGGTAAAAACCATCTACTACCAGCTGATGAGACAGATTGCTTTTCATGGTCTTCAATCAGAGCAGCCTATGGATCACATTGACAAGTTTGATGACATAGTCACTGGCATGAAGTATGAAGGAGTATGCCCGGACTATCTGTTCCTTAAGCTATTTCCGCACAGTCTTGTTGGAGACACTAGTGCATGGCTGAGACAACTGGCACCTGGTCAGTATACTACTTGGACAGCCTTAAAGAGTGAGTTCCTGCGTCACTTTTATGATGATGCACGCCGGATCAGTCCAGACAGGACATACTCACCTTTTCCCAAGGAGCTGTGGAGCCCTTGAAGACTGCCTGGATGAGATTTAAGCAGTATCAGCGTGACTGTCCACACCATGGATTCACAGAAGTACAGCTGATTGGTATCTTCTTCAGAGGCATAGATCTCCCTTATCAGACTGCGCTGGATAATTCCAGCAATGCTAATTTTAACACCAGGACTCGTACACAGGCTAAGCAGTTGATAGAGAATCTGATTGGCAGCAACAGTTGCAAAACAATGGATGAAAGGAGAAAGAGATCTGGTGGAACCGTAGAGAATTCTGATATAGCTAATATAAGATCCAGATTGGACACAGTCTACAATCTCCTAACAAGTAAGAAATCTGTCCACTTTGCCCAAGATGTAGAGGTGATTCAGGCTGAGGAGGAAACTCAGGAAGAAGATGTGAATTTCATAGGAGGTTCTGGTTTCCAAGGTAATAGATTTGGTAATCAACAGGGGAACAGATTCTCCAATGGTGGACAGACTGGTGGGTTTCAGAAGACCTATGGACAAGGTAATCAGAGAACCTATGGGTCTACATCCCATCAGACTCCTCCTGCACCTACAGCCCATGAGAGCAAGATGGAGGCTATGATGGAACAACTGATGGAGAGTCAAACCAAGCTTTCTGTGGACAACAATAAGAAGCTGGACGCTGTCTATCAAGACCTCAATGGGAAGTTTGAGTCACTGAGCACTCACATGAAGCAGTTGGACACTCAGGTGAACCAGATGTCCAGCTCACTGAAGGGAAAAGGAGTTGCAGAGACTCATATTAAGGCCTGGTCTGTACTCATTAATGATGGATCTTATCTAGGGGAGAAATTTGAGCTAAGTACAGCCGAGTTAGTGACTGAGGCAGAATATTCGGATTTCTGTGAAAAACTCTCGGGTAAAATCTGATGCAGTGCGTCGATCGATGCAACTTCTGTGACGATCGATGCACCTGTCGGGAGGACAACGATCGACGCACCCTTTGTGTCGATCGTTGCAGGGCGTGAACAGACAGAACCGTGGGATGAAAGTGAGATTGATGCAGAACTAGCCCGCCTATTCCCTGATGTATCTGAGATCACTCAAGAGGATGTTTATGCACAAGCCATTAGGCAATATCCCAAGGTGTCTGAAGTGATTAAACAAGAGATTGAAGAGCTGAAAAAGCTAGAAGAGAGTGGTGAAGACTTGGAAGAAATTCCACCTTCTGATGATCCACCTTATCTTCCATGTGTTCAGAGATATTTGAACAAGATGTTGCCTTTAGATGAGGAGCTGAGAGAATGGGTGATAATAGTTCCTCAGCATATCAGTGATGTTCTGCTAACTAAGGTCCCGAAGAAGCTATCTGATCCTGGAGTTTTTGTGCTAGATTATTCTATCTTTGAGGATAGTTTTAGGCGCTCTCTGTGTGATTTAGGAGCTGCTGGAAGCATAATGCCTTACTCTGTGGCAGAGAAGCTGGGACTATTGGATTTTACTCCTACTAGGACTTCTCTTGTCCTAGCTGATCAGTCCATACGAGTTCCTGAAGGACTTCTTATGGACATTCCGGTGAGAGTTGGGAACTACTTGGTTCCAACGGACTTCCTTGTGCTGAAATATAACTGTGATCCGGATGAAGCTTTATTGCTTGGGAGACCATTCTTGGCTACAGCAGGAGCTGTGATTGACGTTAGACAGAGTCTAATAGACCTCCACCTGGGAGATAAACCACTGCACTTTGAGATGGATAGGCTGCGAAAGCCACTGATAGATGGGCAGACATTCACCATAAGGGACGCAGATTTTGAGCAGCCTGATCTTACAACGGTTATAGATCCTGGAGCACATTTTACTCCATCTTTTCTTGGACATAAGCATTCTGCAACAGCGTACTCACCACCTTGGATGAGGAGACTTGAACAGAGACAGAAAAAGTCTCTGTCAGGACCTCCTGGTACTTGAAAGATCTCATCCGTCCGGTCAAGCTATTGACCTTAAACAAGCGCTGGGTGGGAGGCAACCCACCATTAGGTACTAGTGTTTTTCTTTTTCATTTTTGGTGTTTTTGTTAGGATTTTACGTTTGTTTTTGTTTCTGGTGAGTTTATGATTGTAGGTCTCGGTTAAATCGCAGTGCAGCGATCGATGCATTTCTGCATCGATCGTCACAACACGAAAAGAATCGCATTGCAGCGATCGTTGCGGTCCTGAGCAACGATCGACTATACACGAAAATCGCCAAGTAACGGTCGATGCACTTAGTGCAACGGTCGATGCTTAGCGACAGAGGTAACCCGACAGACATAACTTCACCTTTTCAATTTTTATTTTCTTTTTACCGATCCTTCGCTGGACACTACTGGGGACAGTGTGTCTTAAGTGTGGGGGAGGTGCTATTGACTTATATCTTTCTGTTTTCTTAAGAGTCAGTCCGTTTTTCAAAAATTTGTTTTATTGAGTCAAAATTGTTTAAGTAAGAAACTATGATTTTCTGAGAAGATTTACAAGACTTGCAGGAACTTAAGTAACCATTGGGATGAAGTTGCAGGATCTATCTATGACTATTAGAAAACCCCATCACAAATCAACCTACTGGGAACACCCACATCACTTCAGGTATCAGAGGATCCTTTACTGACTTCAACCTTAATACTGACTTAGATTTCTCACCTAAGGGCTTGGTATGCTTTATGTCGGATTCCCTGTTAGTTCTGACACAGCCTGTAAACCTGTCCTATTTGGTCCCCTTCTCCCCTTCTGTAAAGTAAAAAAAAAAAAAAAATAATAATAATAAACTGAGGATGAGTTAGTAACTCCGAAGTGGTCATGAGAATAGTAGCAAACACTATTATCTCTCATGTGATCCATGGAATGTGTCCAAAGTACACCCCATAACGGGAAGAACACTGATAAAAAAAATAAAATGATACCCAGTGGGGAAAAATCAGTTGTTAAAGAAGGGAAAGAGAAGAAAGGGACTAGAGAAAGATAGTATGGTGGTCTAGAGCTGATAAGGTAAGAATCCATGTGCCTTTAGATCGATACTCCTTAGGTGAGACCGCACTTAAATACTTGCAGAAGTCAGTAGGGAGAATTTGAATGCTTGGATGTGATTGTGGAGTTTACCTAGGACAGTTGCTAAGTGTGGGGGAAGTACATTGTGGTCTTGATATCCTGTGATTGATTCTTTCAGTGGTTTACTAAGGGGAATCTGAGTATTGTAGCTTCTAGGATGAAATGAGTTTCTGAAGAGTTTTCAAACCTCTTCACCATGTTTTAGTTCTCTGTTTTGCTTGAGGGCAAGCAAAGGCTAAGTGAGGGGGAATTGATATATCATGGTTTTTACTAGTTTTAGACCATGATATAAGTGTGTTTTTAGTGTCTTTTGTCTTTGTTTAGAGTCTTTTACAGGTATAATCAGGTTGGGAGCTGAATTGGAGATAATGGAGCATTTTGGAGATTTTTGGAGTGTTTGGCCGAGAGATAGAGTTCACTGTCCGAAACAGAGGAAGGTGTCGATCGTTGCACTCTAGCATCGATCGATGCACCAGCGAGATGGGCCAAAAACTCGGCGGTTTAGAAGAGTGAAGAATTTACACTTTGATCCAGAAGTTCCTGTTATTTACAAAGAAGCCCTTGGCCGAGATTATGCCTATATAATAGAGTTTTTAGAGTTTTTATTAGGGAGGCTTTATACTTTTTACATTACGCAATCCATAATTAAGAGCAGAGGATTTTAGAGCTTTTGGGGCTGATCTGAACCTGTTACATCATCTGTATTTGGAGAAGATTTCGAACCCCTTTTACTCTTATTCTTTTATGCAATTTATTCATTCTATGATTATGTTTTCATTATCTATGTCTGAGTAGATCCATAGTTAGGTTTAGGGTTTCTCACATAGGATTTCATGACTTGCTAGACTTGTTCAAATTCAGTTAAGGATTCATAACTATATCTGTTCTTCAATTTAATTGTGCTTAAAGCTAGTTCTAACCTGATCAATTAGAATCTAGATCTTAGGTTGCTAAATACGTCACGGAAGTGGGGTTTAGGAATCTGAACTAATTAAATTGGGCAATTAAACTTTGCGCAAACGGAAGTTTGGTTTAGGATAATTGTGAACATATCAAACTTGGACTTATTGCTAGTTTAATCTGTTAGTTCTCGCAAACGAAAGTTTGGTTTGCTGCACTTAGGCTTAGAGAATTATCGCAAAGGAATTTGGTTAATTCTATATCTGTGTTTTGAGTTCTAGAACTGTGCTTAATTAGATCCTTGCTGAATGAACTGTCTGCTTTTCTGATTTCCTGAGAATACCCTAGGCTTGACGCTTTTAATTACTTGTTTCACAACCGTTAATCTCTGCTACTGATTTACTTTCTCGCACCGCAATTTATTTCATTCACTACTTGCTTATTTCTAGTATTTATTCCTACAGTTTGATTCTCTTGAGACCGAGTGTCCCTGTGGATTCGATAACCCTATATACTACTTTGACATTGCTGTTCACTTGCAGTTTTAGTATAGGGAAAACTTACAACCTATCAGCAGCCGATATCGACCGCATACTTGAAGAAACCCAAAACACTCCTTTCACACGCCGTCTCACGGACGTTCAACATCCTGGAAATATCAAGATGATAACATATGACAGACACTCCGACCCGAGGAAATTTATGTCTGCATTTCGCATAGCGATGGGCCGAACAAAGTTCAACGTCGGGGAACGCGATGCAGGCTACTGCCAAATATTCGTCGAGCATCTGACCGGATCCGCCTTGGATTGTTTCTCTCGCTTAGAACCAAACTCGATCGACGGATACCAGGATCTAAACTTAGCATTTTTCAAACACTACTCGATGTATATCCATGAAGAAGTGTCTAACGCCGACCTTCGGCCATCACGCAAGGAAAAAAAGAGAGTCTTCGATCATACATTCAAGAGCATCCTCGCGAAGATATCAAATACCGACAGAGAAGGCCTGCCCGCACTAAGGAATGACCTATGGTACGAATCTAGCTTCCGCGAGGAGCTAAAGAAAAATAAGCCAAGCTTTCTCGAATACGCTCTTCACCGAGCAACAATTTTAAACGACCTCGAATAAGAAAAGGAAACCCTGGCGAAGAAGTTCGGACCAAAAGCTCCAACTCAAAAGAAAAGGCAGAGAAAACCGCCGAGCAACACAAACCACGCCAACACTACGATCAATATTACAAAAGGACGAAGGAGGAGGATATCTCAAGAAAGGGGAAGTCAGCATACTATGTTAGCGATAAATCGCAGGAGTATCACCAAGAAGAAGAACGACCCACCCAAAACAATCGCCAAGATCACCCGCCCCAAGGCTATCAGCAAGATCATCGCCCGCCCCAAGGCTATCAACAAGATCATCACCCGCCCCAAGGCTATCAACAAGATCAAAACCAGGGCAAGCCATTGACCAATAAGTTCGTTCGGGGAGGTGACAAGAGCAAGCTCTACTCCAACTATCATCAACGAGCAGGTCACAACACGTACGAGTGCAGAAACTTACAAGCTCTACTTTATGCCGACTACCAAAAGGACGACAAAAAGTTGGTGGCAAACCGCAATCAACCTCCCGCGAAGCAATTTAACTAGGAAACACAGCCAAAGAACGAAGTTGAACATTTCAAACTCGCCCATGAAGAGAAAAAGAAACAAGTGGCCTTCACAGAGGAAATTGAGCAGATAGATGCGAATACATAAACAACAAATAAACGAGCTCGTGACGAAGAAGACAAGGAAGGAACGCCTCCACTGAGAAGGCGCTTCAATATGATAATAGGAGGTCTACCGCAAACCAACGACTCAATACGATCGATCAATGTAACATCCGCATGGATTGTTAAGTTAATTAATAAGCTATATATATTCATAACTCCTAGTTCTTCATCATATATTGTTCTTGCTATTTGATCTAGAATGGTCACATATATTTTTGATTATATGTTTATTCTCAGACACTTTATGTGGCAAGCCCTTTCGGGCTATGTTCCGACATGTGAGAGACTTACTTATAGGCATCTGGCCACTGATAGGACTTGTCCTAGATGTGGTAGCACAGAAGAATCTATAAACCACCTTCTTTTTGAATGTCCTCCAGCCTTACAGGTTTGGGCCTTATCGGACTTCCCGTCCATTCCGGGGGATTTTCCCAGTTCTTCTATTTACCGTAATATGGACTTTCTCTTTTGGAGAACACGAGAGCTGGGTCTCTCAGAGCCTCAAAGCTCCATCTACCCATGGATTTTATGGTTTATTTGGAAAGCGAGGAATGATAAGATCTTCAACGGGAAAGAAATCTCTCCTAGGACTACCCTCCAACTGGCTTCTCTAGAGGCGGAAAGTTGGAGACTAGCCCGCGATGAAGACAATGAAGAGGAGAGTGAAGAGACACAAGAGTCTCAAGAACCTATTGTCCCCCTTATTGACACTCAAACCCTTATATGCCAAGTTGATGCATCATGGATTGACAATGGCCTTATCAGTGGTTTAGGGTGGTATTATAAGGGTTGTATGGGGCGAGAGGTAAGCGGCCTCCAAGGGTGTCGTAGAAGCCTCTCGGCATTACACGCCGAGTTAGATAGCCTTCTCTGGGCAGCTTCATGTCTCCACGAGAAGGGGCTCTTGAGGGTACACTTTGAAACTGACTGTTCATCATTGGTAAAGATGATTGAAGATCCCGAGGATTGGCCATTATTCTTGTCAGAATTGGATATTTTACTCTCTTTGAAACAGAGTTTTGAGTTCTTCAATCTACGTTTTATCCCCCGTGTCCAGAACTTCCGTGCTGACTACTTAGCGAAAGAAGCCCGGGCTCGAGGCGTGTTATTCTCCCATATAAGTCAGACTGTCTCGACTGAAGGAACTTTTCGGAGCCTCCATTCTAGCGGATTAAACTTGGCTTAATCAAGATGGGTCGACGTCACAAAAAAAAAAAAAAACTAAAAAGAACCTTATGTGAGCAAAATATACTACTCACAAATAAATATTTTTTATGAATTTTGTGAACATATCGACATGACTTGAATGCTTATTTAATAACTTGAGTTTATAAAGAATTTTGGAATTTTAGATTATTAGACATGCATTGTTTTCGCAGCGAAAATTAGTTGATTTATCATTATGTTTCAAGTTGTTGAACTGAATTATGACTTATTGATTTACTTGTAATTTTGATTTTTTAAAAAAATTCCATGACCTTAGCATGTTTATTTACTTTTACATCTTATTTGTTTAACTTAATTTGAACCAATTAATTTGTTGAGTAATTTTGAGTTTATGTGGGATTTGACATTCTTTATACTACATCTGTATTTAAGTGCATGTGTGAGATAAGTTTTTTTTTTGTAAACGTCTGAAAATTTCATTCATCAAAGAAAAGGTAATGTAAGCAAGGTTTTAAGAAATAAATCAGAGAACAAAAATGTAAAAAGCAACATCAAAATCCTACATAAAGGATGTATAGTTCCTTGTTCTCTCTCGTTGCAGTCTATCTTGGAGCCATGATGGGCCACCCACCGCCATGTATGATTGGCATCTACCAACTCTGGTGGCACTAATCGCTATATCTTTTGCAATCGAGTTATACATCTCCAGCTCATGTTCAAAGTCACAGCTCTAAAATGTACGTCAAGGAGTCAATATCGAATTGACCAGCACTTTGTATCTAGGTCAGCTGGAAGGTTTGGTAAGCGCTTCCATGGCGAGAGATGATTCCGACGCAACCAACAAATGTTGTACTCGTAGATATCTCATACTTTGCATCGACCACAGAATACAGCGGAGGTCTACTATCAACTTGTTCTCTGAGCTTGTAATGGCATCCCTGGCATGAATCAACGTTTCCCCTAAGTGGTCTCTCGCCAACCAAGCAACTCCACTCAACAGATTTTTGTTCCTCCAATTGGTGTGAACATTACCTTTAACGATGCCATTTTGAGGAGGAATCCAATGCTCTCGTATAAGTACTCTGGTATTTGCTTTGTTCAGTTCTTCCTCATCGGTTTGATTCGCCTCCTGCCAAGCTTTCACCTCGTCTGCAATTTTCAGCGCTATGACGTCCGATGGTTCTGGGGTATGTGCAATGATGATGGCATTCCGTTTTTCCATATAGACCATAAGCACCAAGGAACAGCGCTTCGTATCTTCTTATCAATACTCCGGTCCTCTATCTTTTCCACTAAGAAGCTGAGATTATCTTCCAAAGAGTCTGAAAAACCCCCAACAGGACCTGGGATGTTTGTGCTATGGAAGATGTCTTGAGCCATAGAACACTGGAATAGGACATGTGAAACAGTTTCAGTACCTTGATGGAAGAGTTTACAAGTTGTATATATATGCAATCCTCTCGTACACAATCTATCAGCCATTGTTAGCGCTCCAGATACTGCTCTCCATAAGAAAATGTGAATCTTTGGTACAGTCTGCAGCTTCCAGATCTTCCTTTTTAATTCAATTCTTCTTTTCTCCATTACAGATAGAGGTGTACGAGGTACAACATGGTTATTGTAGAGGAGCCAGTAACCACTTTTCACAGAATAAGACCCATCCTTAGTATACGCCCATATGAATCTGTCCTCTGTGTCTCTGATCATCATTTGAGCTATCTGAATGACATCCTCCAGAGGAAAGAGCTCCATGAGTTTCTCCATGTCCCACATCTTGCCCTCTTTGATCAAATCTGAAACCTTGAGTTCAATATCGTAAAGACTGTTTATTTGTTGGCCTTCTTGGGTGTTTGTCCATAACCCATTTCTCTATCCATACGTACGTCGAATTTCCATTACCTATCGACTTGCTCAGGCCTTTAAGTAGCAGCTCCCGGCCATACAAGATGCTCTGCCATGCACATGAAGGGCGATAACCTTTGCCACTGGAAAGAAACTCAGTCTTGGAAAGTATCGTCCTTTGTACAGCCTTGTTATCAATGATTCAGGCTCATTAAGTAACCACCATGCTTGTTTCGCAAGGAGGGCCTGATTAAAGCCTTCAATATCTCTGAACCCCAAGCCTCCTTGATCCTTTGATTTGCACAAGTTCTGCCATGAAACCCAATGTATTTTCCTTTTGTCTTCACAAGCATTCCACCAAAAGCTGGCAATTGCACTTGTAATCTTTTGACACTGATGCTTCGTAAGTCGAAAACAACACATAACATAAACCGGTAGTGCCATTGTAATGGCCTTCACTAAAACCTCTTTTCCCCCCAATGATAGGGCTTTAGCAAACCAGCCATGAAGTCTTTTGCTCAACTTTTCAGTTACAAACGCTAGCAATTGTCTTTTAGACCCGGTTAGACACTCGGGAAGTCCAAGATACGAGCCTACTCCACCTTCCTATTCAATGTTCAGATATTCAGCAATAAGTCGTTTCATCGTCGGATCAATGTCATTCCCAAAGGTGATAGACGACTTCTGGAAATTAATTTCTTGCCCTGAAGCCTCGCCATACAATCTCAGACACCGCATGAACTCTGAGCAATCTTTCAGTGTGTCTCGACAAATAAATTAACTGTCATCAGCGAAGAGTAGATGTTGCATCGATGGGCAGTGGTGCGTCAGCTTCATACCCTGTATTTTCCATTCCTTCTAAGCCTGATTCATCACATGTACCAATGCCTCAGTATAAAGTATGAATAAGAATGGCGAGAGAGGATCACCATGTCGTATCCCTCTCTCTGGAACTATGTGTCCATGAATTTGTCCGTTGAGCGGAATTGTATACGAGACATATCGTACAAACATCATCACCCATGAGATCCACTTGTTGTCTAAACCCATGCGTCAAAATAGTTCCTCCAAGAAAGACCACTTGACCCTGTCGTACGCTTTCGACATATCCGTTTTTATCTCGATGTAATCAGATTTGCAAGCCGGATTAATCTTTAGACCATGTATCATCTCATGTGCGATGAGGAGGTTGTCCGAAATCAGTCTGCCTGCCACAAAAGCCCCCTGGGTTTCTGATACTAACGCCGGAAGTATCTTTTTGAGTCGAGTGCAAAGTACCTTCGAAATATCTTATACGAGACATCACATAAGCTTATTGCTCTCAAGTCTGTCATCATATTGGGATTAGGTTTCTTCGATAGTAGACATATTTGAGTGAAATTCCAATCATGTGGCAGCCGATCTGCTTCAAAGAAAAGCTTGACTTCAAAAACCACTTGCGGACCAGTGATGTCCCAAAACTTCTGGAAGAAGTTGCGTGTCATTCCGTTATCCCCTGGATAACTATCACCCTTTATCTCCTTCACTGCTTTACGGGTGTCTTCCTCAGTCACTGGTTTAGTGAGATCGCGGTTCATCTTATCAGTAATTCTTGCCTGAAAACCCTATAGTAGCTCCATCGCAGGAACTGGGTTTGTGGACTGAAAAAGACTTCTGAAATACTCAACAACTATTTCTCCCTTGCTTTCCTCAGTAAAATGCTCGACTCCATTTATGTCTTTCAAAGAATTAATCATGCTCTTCATCCTCCGTTTAGAAGCCCAAGCGTGGAAGACTTTGGTATTTTTATCCCCAACCTTTAACCACCTAACATCGCTCTTCTGTTTCCAGTACAGCTCTTCCTCTCTCCATGATTTAGCGATCTCATATTTTAGGTTCGATATCAGGTTCATGTCAGGCTGTCTCTTAGAATATTCCAAGTCTAGGTCTATGCGTAAACGTTTCAACCTTTCTTTGGAATTTGATCCTGGCCTTCTCTTCCATCTTGACAATTCCTTTCTGCAGGCAGAGATATGATCAGAGACTGAGCTTCTGCCCTGCAGGTGGGAAAGATTCCAAACATTACGGATGATACTCCTGACCTCCGGGTTCGTGCACCATCTTTTGTCAAAATTAAATCTCCTTGTCCGATTGATGGCTGCAGCAGCTAGTCGGGTGAAAATAGGCATGTGGTCCAAGCCTAGTCTGTCCATGTACTATGTTGCTGCTCGCGGAAAAAGTTTAACCATTCAGCTTTGCCAAACGCCCGATCCAACCGACATTGGATCCACACATTCTCTTTTTTCACAGTTTATTATCATCTCTCTCATTCCGGACCAAGAGAACGTGTTACCTAAACTTGGGACTTCTTTTAACCTGCAGTCTCGAACAAAAGATCAGAACGGATAAAAAGAGGCCTCTGATCGTATTGCACCTCCCAGCTTCTCGGAATTATTCATCATCTCATTGAAATCTTCTATTAAGAACCATGCTCCACTTCTGTTCAGAGCTATCATGCTTAGCTCATTCCACACCATTCTCCTTCTGTGTTGTACCGGGTCACCATAGATGAAGGTCATATAATAAACACTGACCCAATCTGAATATTAGTGTCAATCATCTTGTTGCTCGAACTCAGAATGTCCACTTTATAAGAATTTCTCCAAAACAAAGCCAAACCACCACTTAGACCCACTGGATTCACCAAAAAGTGGCGATCATAACCCAAAAATCTATGGAAGTTTGATACGTGATGACTAGATTTTTTAGTCTCTAGGAGGAATAGTGTAACGCCCCTTTCCAATTATCCGCTGACCGACGAGCTGACCGGTCAACAATCAAACAAGAACATGACCAAGTCGAACCCGAGCAAGTCAAACCGAAAAGGTTTGTCACAAGACGAAGCCAAAGACAGATCGGTTTGAGACAAAGGCTCGCACTAACCCGTCTTTGACCCCACTATCCTCACTTCCATGATACAAAGCTTTGCAACTTGTACCATTTCCATGAGTTGTGTCGGTTCGGACTAAACACAATATCAGGGAAGTGTATTCATTTCTGAGTAATCAAACGTTACGTACAACGTTTAACAGTCTTTACAAAACAATTGCCATTAATAAAACAATCATCGTGTTGCAACACAAAATGGTACTAAATGGTACCAAAAGCCGAACCGAAATAAAATCCCAAAATCATCGAATCAAAATCCTGCCACAAGCAATCCCGAGACTACACCGAGGATCTCCCGCGTCCATCGCTGCTTAACCTGAAAACACAAAAGAGTCTAATGAGCGATCTAATATCACCCAGCGAGACGGCTCCCCACTACGGCTGCTAGTCTATCTAGCATCTACGAATTCCCGTCCCCAACATCCCAAAATAACAATCAATTCAATAAACAGTCGATCACGCACTACCACGTCGTGTCGAACCCACAACAAACAAGCATTCCAATAACAACACCGTCACCAATCACAAGAGTAACCAAGGGAATCGAGAACACTGTGGCACATGCTCTCGATTGGAACTCGATCTATCTATCACGCAACTCCATAAATACGAACACAACACTGGGCCCCTACGATCTCGGTAACTTCCACGGGTTTTCACCGTTACCGACATGGTAACTAACCCACGACTCCTAGTCGTCAACACGAAGTCCAACGGCTATGACACTGTTCTCAGCCCATCGATACGCAGTGACTCAAGTTACCCCCGGCAACCCAAGTTTCCATGCGATTCGGCCCTAGGACATGACCCCGTATTCTCCGAATCACACACCTACCGGCGTCACCCAGTAGGTTAACACCATAACCAGCACCACTGCTCGAAGGCACGTGTCCGATCAGGTAACTACCCGAGGATCCAATCGGGTCGGAAGTACCGGAACGTAACCAAACACCTAGAATTGCGGGATCTAACGCACCCTAGAGTCCTAGTGCATAAATGTAAACACGCAGACTCGCTCGGACTCTAGCAATCATACTCAATCATTACTCTACAACAATCTCAACACTACGTCCCGCAAGTGTACACACGCACACACACCAATACCACCGCTCTGACTCGGCACCACACCGAGTCAGCAACCACGACTTAACCGGTCCCGTGACCAAGTTAAGTAACAACACGGATCGCTCGGCCCAACACCGAGACGATCTAATAGGCCTGCACAGAAAGCTCAACATCAACCACACAACCACACAATAACATCATCACCACACAATCAGGCCTATTAAGGGGGTTTCTAACGTCTTTTAACAAATTCACGTCCGCTACCTTGGATTAGCGGATTGCTAACCCGTAGACATCCCATATCTCATTAACGTCCGCTACCTTGGATTAGCGGATTGCTAACCCGTAGACGGCTTACCAATCACCTCATTTCTCTTTTTCTTAATCTTTCCTTAGTATCTTTTATTAAATCCCCGATCCGTCGGTTTAGAGCTAGTAGCTTACTAAACTCCCCGACGTCTCATCATTCATTTACTTTGTTCATTTCTTCTCCGGAATTCTTATTAAACCTCATCCCGATATCCATACACTATACGTTGGTTAGGTTTAGTTCCATCTTTTAACACCGTCTTAATTCCCATACTTAGATCCATTCGATATCGTTGTTTACATATGTATATATGCATATACGGCCCTATCATGCCACGACTATATGCATGCAACAATCAATGTTACTACCAATCTAACGGCACACAACAGGTTTAATCCATTTAATTCTCACAACCCTAACATGCGTGTTAACCCTAACCGGTTTATTGTTAATCACCCAATTCAATTCTCATTCACAATCAAATCACATCCGAGTATGCAAACCCTAACTATACGGTTTCTCATTTTCCGTTCTATATGCTCCATCTACGGTGTTTGAGCCGACTCACCGTGATTGGTCGGAATGAACGGCACGGATGCGGATACGACTTCCCGAGACCCCGAACTAAACCCGAACCTCCCGAACACCCGAATACAAACTCCGAAGCTTCCTGAACACCCGTACACAAACCGCAAATGCAAAACCGAGCGGAGTCAACGCATTGACCGGCATTGACCACGGCATTGACCGGCGTTGACTTTGACCTTCGATTGACCGTTGACTTTGACCGTTGACTTTGACTTTGACCGTTGACCGAGCTTAAACCGGTTGACCCCATCTGAACCAACTGAACCATCTCAATCGAACCAAACCAACTGAACCGGTTAGGTTAAACCGGTTTAGGTCAAACCGTTGACCGGTTTAGGTCAAACCGTTGACCGGTTTAACCCACCGTTGACCAAGGCTTGACCAAGCCCAAACCAACCCAATTCTTGCACCAAACTGATGCTAAACCACCCATAGTGAACCGGCGAAGGAGAGAGACGGCGGAGGGAGAATTCCGGTGACTTCTCCGGCGTTGACCGACGGTGGTCCGGCGTTGACCGGCCGGTTCACCCTTTTTCCGGCGACTCAGGCGACGATCTACATATCAAACTGATCGGAAAGAGGAGATCTATGCATCCATGGCTTCAAAACGTCCAAATCTGATGAAGGATGAGAGAGATACACCAAAACTTCAACCGCATCAGCTTTCCGGCCACTTTCCGGCAAGCTCCGGCTCCGGCGGTCCTGATTGGCTGGATGGCGGTTGTAGAGGAGGAGGAGAGGAGTCCACTGGACTTTGCAGAAGTGGATTAGGTTTATATTGAGAGAGTTATGAGATTTTTAGTGTTTGGAGGTATGAAGAACACTATGGTGTTCTTGAGGTTTTTGTTGAATCTTCAAGAACAAGAGATGAATTTCTAGGTTCTATGGATGAATTTAGAGAGAAGGGAGAGCTTCTGATCGTGAGTTGTGTTTAGAGAGAAAGATTGAGACACACAAAAATGAGTTTTTGTGTAAGAGAAATAATCCTTTACACCAAAAATCTCATGTGATGACTCAACCAGGAGAGGTGGCGCCTTCAGGAGTGTCACACCTGCCTCTGGAGCTTCTTCTTATCCACAAGAATCAGCCCAAAAACGGCCCAACACCTTTCTAAACCCTTCTTCAATTTCTTCTCAGTTTCCTCGGTTTCGCGATAATTGTTTTAGAAAATATTTCATTCTTCTCATAAATCCCAAAACCTCCATAATCTGATTCTACCTGATTTTAGATGAATTTATCAACTTGAATCACTTCATTTGGAGTTTCCTAGCTCCAGTTATGAATTTCCGAAGTTTTCCCGGTTTTCTCGGTTTTCACTCCGATAAGCCGAAAAACCCTTTCTGTTCCGTTTCTTCCAATTCTAGTCTTGTAAATGTTCTTTATGTATTAAAACAAGAACATTTGGCTCGTCTCAGCTTCCGTCGCAAACTTTGGTAAAATTACCATTTTACCCCTAAGTTTGGCAAAATTACAATTTGGCCCCTGTTGACTTTTCTTCTGCCCGTTGACCATATTTTTGAATACAGGGTATTACATTCTTCCCCATTTACAGGAATTCGATCCCTGAATTTTCCGTCACTAACAGACTTTGAATCGGCACCAAACTCCGCAAGTTGCATCACTACGCCCTTTACTGCTTTTTCCACATACACCAACGTCTCTTTACTTGAACATCGACACTCAGACCGTACTTCCAATATTTTCTGATACTTTGCTATCTTGTCCCGAACTTTCCACGAACCATCGCACTTCTCATCTAGCTGCCTCTCCAACACTTGATCCGTAACCCAGACGACATTCTCCTTTCTTACGTTTTACTTTCACTCTCTTAACCATGGCTTCGTTTTTAGTCCTCCGGTCCCGCTGTATTGTGTCACTTCTCTCTTTAACTAATATTCCCTGAACCTCCATCGTCCACAAGTATTTACTTTACTTTGCTTGAATTCTCACTTCTGGCTTCCCCACTTTGCTTCGACTTCCCCATCTTTCACGATACTGGTTTGTCTCCCCGAGACACTCTTCAAGAATCTGTATTCCAAACCTGACGCCTCTATGGCTTCAACTCCATTTGTACTAATAACTCCACTTTGCTCCCGATACCAACTCTTTCTTCCCGAACGCTCCTCAAAAATTTTGATTTCTGAATCCGACTGTGCTAAACCTCCATTCCAATTCATACTGATCGCTTTACTCTGATTTCCACACTGTCGCTGACGTTACCTCCAATCTTTTCGCTAACTCGTCATACCAACAACTTTGTTCTTCCAGTTGCCTTGCACTGATACACTTCCCACTAACGATCCATACCAACTGCTTCACTTCCCGGGTCAACTTGTCTTGCGGCCTCTTTACATTCCATCTCGCTTTCGGGTTCGGGTTCGGTCTCGTATTCGTATCGCATCGTCCATTCCGTCCTACATTCAATTCAAAAACTTTCACTAGAGCGGTGAAATTCAAACCAATCCATCCCTCGATATCACTTCCTTATAGAGATATAGTTAGTTAATCATGGACTCAAAGGTCACTCATGATTAAGTAACAATATTCTATAATTCCGCTCTTCTCGTGAATTGACGGTCGAATCCAACCATTCTCAAGTTAGCTCAATACCTTAAACGAAAGGTTCTAAACTTTATTTTTAACAACTTAACGACTACGATAACATTCAAACTATTCAAGCCAACAAAATATAACTACCAATCGAATGACTTACCCACATTATCAACGATCCTCAAATGCTTTGCATGCCATAAACAAAACTAGCAACTCAACATTGCTACACCAATGAACGAAACACAATCCCCAATTATCTAATGCACCACTCAAGCATTAGATAAAGCACACAAGCATAAACAAATAAGCAAATAATTACCACACACAATCAATCAAGCAAATCGGCGATTGCAGTTGTCTCTCAGGGTTCGGATGGAAACCGTTTGCTCGAACCATCATTTATTTTCACATCGTAACTATATTGCATTCACAACCGTCATGAGTATGCAATATAACCACTCCGCTACTCAAAACGGCAACCGAAATACTCCACATCCACTACGTAAATAAAACATCTATTCACCACATAGAGTTTTAGATACGTAGGTCCGTCGAAGTCTACATATTAACGGTTACCAATCCGTCCCACAAGAAACACCACTACACGCAACCGAATCGTCAAAGACGATCGCAAGCCGATCTACACACATCAAACAACTAGTTAGAGCCCGTACTTACCTGGGCCTAACTATCTTAACCCTAACAGCCCCAACACGACCGGAATGCCCAACACAGGCGGCATCGCGGTTCGTGGTGGTAACCACTGGCAGGTGTGCAGGGAGGATGTGGTGGGTGTGCATCTCCGAACGGTGCTCCAACTCCCTGCGGTTCTTCCGTCGAACATAAACGGGCAATGTGGCCCTCACGACCACAAATCTGACAAACAGTAACGGGCGATGGGCGTGGCCACAGTAGTAAACTAGTGTCTAGTGATGTGACGCGCCACACAACTTGACAAAAGGAAACGGACTCCGAAGAAGGATCCTGAAAACACTCGAACACATGATGACCCTGAACTCCGCATGCGCTACACATCCGGTATGCAGGCATTGCTGGTGGCGTCTCCGACGTATCCGCTGGTGTGGTCTCCGATGGTACAATTGGCTCAGACGGTGGAGTACCCGGCGGTATCACTGACTCAAATCACGTGTCTGACTCAGACGGTGGAGTACCCGGCGGTATCACTGACTCAAATCACGTGTCTGACTCAGACATCGGCTCGGCCTCCGTGAATGGCTCGGTAGGGTCAAACGGTGATGACGCGGATCGGTCGAATGGTGTCCGAGGCGAACTCAAAGATGGATCCGGCTGGTGATACGGATCAATCTGCTGCTCCAGAACATCTCCGAGTATCGCAACCTGCTCGTCTACATGCGGCTCCCAATGCATGTGCTGGTCGGGATCGACGGGATCCATGTCCATGTCTACGGCTTCGTGCAATGGGTCCACCATCAAATTTGTCCCGCTGAGCGGAATAAACTCCGACGCCTGTGAGCTAGGTAATGGCACGTCATGCGCCTCAAGCATCGGCGGCTGAAACCCTGGCAGTACCACTGGCTCCGGTGGTGTTACCGGCCCTGATAATTGTCTCGTCCTATAGAGCTTGAGGTAAAGGGCCAGGAAACGATCTCCAACGGCGGCTACTCTCGCTCCCTGCTGTCCTCACGGTCGAACCGGTGGTCGATCAAATGCCCGAGAACCCTGTGACTATCCAGGCTGCGTCTTCAAACTCGTCTGGTGTTGCTCTAACTGCGCCCAATACTGTGCCGCACTCATCCAATGATGACTCATACTGCTTGATCATATCCCACTCTATGCACACACACCCACACACAATCCGTCCAAGGACACTCTGCTGCTGACTGCAAAAAAACGCAGATAAACATTAGTACAGATAATACTATTCCTACACCATCCCAACCCCGAATTTACGGACGCGGCTCGGTTTCCTAATGGATGCTTGGGTAAAATACAATTTTGACTCGATAAAACACGGAAAATACTCAGAAATGAAAAGCTTCGGAACCCATGCAGAACCATGCTCTGATACCACCTTGTTGTAACGCCCCTTTCCCATTATCCGCTGACCGACGAGCTGACCGGTCAACAATCAAACAAGAACATTACCAAGTCGAACCCGAGCAAGTCAAACAGAAAAGGTTTGTCACAAGACGAAGCCAAAGACAGATCGGTTTGAGACAAAGGCTCGCACTAACCCGTCTTTGACCCCGCTATCCTCACTTCTATGATACAAAGCTTTGCAACTTGTACCATTTCCATGAGTTGTGTCGGTTTGGACTAAACACAATATCAGGGAAGTGTATTCATTTCTGAGTAATCAAACGTTACGTACAACGTTTAACAGTCTTTACAAAACAATTGCCATTAATAAAACAATCATCGTGTTGCAACACAAAATGGTACTAAATGGTACCAAAAGCCGAACCGAAATAAAATCCCAAAATCATCGAATCAAAATCCCGCCACAAGCAATCCCGAGACTACACCGAGGATCTCACGCGTCCATCGCTGCTTAAGCTGAAAACACAAAAAGAGTCTAATGAGCGATCTAAGATCACCCAGCGACACGGCTCCCCACTACGGCTGCTAGTCTATCTAGCATCTATGAATTCCCGTCCCCAACATCCCAAAATAACAATCAATTCAATAAACGGTCGATCACGCACTACCACGTCGTGTCGAACCCACAACACACAAGCATTCCAATAACAACACCGTCACCAATCACAAGAGTAACCAAGGGAATCGAGAACACTGCGGCACATGCTCTCGATTGGAACTCGATCTATCTATCACGCAACTCCATCAATACGAACACAACACTGGGCCCCTACGATCTCGGTAACTTCCACGGGTTTTCACCGTTACCGACATGGTAACTATCCCACGACTCCTAGTCGTCAACACGAAGTCCAACGGCTAGGACACTGTTCTCAGCCCATCGATACGCAGTGAATCAAGTTACCCCCGACAACCCAAGTTTCCATGCGATTCGGCCCTAGGACATGACCCCGTATTCTCCGAATCACACACCTACCGGCGTCACCCAGTAGGTTAACACCATAACTAGCACCACTGCCCGAAGGCACGTGTCCGATCAGGTAACTACCCGAGGATCCAATCGGGTCGGAAGTACTGGAACGTAACCAAACACCTAGACTTGCGGGATCTAACGCACCCTAGAGTCCTAGTGCAAAAATGTAAACACACAGACTCGATCGGACTCTAGCAATCATACTCAATCATTACTCTACAACAATCTCAACACCACGTCCCGCAAGTCTACACACGCACACACACCAATACCACCGCTCTGACTCGGCACCACACCGAGTCAGCAACCACGACTTAACCGGTCCCGTGACCAAGTTAAGTAACAACACGGATCGCTCGGCCCAACACCAAGACGATCTAATAGGCCTGCACAGAAAGCTCAACAGCAACCACACAACCACACAATAACATCATCACCACACAATCAGGCCTATTAAGGGGGTTTCTAACGTCTTTTAACAAATTCACGTCCGCTACCTTGGATTAGCGGATTGCTAACCCGTAGACATCCCATATCTCATTAACGTCCGCTACCTTGGATTAGCGGATTGCTAACCCGTATACGGCTTACCAATCACCTCATTTCTCTTTTTCTTAATCTTTCCTTAGTATCTTTTATTAAATCCCCGATCCGTCGGTTTAGAGCTAGTAGCTTACTAAACTCCCCGACGTCTCATCATTCATTTACTTTGTTCATTTCTTCTCCGAAATTCTTATTAAACCTCATCCCGATATCCATACACTATACGTTGGTTAGGTTTAGTTCCATCTTTTAACACCGTCTTAATTCTCATACTTAGATCCATTCGATATCGTTGTTTACATATGTATATATGCATATACGGCCCTATCATGCCACGACTATATGCATGCAACAATCAATGTTACTACCAATCTAACGGCACACAACAGGTTTAATCCATTTAATTCTCACAACCCTAACATGCGTGTTAACCCTAACCGGTTTATTGTTAATCACCCAATTCAATTCTCATTCACAATCAAATCACATCCGAGTATGCAAACCCTAACTATACGGTTTCTCATTTTCCGTTCTATATGCTCCATCTACGGTGTTTGAGCCGACTAACCGTGATTGGTCGGAATGAACGGCACGGATGCGGATACGACTTCCCGAGACCCCGAACTAAACCCGAACCTCCCAAACACCCGAATACAAACTCCGAAGCTTCCCGAACACCCGTACACAAACCGCAAATGCAAAACCGAGCGGAGTCAACGCATTGACCAGCGTTGACCACGGCGTTGACCGGCGTTGACTTTGACCTTCGATTGACCGTTGACTTTGACCGTTGACTTTGACTTTGACTGTTGACCGAGCTTGAACCGGTTGACCCCATCTGAACCAACTGAACCATCTCAATCGAATCAAACCAACTGAACCGGTTAGGTTAAACCGGTTTAGGTCAAACCGTTGACCGGTTTAACCCACCGTTGACCAAGGCTTGACCAAGACTAAACCAACCCAATTCTTGCACCAAACTGATGCTAAACCACCCATAGTGAACCGGCGAAGGAGAGAGACGACGGAGGGAGAATTCCGGTGACTTCTCCGGCGTTGACCGACGGTGGTCCGGCGTTGACCGGCCGGTTCACCCCTTTTTCCGGCGACTCAGGCGACGATCTACATATCAAACTGATCGGAAAGAGGAAATCTATGCATCCATGGCTTCAAAACGTCCAAATCTGATGAAGGATGAGAGAGATACACCAAAACTTCAACCACATCAGCTTTCCGGCGACTTTCCGGCAAGCTCCGGCGACGGCGGTCCTTGGCTGGATGGCGGTTGTAGAGGAGGAGGAGAGGAGTCCACTGGACTTTGCAGAAGTGGATTAGGGTTTATATTGAGAGAGTTATGAGATTTTTAGTGTTTGGAGGTATGAAGAACACTATGGTGTTCTTGAGGTTTTTGTTGAATCTTCAAGAACAAGAGATGAATTTCTGGGTTCTCTGGATGAATTTAGAGAGAAGGGAGAGCTTCTGGTCGTGAGTTGTGTTTAGAGAGAGATTGAGACACACAAAAATGAGTTTTTGTGTAAGATAAATAATCCTTTACACCAAAAATCTCATGTGATGACTCAACCAGGAGAGGTGGCGCATTCAGGAGTGTCACACCTGCCTCTGGAGCTTCTTCTTATCCACAAGAATCAGCCCAAAACCGGCCCAACACCTTTCTAAACCTTTCTTCAATTTCTTCTCGGTTTCCTCGGTTTCGCGATAATTGTTTTAGAAAATACTTCATTCTTCTCATAAATCCCAAAACCTCCATAATCTGATTCTCCCTGATTTTATATGAATTTAGCAACTTTAATCACTTCATTTGGAGTTTCCTAGCTCCGGTTATGAATTTCCGAAGTTTTCCCGGTTTTCTCGGTTTTCACTCCGATAAGCCGAAAAACCCGTTTCTGTTCCGTTTCTTCCAATTCTAGTCTTGTAAATGTTCTTTATGTATTAAAAAGAACATTTGGCCCGTCTCGGCTTCCGTCGCGAACTTTGGTAAAATTACCATTTTACCCCTAAGTTTGGCAAAATTACAATTTTGCCCCTGTTGACTTTTCTTCTGCCCGTTGACCATATTTTTGAATACAGGGTATTACAAATAGGAAATCCGGGAAATGTTCACGACACATTTCCTCAAGGCGTCGTCATCGAGAAGCGGATGGTTTCTGGTGAACCATCAAATCTTCATCTTGTTTGGAAAGTTTAGGAGACACTTCATGATTGCAGGAGCTTTCCTTTTGATTAATCTGTCTACTTCATTGTGACCATTGATTTCTTCCTGGTCACCCACCACTTTGTCTTTACCACTGTCCACTTGCTTTTTTCGAGACCAAGAGTGTGATTTTTTCTTCTGAGTCATGCTTCTACCACTTGTAACTGATGCACTTGATTCTGAACATCTAACATGAAACCTTGCCCCATCAAGTAACGAAATGTTTCCTGTTGTGGGCTGAAAACCATAATCTCTTTGTTCTGTGATCTGCAGGCCTTGTTCTAAGCCACTGCTATGCCCTTCTACGGTCCTGAAGTCAAAGACTCTGCTCACATTTTTGTTCAGGTTAGTCGATATTTGATGCGGTGTTTCTAGCCTTAGGTAGGAGCTTTGAGCCACAACATCCTTAGCCAGGCCGTCCAATGATATTTTCAGTTGCATCTCTCTTTTACTTCACTCATTTGGATCATCACAGCTTAAGAACAACTTCATTTTTTCAAACACTTCTGGAGCTACGACATTGGTTGGTGGAACAAAGATCGGATGCACTGATGGTCCTAAGAAAGGCATGATCTTGTCTGCTACATTCGAGTGATGCTGGCACTGTACCACCGGCTGGATCCTTACATCCTTTTGAGAGGTTGAGGCCATCTTCCCTTTGTGTTTCTGTACCTGAAACAGAGGACACTTCTGCTTTTCATGCCCCAATCGCAAACAGTGAAAACACTTCTTGCGAATCCTCTCGTACTCCACCTATATGATTGCTGATTCGCCGTGAGGTAGATTCAAGATCTTAGTGTCTCGGACAGGTTGGGCCAAATCTATCACGACCAGAACACAAACGTAGTCTTGTAAGAGAGGTTTCTTTGGGTCGTACTCAATCTCTTTAACATGTCCTATGGTATCAGCAATTCTCCGGATAGTACCAATGGTGAAATGTTGCACTAGTATTTTTCTTAGTCTGATCCAAACAGGCGCTGTCTGCAGGAAGGTTGGGGGAGGCGCTTCAACCCATCCACCATGCCCCAATCATCAAAGGTCCAAAAACCATGCTTCATAACCGTCTGAATGTATGTTTCCAAGTCAAAGATGAATTGGAAGCTTTCACTCGTTAAAGCAATCCCTCTTACACGTTCATAAATCTTCCATATGTTTAGCATGATACGCAGCATTCTTGACATGTTCCGTGCCTCCGGATTCAAGATCCTGCCAATGAGACTCCTTCCACACCTCGCTGCTGTATTGAAGTCTCCTTTCATCAGTAAGTTCAACCGGAATATCTTCTTCAAGACACATCGATCTCAATGCTTTGTTGAGCAAATTATCCATCAATACTAGAAAAATATCTTTAGGCTGGGCGTAGGTAACAATTCTCTGCGTTGAGGTTGTTCGAATACAAGACGGCTGCTGTATGAACCCTAAAAAAAGGAAAAGTGCTGAAAAAAAGAAAATTTCCTAAATTTTGGAGCAAAAAAAGAAAGTTTAGCAATTTGATATCAAGGCCGACATAATACAATATTCTTCGGAAGCAAACTCTCCTACCATTGGGCGAGGCAAACCCTCTAATCCCGAGAGAGAGACTTAAGCGAAAAGAAAGCATTGCAAAAAAAGCTTAGATTAAAACTTAGAGCACATCTAAGGATAAAACTTATTTTTACTGGATAAAGCTTCTGGATCACGTTACATAGAAAATCAGCCTAAGAGGACCAGTCTCTTAAAATAATACCTCTCGTTAGACATTAGAACAAACAGAGGACATGAAAGGAGAAGTAAGAGTTGAGATCAAAGCAAGCAACAACATCACCAGCCACAACTCCTTTCAAGAACGTAAGCATCCTCTCTACACTGTAGAGATTTGGATCTCACTTCTGTTTGTTTGTTTGAGCAAGAAAGTAAAAGACACAGAGAATTAACGAGTTCAGATCACGATGTGAGATCCTACGTCTCGGCCTGGAGCTTTCCAGTAATCCACTAGAACCACAGATTACAAGCTGTTAGGGTTCCTCACAATCTCTCTGATTACTGCTTACCCTAATCCCACACATGCTTAGCTTTATATACTAAGTCTATTACAAGGATAAGTAGGTTAAACTAAACCTTAGTCCAATAGAAACAAGCCCGTTCCTAAATGACATACCCAGTCGCAGGCTAAGTCATAACTAATGATTTTCATCACCAAAGCCCAACAAATCTCCACCTTGATGACAATCACTTCTAAGTATGACTCCTTTATCCTTGCAAACATGTGTAGCTCCAGACAGTTCCAGCACCTTAGTGCTCTTCTAGACCGAGAAAGCTCAACGCCTTCTCAAACTTCTCCACAGGAAGAACCTTCGTCAACATATCAGCCGGATTCCTCTCAGTCGGGATCTTCGACAGCTTCACTTCACCTGAAGCAACTATATCCCTGATGAAATGCATACTCCTTTTGATGTGCTTCGTTCGCTCATGATGGACATTGTTCTTGGCTAAGCTCAACGCACTCTGTGAATCACACAAGATCTCCACCGAGTCTTGTTTGAAATCGAACTCCTCAGCCAAACCCCTTAGCCAAATCGCCTCTTTTACAGCTTCTACCAATGCCATATACTCTGCCTCAGTTGTAGACAACGCGACAACATGCTGAAGAATCGACTTCCAACTAATAACGCTTCCACCAGCCGTGAAAACATAACCAGTAATCGATCTGCTTCTGTCCAGATACGATGCAAAGTCCGAATCACAAAAGCCTCCAACCTTGGACTCCTTTTTCCTCCTGAACACAATCTTCAAATCCTGAGTACCCTTCAAATACCTTAGTACCCACTTCACTGCATCCCAGTGTACCATGCCCGACTTACTCATAAACCTGATGACTAAACCAACTGCATAAGACAGATCACATCTCGTTCCCAACATCGCATACATAATGATTCCAATAGCATTAGAGTATGGAATGTTCTCCATAACCGTCTCAGCTTCATCATCTCTGATTGCAGACAACTTGAATTGTGATCCAATAGGCGTCGAAACTGATCTTGATTCATCCATATTGAATACTTGAAGAATCTTCTTGATGTAACCAGATTGAGATAAGGTGAGAACTCCACCTTGACGATCTCTCTCAATATCCATCCCAAGAACTCTTCTTGCTGCTCCGAGATCCTTCATCTCGAACCTATTACTCAACAAGTTCTTCACAACTTGTATCTCCTTCATATCCTTTGATGCAACTAGCATGTCGTCAACATACAAGAGTACGTATATGAAACCCTTACCTTTACTCTCCTTTATGTAGACACAGTTATCATACTCGCTTCGTTTGAATCCATGACTCACCACAAATTGATCAAACCACTTGTTCCACTGTCTTGGAGCTTGCTTAAGTCCATACAGTGCTTTCTCCAACAAGCATACATAGTCCTCTTTTCCCTTAACCACAAAACCTTCTGGCTGCTCCATATAGATCTCCTCTTCAATCAAACCATGAAGAAATGCAGCCTTAACATCAAGCTGCTCTAATTCCATATCTAAACTCGCCGTAATTGATAGAAGAAACCTTATAGAGACATGCTTCACTACATGTGAGAACACATCCTGATAGTCAATACCCTCCCTCTGAGAATATCCTTTGGCTACCAACCTAGCCTTGTATCTCGGTTCTTCCATCCCTGGTATACCTGGCTTCAACTTGTATATCCATTTGCAACCAATTACTTTTCTTCCTTGAGGCCTTTTGACTAACCTCCAGGTCTTGTTCTTCTCCAGAGAACTCATTTCTTCATTCATACCTCCATTCCAGAAAGTTTTATCCCTGCTTTCAATTGCTTCATGATAATCTCTTGGTTCTCCAGAACTCGTCTCAACAACAGCTATTAAGGCAAAACTCGCCAAATCATAGTCTTTTAGATGGGCAGGAAGCTTTGACTCTCTTCTCATCCGATCTCGAGTCAATCTGTAATCATCCTGAGGTATATCATCTGAAACTGGACCTCCCACAACTCCACCTGAAGACGAACCTTCTCCTTGGTCTTCAAAATCCGGAATTGTTGTCTCAACTCCGCCTGTTGATCGACAGACGTAGCGTGTCGATCGACATGGGGTTCGTGTCGATCGACATGCGTATCGACGTGTCGATCGACATCCGCAAGTGTGTCGATCGATGCTCCACCTGCAGTCGAATTCTACAGCTTTGTTTCTGACGCAGAAACACCCTTTTCAGATCCTTGTAGACTTTTTCTTCCACAAACACCATATTCCTGCTAGTCACACATCTTTCCTCATCCAGAAGCCAAACTTTGTAACCTTTAACTCCTTCAGGATAGCTAATGAAAACTCCTTTCAATGCTCTTGGTTTCAACTTCCCTTGATCTACATGGACATAGACCAATGAACCAAATCTCCTAAGATGCTTGTAACCAGGCTTTCTTCCCAACCATAGTTCTTCAGGAATGTTGCCATCTAAAGCTGATGAGGGGCTCCTATTGATCTGATATACTGCTGTTCTAACCGCCTCAGCCCAGAACTCTTCACCCAAGCCACTCTCATCTAAGTACAACGCACTTTCTCCATGATAGTTCTATTCATGCGTTCAGCTACTCCATTTTTCGGTGGAGTATAAGCACACGTCTTGTGCCTCTCAATACCATGTTGTCTGCAGAACCCATCAAATTCCTTGATACAGAATTCCAACCCATTATCAGTTCTCAGACACTTCACCTTCTTGCTAATCTGATTCTCAACTAGCTTCTTCCACTCACAAAACTTAGTGAAAGCTTCACTCTTCGCTGCTAAGAAGAACACCCACACTTTCCTAGTGTAATCATCAATGATAGATAAAAAATACTGTTTACCTGACAAGCTTGGAGTCACTGATGGAGACTCCCAAAGGTCTGCATGTGCATACTTCAATGCCTCTCCTGAATTGTGCTTTCCAATGTGGAAACTCAGCTTCTTATGCTTCCCCATCACACAACTTTCACAAAAATCCATGGCTCCAATACTACTTTTGTCAATGATGCCCCTTTTGACTAGGATCATCAAGTTCTTCATACTCATGTGTCCCAATCTTCTATGCCACAACACTGTTTCATCGTTGGCAACCTTCTTGGAGACAACACTGTTTGACTGTCCTAATACAGTCTCACCATCTAGCAGATACAGAGAACCAGTCAGGGAACCTTGAAGACCTAACTTCCCGTTCTTATAGAACCTTGTCTTCCCTTTCCCACCAGCGTGATAAAATCCCAGCTTATCTAACGTACTTGTAGATATCAGATTCCTTTTCAGCTCGGGAATGTACCTGACATTCATCAATGTCTTCACTGTGCCACCATGTGCTCTGATGTTGATAGAACCTATTCCCTTAACCCCAACAGAATAGTCGTTCCCCAGTAGCACTTGTCCTGATGTAAGGACCTCAAACGTATCGAACCAGTCTTTCCTTGAGGTCATGTGATAAGAACATCCAGAATCAATCACCCACCTCTCTTGATGCCAGTTTTCAGAGATTGTTAATGCATCGACACCAGCTGATTCATCAATTACCACTGCTGCATCAGCGCTTTCATCATCGCCCATGCTCTTTTTCCTAGCATAACAATCAACCTTCTTATGTCCTTCCTTCTTGCAGTACCAACATGTCAATCTTGATCCCGACTTTGACCTTGATATGCTCTTATCTGATCTATGTCCAGACTTCCTAAACTCTGATCTTCCACGAGCCAAATACGCATCTCCAAGCTTCTGAGAATTTGTTATACCCTTCTCCTTAAGCTCGATTTCCTTCGACTTCGCTGCATTTATCACATCATCCATAGAGAGAGTGTCACTACCATACTTCAATGTCTCCTTCAGAGAATCATAATGCGATGACAAAGAACTCAGAAGAAGTATGGCTTGTACTTCATCTGTAACAGACACCTTCACACAAGACAAATCTGATACAAGCTTCAAGAAATCGTCGACATTCTGATCTATCGACTTTGACTCCACCATCTTGAATGTATAGAACTGATGCTGCAGATGAATCCGACTCGGTAGAGTCTTTGTATTGTATAGCCTCTCCAGAGCTATCCAAATCGCAGCTGCAGTCTTGCACTCCTCCAATTTCCGAAGGACATGATCTCCCAAATTGAGGATCAACACGTTCATCGCTTTCTCAGCTCGCTCCTCTTTCTTAGCATCTTCCATCTGAACCCTTTCTGCAAACGCATCTGCAGACTCATCCTTCTTGATCATCAGCTTTGACGGTGTTGGCGTTTCTGACAACGCATCCTTTAAACCAAGGATCGACAAGTGAGCTAACATCCTCTTATTCCACATATAGAAATCTCTCTGACCATCAAACATAGAAATCTTCACTTTTGCTGACTTATCCATGATAGCCCAAAAAAAAACTAGTCACTGTCGCAGTGCGTCGATCGATTCTAACCGAGTGTCGATCGATGCTCAAACCGTGTGTCGATCGATGCTAATCGAGTGTCGATCGATGCTAATCGAGTGTCGATCGACACGAAACCCAGAAAACGTGAACGACCTTTAACCTAACCGTCACTCTGAAACCGGATCTGGAAAAACTAAACCTCGTCGACTATTGTTCCTTAGTCGCGATTCAGAGAAGAAACCTTAACCGAATTAACTCTGCCCTTGCTCCCGAAGCTTCACACCTCGCTCTGATACCACTTTGTAGAGATTTGGATCTCACTTCTGTTTGTTTGTTTAAGCAAGAAAGTAAAAGACACAGAGAATTAACGAGTTCAGATTACGATGTGTGATCCTACATCTCGGCCTGGAGCTTTCCAGTAATCCACTAGAACCACAGATTACAAGCTATTAGGGTTCCTCACAATCTCTCTGATTACTGCTTACCCTAATCCCACGCATGCTTAGCTTTATATACTAAGTCTATTACAAAGATAAGTATGTTAAACTAAATCTTAGCCCAATAAAAACAAGCCTGTTCCTAAATGACATACACAGTCGCGGGTTAAGTCATAACTAATGATTTTCATCAAAGCCCAACATACACATTTCAATTTAAAAATTGAAGAACGCTATTGCCGACCATGATCTATACGGGGATTCAGAAAACAGAACATATGCTACATATGATTAAACCAATTGAGGTTAAATATAGCGACAATCCCTTTGTGACAAAAGCGACAATCCCTAAGGTATGCAAACAAAATAGATGTGTACTTGGTTTTATTATATGAACATATACTCTTTTGGGCTTAAATATTTATTTTATAGTTGAGGATAAAAAAGTCCGACTTACGTTACTACTTTCAAAAGCATTGGAGCTGGAAATAAAACGCTTGCACGAAATACTAACCTAATACAATTAAGCATTTACATACACCAATCACACGTCACGTCCTTGTTCCAAAAACAAATATCACACGTCACGTTATTAGGCTTTATATAAACAAAACTTGACATTTTCTTATCTCATCCACCCTCCATTGGTTCTTTGGACTAATTCTTTCTCCACATTTAATTTCTTTGACAAAAATGAAATTCTTCATTTGTATTCTTCTTGCGTTACAACAACTGTACGTGCAAAGTGTCGCCCAAGATTTCGATTTCTTCTACTTTGTTTTACAGGTAAAGTTGATCTAAATCTAAAATAATGCATATGTCTCTCTACAAGAATGATCAATATAGTTGTAAATTTATGTTTTATGTATTGGAATGCAGTGGCCTGGAGCATATTGTGATACAAGACATAGTTGTTGCTATCCAAAAACAGGGAAACCAGCTGCGGATTTTGGAATACATGGTCTTTGGCCTAACTACAAAACTGGTGGATGGCCTCAGAACTGTAATCCTGATAGCCAATTTGATGAATTACGGGTTTGCTTTTAACTTTTTAACATTTTTAATTCATAATAAAGTTTTCTAATAAAGTAGGACATTAATATTTTGGGAGCGTTATAAGTTTGTATGGTTTTGTAAAAGAAACTCATAGATTAATAAATGTTGTGAAGGTATCTGATCTGATGAGCAATTTACAAAGAGAATGGCCAACATTGTCGTGTCCGAGCAACGATGGTGTGAAGTTTTGGACACACGAGTGGGAGAAACACGGAACGTGTGCCGAGTCTGAGCTCGACCAACACGATTACTTCGAAGCCGGTCTCAAACTCAAACAGAAAGCTAATCTCCTTCATGTCCTCACCAATGCTGGTACAACATTCATTTCTTTTGCCCTTCAAATATATATGTATTGTTATTTTCTTATTATATATTTATATTGTTTTTCATGATGCAGGGATCAAACCAGATGATAAACTTTATGAAATTAAAGATATCGAGGAAACGATCAAAGAAGCAATTGGATTTGCTCCGGGAATAGAATGTAACAAGGATTCGTCGCATAATAGCCAACTTTATCAGATTTATCTATGCGTTGACACTTCGGCCTCCAAATTTATCAACTGTCCTGTTATGCCACATGGTCGATGCGACTCTCGAGTTCAGTTTCCAAAGTTCTAAATCTAACGGCTGATGATTTTTTATTTCTATTTTATTTACGAAAGAAATGTTGTACTTATTTGGTTTTTATTTGTGTTTCTTGCAACTTTTAAATGCAATAAAAAAATATGATCGGATGATATGTGAAAGCAGTTTTTAAAAAAGAAAGATTCTGACTTCATAAGTCTTATTGACATAAAATGCAATAGCTCAAAGAGCTTTATTGAAAAGGAAAAGAGAAAGAAATAAACTTTAGATTGCCTTCAAGAACAAAAGAGATTTAGATTTACTTCATAAAATGATTGAAAGAGATGTTGCTCACGGCAACCTTAGTTACAATGCTTAGATTCCTAACACTCATATTTATATAAAACTCTTGCAAGAAAACCCTAAACATATGGGTTTTTCTTTAACACTTCATTGATTGCTTGATCACTATTGGGCTTGGATAAGGCTTCTCCTAATACTCCTTCGCAAACTTGGAGGCGGGTGAACACAAAGCTGCCAAGTTTGAATGCACATGGAGATGGTTTTGGCAGAAGCATGAATAATAGAGGCAAGATCGATGTGATGTAGACAGATTCTCTTTTCACCATGGAGAACATACAATAGTGTGTGAGAACTATTCAAGTCTATACTTGGAGAGTGTCGCATAGTTCCCTCAGAGGTTTCTTTTGAACTTGGAGAACTTAGTCGACCTTCCTCAGAGGTATATTTGACATCTTTGTCTCACTAAGAGCAGGGGATTCTTTGACCCTCTTAACTCCCCTACTCAGTCTCATGAAGATGGAGAATTCGCTTCCCACAACTGAAACTTTACTAGCTATATGCTTCATAACCATAGACCATCAATGATCTGAACTTCAAAAATCTTCTGTGTTAGTTGCTGTGTTAGTAACAGCAAGACGAAATGTTCTTACGTCTCTCAGCTTTCCATTCATCAACAACAACCCAACGTTTAACAAACTGCCACTTCTTCGTCCTTTCTCTGCGAATTAGGTTTGCATTTAGCGGCAGAAGACAAGAGCAGAAACCGTAATCATGGCGACCCAACCTGGCTCTGATATCATGAAATCAATTTATAAACAAGAAAGATTCTGACTTTATAAGTCTTATTAACATAAAATGCAATAGCTCAAAGAGCTTTATTGAAAAGGAAAAGAGAAAGAAATAAACTTTAGATTTCCTTCAAGAACAAAAGAGATTTTGATTTACTTCATAAAATGATTGAAATAGAGGTTGCTCACGGCAACCTTAGTTACAATGCTTAGATTCCTAACACTCATATTTATATAAAACTCTTGCAAGAAAACCCTAAACATATGGGCTTTTTTTAACACTTCATTGATTGCTTGATCACTATTGAGCTTGGATAAAGCTTCTCCTAATAATATGATACCCTTGTTTTTTTGTGTGTGCAAGATACCCTTGTTTTACTTGGTAAAAGAATGATAAAAGTTTTAGCAAAACAAAATAGAGATTTGGTCATTTAAATCATCAGTTTGAATCTTAAACTTTTTTGTTAACTTTCAATTAAATCATAACTTTGGTTGATCTAATCAACTAGGGCATATCGTTAAGTTCCCTAACATAACCGTTAAACAGAGCTAAGCATCTGTTAATGACTTTTTGTTTAGCTAAAATGACGCTGTTTTCTTTGGGTAAAAAAAAAACCTCAAATCGATTTCAATTTCCTAAATCCCCAAATCAAGTTCTCTCTTTCAAATCCTCGATTTCTCACTTTCTCTTTTGATCAATCGATAACCTCTCTTCGAAATTTCAAAAAAAGAGAGAAACACCTTCCACATAAGCTTACATCACCTCGTTGGTCAAAATCTGGTGTTGGATCCGAAGCTCCAGTTTTATCATCAACGCCGACAGTACCATGAATTGTTCTCGGATTTGGAGAAAAATCAAGACGGCGTGTTCCTCCACCACGACATCGTACTCCACCACGGCGTTGAGATTTATAAAATATTGAAGTATCATTAACTATTGAAGCCGAGGATGAAGAACATGGGCGTGAAATCGGTTATGATAGTGAAAGTGACTGCATTGTTGCCAGCGATGAAGACTGTGATGTGTTTAATGATGTTGGAGATGAAGAAGTAGCTGATGAGAACGAGGAAAACGATTTGGGTGTGGAAGAAGATGCTAATCTGAACTTAGAAGAGGATTTTTTCAGATGTTGTTAGATGTAATCAGGTTGAAGACGATGATGATAATGGTGATGATATTTGGGAAGAGGAAAATATTTCAGATCTTGTGTCAGATGAATTGGAAGACGAAGGAGAAGAGAAAGACAAGAAACAAGATGGAGAGCATAGAGGAAAAAAAATTAAAATGATGAAAATCCAGGGACGCTGCTCTGGGTAAAACTTTCAATTCTTCTGAAGATTTCAAGCTTGCGGTTCTAAGATATTCTCTGAAGATAAGGTACAATATCAAACTCTTTATGTCTCAGTCTAAGAGAGTTGGTACAAAATGTTGCTAGTGAGAAATGTCTGTGGAGAGTATACTGCATGTATGAGAAAAAGAACCATAAATTGAGAATCAATATATATGTGAATGAACATGTTTGTGTGAGAGACATGTATACAAGGATGCTGAAGTGACCAACGATTGCATGGTTATTTGAGGAAAGGCTGAGATTTAATCTGATGTTTATCCAAGATGATATGGTTACTGAGGTCAAGAGGGAATACAATTTGGAAGCTACTCCAGATCAGTGTGGGAAGGTGAAGACAAAGGTTTTGAAGCAAAGGAAAGCTTCTCATGAATCCCACTTCAAGTTGATATTTTCAAGCAAAATGGTGGCTCAACATTTGAGATCGAAACCATTCCATGGTCATTTATTGGAAGCAAACAAAGGTTTTACCACCTTTTTTGTTTTAAATCCCATAGAGAGTCTTGGAAAAAAAACATACAGACCTACTGATATACTTGTATTTTCATGCATTTAGGCTATTGTTAGGATCATGTTTTACTTCTTTTTAGTTTCCTTTAGCTTCATTTCTTTGGTCATTGGTGTGTTTAGAGTATAGGATCATCTAGAGCTAGGTTTAGGCATTCTAGGCTTGCATTTGGAGTGTTTCTTATGTTTTGTAGGTTCTTGGAGTTTCTAAGGATGTTTGGAAGAGTTTGGAGGCCAAAAAAGTGATTGCAAGTGAAATGGTGATGAAGGACCAAACCGATGAGCTTGAAAGATTGAGTCATATGAAGATATTACGTTGACTTTTAACTCTGGGATTCTAAATACAAATCATGGGAAATTGAGTTAGCTTTCTAATGGAGGTGGTGTGAAGTCATTCGGAGCTATATGTAAAGAGTTATGCCTGATTTACTGGATGCATCTCAACACAGTTTGCATATCGGGTTGCATATCGACCTGGCAACCCGATACAGCCTCTCGGATTAAATTTTGTGCATCCATATCGGGTGGCGTATCGGGTGGCCAGGCCGATACGACCCTTCCCAGAAAAAATCGGAGAGTTCATACCGAGTTTCGTATCGGGTGGCCAGGCCGATACGCGTCCCAGAAATTGCCTTGGATCTGGGTCAACACCCGGTTTGTTCCGGGTTGACCCGGCTCGCACCCTATTGACTATTTAAGCCAAAAACCTATTTTTATTGCATCTTAAGCTTTATTTTATGTTCTAAACACTTTGGAAGAACAAGTTTGGATTTCTTTGATTAATCTAGTACTTCTTTTGTGATTCCTTCATCAAATCTCTCAATCCATCATTAATCTCCGATGATCAACTCTATTTCTATGAGTTTAGTTGATCTAATGATGATTAGTGAGTAGTTCTTCATAGGGCTTATGGGTTAGGTAGGATTAGGTTGATTAGGGGTGATCAATAGATTTCTAATGCTTGATTGTTTAAAACCTCGTTTATCAAAGTGTGCTTAGTGCCTAATTAGCCTTGATCACGTTGATTAGGATGTTTAGGATTTCTTGCCCACCATGTGTTCGATGAAATTCCAGTTTCTAGCTTTGATAGAACTTTCACATTCTAGCACATAAAAATGTATGTTTAGAGTGATTGTTGGCGGTTTGGAACTTGTTTGATTGCTTGCTTGATTTTAATTCACAAATGATAGCTTGTTATTGAATTAGGATTAAGTAAAGAGATTAGTATTAAGAGATTAAACTATTCAACTTGTTGTGTTCCTTGCTAGGAGGTTAGCTTCTTTGAAGTTCGAATTAGGATCCTTGATCATCCCGAGTCACCTGTACGTTGACCTTAACCTTTAGGCCTTATCTTTGTCATTGATTGAATTCACTTGTTTATTTTCTTTTTTGTCTACTTCTATTTGAATTGTTTTCGTTAGGACGGTTAGAACAAAAACTAAATTGTTTGATTTGACTCTGGAGGTTTAGTACTTGCTTATTGGTTTTATCCATCCCAAAAAGGTTCGATACCTCAAAGCTACATCGATAAGCTTGAGGAATTGGTACCTCAAAGGATTGCGAAAATCCCAGTTATCAATTTGGCGCCGTTGCCGGGGATCTTGGATAGATCAATTCGATTTCTAATCCTATTTAGTTCAAGTCTTTGTTACTAAATTTTCTCCTTCTTCTAGCTTTGATGTCAGGTGCAAGTATTTGAGCCAACACATGAGGAGAACACTCACGTCCAAGATGACTTCTTGAAAGAAGCTGAAGAGACTATTAAGGAATTTGAATTGCTTCTTGGTTGTATAGTTGGTGAAGACCTTGTAGTGCGGTATGAAGATGATGATGATGAAGGGACAATCATGGGTCACTCAACCAATATCAACAATGAGGAAGTAGGAGAAGTTGTGAGAGATGAGGAGGAGCCTTATGAAGATGGGTTGGTTGTTGAGTGCAAGAACATCAAGGAAGAGAGCATAGAAGATGAGCCCTCAATCATGAAAGAAGAGCCAAAGCAACCAATTCACAAGAAAGAGCCAATTGGAGGAAATCTTATAGAGAAGCAAGATGACCTCAAGGAAGAAGCCTTCAAGGAGGATGAAGAATATGGATCTCCAATGGCTCAACCCCCTCACAAGCTTCTTGGTATAGTCTCTACCACACCATTGAGCTCTCATGATCCAAGGAAGATCCCTTTTGAGGAGATAAGGCTGAAGGAGTTTAGGGTATGGTTCTACGATGAGTATGATCCCGGTGATACAAACTCATGCCACATCGCTAACCAAAAAGAGTGAAGGGATAGTCAAGCTAAGTGACTCAAAACAAGCTCACTTGGGAGGAATTCCCATGTCTATCCTTTTGGGGAGCTTTGGGGTAAATGCAAAGAAGAAGAGAACGAGTTTTGGGATTGAGCCCTACTCTTCATCAAACCCAACATACTCCATGGGGGAATCATCACCCCCATCATACCACAACTAGCCAAGTAACACTCCATCCTTGTACATATTTAGTTTATTTTTTTTGTTTGCATTTTTGTGTGTTTTCGGTCTCTTTTCCTTTCCTAGATCACACAAGGGACTGTGTGATTTAAGTTTGGGGGAGAGACCAGTTGCTAATCATGTTTCTTTTGATCTTATTTTTCTTTTCTATCACTTGAGTCTCATGCATTTCATTTATGGCATAGAAAAAACCAAACAAATTGAAAATGTTCAAAAAAAAGTTTCAAAAAGAAAGCATATAGTTGCACTTGCATCGTAGGATCGAGTCTAGTTGCATCATATAGGACGCATGCATATGGAGCAATGATTGAACTTCCTTGTAAGACTGATTGAGTGATGACTTGTTCTTTATGCTAGTTGTTTGAGCTAGTTGATTGTACTAAGATTGCAATTCAAGAAAGGCTAGAAAGTTAAGACGAACCATGCTCGGATTGCTTGCTTTGAAACTTGGTTTGAAACTGAAATAGGCTTTGAATTGACACTAGCTCTACCTAAGTGAGAACTTTAATGATGACATCTAATTATCGTGCTCATGCTTTGTGTGTTAAACTCATGGATACTCTGAAAATATTCAAGCATTCTTATCCCTTTTACCACTCTCGCTTGCTTGAATAGACTCCATACCTTTCACCACCATTCTTTCAAACCATAAACACTCTTGGTGAGAGGTAGGCCTATTTTTTGAATGAGCTAGGTAAAAAGTGTTGAATATGAGGCAACTAGGGGAAATTTCCATATAGTGCAGGCTCAACACCTTTAGCTTTGCAATAGGCTAGAATCCAAGTTTAGGGGAGAAATTGGGAATGGAAGAAGAGAGTAAAGAAAGGGAAGAATGAAAGGGATTTTGGTTAGGATCTTATGTTTGTTGTCAAAGTGTTTTAAAAGAAGAAAAGCTCTTATGTGTTTAAAGAAATGAAAAGTGTCTCATATTTTGAAATGAAAAGAAGCCAAAGGCTCAACTCAAAGAAAGAAAAGAGTCCATTGCTAAAGAAATACTTGAGCTAAGTTAAAAAGAAAAGATTTGCCACTGTTTTGAAAAGTCTTTATTGATCCTTGGGGAGTTTGATTGGAAAGTGTCTGACTGAGAAAAGGGGATGAGGCAAAAAAAAAAAAAATAGCTTTGATCAAGGGTAATATCCATTTAGGTGGGCTAGATTAGGAGAAGAAGTAATTGGGGCATGGATAGATGGAAATCAACCTAGTATGCACCAATTGCCTCTAACTCTTAGCATTTTACTATAGCTCATTCACTTCTTTATGAGATAACCTTCATGCTTTTGGAATAAACCCCTCTTTTGATTGAGATCACTTTAATCTCAAAACCTTGTCCCTTTGCCAAATGAGTTTGATCACCTTGCATTGAGTAAGATCCACTTGAAAACCTAATGAATGTTAAAGAGCTAGTTGATAGGAATGCTTGTCTAGGTTGAGAATTGAGCTAAGAGTTTTGTCTTGACGAGCATGGCTAAATTTTTGGAGTAAGCCTAACTTGGTTGCATCTTGGTGACGTTGACTCGAATTGGAACTTGTTGATCTCAGTTTTGTCTTTGGATATGAGCTCCCGCCTTCAAACCTTTCTCCCAACTTGCTTTGATAGTCTTATGCTTGCTTGTGGACAAGCAAGGTTTAAGTTTGGGGGAATTGATATACTTGTATTTTCATGCATTTAGGCTATTGTTAGGATCATGTTTTACTTCTTTTTAGTTTCCTTTAGCTTCATTTCTTTGGTCATTGGTGTGTTTAGAGTATAGGATCATCTAGAGCTAGGTTTAGGCATTTTAGGCTTGCATTTGGAGTGTTTCTTATGTTTTTTAGGTTCTTGGAGTTGCTAAGGATGTTTGTAAGAGTTTGGAGGCCAAAGGAGTGATTGCAAGTGAAATGGTGATGAAGGACCAAACCGATGAGCTTGAAAGATTGAGTCATATGAAGATATTACGTTGACTTTTAGCTCTGGGATTCTAAATACAAATCATGGGAAATTGAGTTAGCTTTCTAATGGAGGTGGTGTGAAGTTATTCGGAGCTATATGTAAAGAGTTATGCCTGATTTACTGGATGCATCTCAACACAGTCTGCATATCGGGTTACATATCGACCTGGAAACCCGATACATCCTCTCGGATTAAATTTTGTGCATCCATATCGGGTGGCGTATCGGGTGGCCAGGCCGATACGAACCTTCCCAGAAAAAATCCGAGAGTTCATACCGGGTTGCGTATCGGGTGGCCAGGCCGATACGCGTCCCAGAAATTGCCTTGGATCCGGGTCAACACCCGGTTTGTTCCGGGTTGACCCGGCTCGCACCCTATTGACTATTTAAGCCAAAAACCTATTTTTTATTGCATCTTAAGCTTTATTTTATGTTCTAAACACTTTGGAAGAACAAGTTTGGATTTCTTTGATTAATCTAGTACTTCTTTTGTGATTCCTTCATCAAATCTCTCAATCCATCATTAATCTCCGATGATCAACTCTATTTCTATGAGTTTACTTGATCTAATGATGATTAGTGAGTAGTTCTTCATAGGGCTTATGGGTTAGGTAGGATTAGGTTGATTAGGGGTGATCAATAGATTTCTAATGCTTGATTGTTTAAAACCTCGTTTATCAAAGTGTGCTTAGTGCCTAATTAGCCTTGATCACGTTGATTAGGATGTTTAGGATTTCTTGCCCACCATGTGTTCGATGAAATTCCAGTTTCTAGCTTTGATAGAACTTTCACATTCTAGCACATGAAAATGTATGTTTAGAGTGATTGTTGGCGGTTTGGAACTTGTTTGATTGCTTGCTTGATTTTAATTCACAAATGAGAGTTTGTTATTGAATTAGGATTAAGTAAAGAGATTAGTATTAAGAGATTAAACTATTCAACTTGTTGTGTTCCTTGCTAGGAGGTTAGCTTCTTTGAAGTTCGAATTAGGATCCTTGATCATCCCGAGTCACCTGTCTGTTGACCTTAACATTTTGGCCTTATCTTTGTCATTGATTGAATTCATTTGTTTATTTTCTTTTTTGTCTACTTCTATTTGAATTGTTTTCGTTAGGACGGTTAGAACAAAAACTAAATTGTTTGATTTGACTCTGGAGGTTTAGTACTTGCTTATTGGTTTTATCCATCCCAAAAAGTTTCGATACCTCAAAGCTACATCGATAAGCTTGAGGAATTGGTACCTCAAAGGATTGCAAAATCATTGTTATCACCTACCATAGGATTATATGGAGCCTTTATAAAGTGGGGGATTAAAAGTCATCTTTTAGCTGTAGTTGGAAGAGATGGTGACAATAGGATAGTTCATATTGCTTGGAAAGTTGTTGAAATTGAGAATGACACTAACTGGGATTGATTTGTTAGACGTCTATCTACATGTTTGTTCCCCAATTATAGTAGTAATGTAGCTATCATATCTAATAAACAAAAGGTTAGTTTGTTTACAATTTTTTCCGTTTTATTTCTCTTTAGTTTAGCACTTAATTGATTGCCATGAATGTTTTTTCATGCAAGGTCTTGTAAAGACTGTTCATGTGATCCTCCCACAAGCAGAACATCGAAAGTGTGCAAGATACATAAGGATAATTAGAAGAGAGAAAATTATGACCTTGAATTGCAACAATTGTTTTGGAAGGTAGCATGCATATACACCACCAGAGAGTATGAGAACCACTTGAAAGCATTATATCAGTACAATTCGCAAGCTCATGCAACATTGATGAAGATTGATCCGCCTACATGATCTAGAGCTTTCTTACGGGTTAAAAGTTTCTGCAATGACAACCTCAACAACCTTAGTGAATCATTTAACAGAACAATCTGAGAAGCTAGGAAGAAGCCTTTACTTGATTTCCTTGAAGATATCATGAGACAATGTATGTTTCGGAATGCAAAGAGATACCTCATAGATGACAAATTGAAGAAAAGGTTTACAAAGAGAGCTCATGTTGAGATTGAGAAAATGATTAGTGGGGAACACCACTGCAAAATATACATGGCCATGAACAATATGTATGAGGTAATGCTTCATGGTGTTAGTTACACGGTTGACATGAATGAGAGAACTTGTGGTTGTATGAAATGGCACATGGTTGGAATCCTTTTGTGTGCATGCTGCAAGTGTTATACTAGGGAAAACAGAAAATTCTGAATATTATGTTTATGAATTCTTATAATACCCTGTCTCACAAAATTGGTCGACGGGCAATCAGAAAGTCAACAGGGGCATTTTTCGTAATTTCTAAGAGACGAAGGGCATTTTGGTAATTTTACCAATATGCGAGCCGAAAGCTAATACACGCCAAATGTTATTCTTTTAAATAAAGAAAACATTTAGAAGACCAAGAATGGTGGAAATGGACCATAGATGAGTTTTTCGGACTATCGGAAAAAGAAACCGATAAAACCGACAAAACTTGTAAAATTCACAACGCAAGCTACTGTTGTCCGTTTGAGGTGATTAAAATTGATAAATTCATCTAAGAGCATCTAGAATCTGAATATGGGGCTTGGTGAATTTATAAAAGCATCTAAAGAGTTTTTAAAATATTAAACGCAAAACCAGCAAAACTGAAGCATCAGAAAGAATCGGGAATATGAACTTCTACAGAATGTTTGGGGCAATCTAATTGATCAGAAAACACTTCTTAGTGATGGAACTTACCAATTGACAACGTGGTTGGTTCTTATTGGAAAATTCTGATTCAACTAATATTCTAGAAGGTGATCAAGGAGTTGCCACCTAAGGACCCATGTGTTACAAGCATGAAGGATTCATTGAATTTTAGAGAGGCATGTGGATGTGGACGTGGCTGAAGAGGAGAGAAAGAGAGTGACACTTTTCACCAAGATCTTCACTTGGTTTTCCTATATAAAGAGCCTTTGCTCTTCTCATTTCATTCATCAAACACAAAAACAACAAAGAGAAGAAGAAGAAGAAGAAGAGAAGAAGAAGAAGAAGAAGAAGAAGAAGAAGAAGAAGAAGAAGAAGAAGAAGAAGAAGAAGAAGAAGAAGAAGAAGAAGAAGAAGAAGAAGAAGAAGAAGAAGAAGAAGAGAGAGAGAGGCATGAAGAGAGAGAGAGAAGAGATGAAGCTTGAGGAAGAAGAAGAAGAAGAAGAGAGAGAGAGGCGTGAAGAAGAAGAAGAAGAGAGAGAGAGAGGCATGAAGAGAGAGAGAGAAGAGATGAAGCTTGAAGAAGCTTGAAGAAGAGAGAGAAGATGAAGCCTGGAGAAGAAGAGGGAGAGAAGATGAAGCATGAGAGAAGAAGAAGAGAGAGAGGTGGAGGAGAAGATGAAGCATGAGAAAAGAAGAAGAGAGAGAGATGGAGGAGAACCGGAGGAGAGAGAAAGAACCAGAGGAGAGAGAGAGAACCAAAGGAGAGAGAGAGAAGATGAAGCTTGAAGGAGAGAAAGAAGATGAAGCTTGAAGGAGAAGGGGAGAGAGAGAGAGAACCAGAGGAGAAAGAGAATCATAAGAGGAGAGAGAGCCAGAGGAGAGAGAGAACCGGATGAGAGAGAAAAAGAGGAGAGAGAAGATGAGGATGGTCCGGAGGCTCATGTCAACGTTACGATCAAGTGAGGGTCAGGTCAGGTCAAAGCAAGTCGACGATTCGGGGAAGGTTCGGGTTAGCGTCGGGTTCATACCGGGTCTCGTTGTTCCGCTAGTCCGTCAATCCATCCGTCCGTCGTCATAATAACACTGTGAGTCGGCTAAATTGTGTGTTGCATTTAGTTAGAATCATATAGATCCGGAATTGATAAACCGTAGTTTAGGTTGCATACCCGATTGATTGAATTGGTTAGAACGACTAGATTAATTAATAACTCGGTGAACTAATTAAATGTTTAGGTTAAGGGATGCATGCTAGTTTTCTTATATCCGCAAACGTTGATAGCTCGTTGATTGCGTGATTGGGTGTTGCATTAATTGATTGATAGTTCGTTGATTGCTTGATTGGGTGATGCATACATATAGAACGGCATGCTAGGATGTATATGCATATATAAGTACTTAAGAACGTATCTAAAGGAATCTATATACGGGAAATTATGAGTTGATTAAAATACGGTTAAAAGACATAACACATTTAGAATTGAATGAGTAAAGGTTAAGGATTGAATGAGGAAAGGTTAAGAACATATGAAAAGACTAATAAACCTAAATAACTGTTTGTGTGGTGTTGTTATTATTGATTGTGTGATTGTATATCTACTTCGGTGTTGGGCCGAGTAGGCTGTTGATTGCTTGATTGTGTATCTACTTCGGTGTTGGGCTGAGTAGATTGTTGATTGCTTGATTGTTTATCTACTTCGGTGTTGGGACGAGTAGACTGTACTAGTAAAGACTTACTCTGGTGCGAGACCGGATAAGTCTGAGTAAGGTCGGGTGATGTGGAGATTGGAGATAGGACTTGCGGGATGGACTGAGGATTGAGATGGTAGTTCTATTTGACCATGTTGGTATTGCATGGTAGAGTCCCAGTGAGTCTACTTGGTTACATTTTTGTTATTAGGACTCTATAGGGTGTGTTAGATCCCACAAGTCTAGAGATGGCGTTCCGGTACTTCCGACCCGATTGGATCCTCGGGTAGTTACCTGATCGGACTCGGGCCCTCAGGTGGTGATTCTGGTTATGGTGTTAACCTACTGCGTGACGGCGGTAGGTGTGTGGTCCGGATAATACGGGGTCGCGTCCTAGGGACGGACTGCAAGGAAGCTTTGGTTATCTAGGGGTAACACGAGTCACCGCGTATCGATGGACAGAGAACGGTGTCCTAGCCATAGGACTTCATGTTTTCGTCTAGGAGGCGTGGGAGATTTTAGTTACCGTGGGGTAGCTAAGTGTTCCCATGGAAGTTATCGAGTTCGCATTTGGGACCCATGGTGTGGAGATTGTGTTAGAGATGCGTTTAGTGTAGATCGAGTCTAATCGAGAGCATGTGCCGCAGTGTTCTCGATTCCCTTGGTTACTTTTGTGTTGTTGTGTTGTTATTCGAATGCTTGTGTGTTGTGGAGCTCGTCATGTCTTGGTAGCACGTGACCAGCTATTTATACTTGATTGTTATTTTGAGTTTGGGCTGGATTATTAAATTATTAGCAGCCTTTAGTTGGGAGCCGTCTCACTCGGTAATCTTAGATTGCTCATTAGACTCTTTTGTGTTTTTCAGGTTTGGCGTAGCTCGGCGGAAGCGTAGGGCACTCGGAGTAGGTTCGGGTTGGCATTTGGCATCGGTCTGTTTACACATTTTGACATTACTTTCGGTTTTGGATTTTGTGGATACTATGTTAAATGTTTTGTATTGGACCGTATATTGTTATGAATAAAGTTTATGATTTTAAAGTAATAAAAATGGAATAATTCCCTGATATACGGTTTAGTCCGAACTGAACATTACTCGTGGAAGTGGTACAAGTTAAAAAGCTTTGTATCATGGAAACGAGGTAAACGGAGTCAAGGACGGTTTGCTTCGAGACATTGACTCAAACCGGAATGTCTCTTGCTTCGTATTGTGACAAACTCATCTCGTATGGCTGCCCGGGTTTGATCGGTCATGTTCTTGTTTGATTGTTGTCCGGTCAGCTCGACGGTCAGCGGAAAACAGGAAGGGGCGTTACAAGAGGTGGTATCTGATACGATCAGGTTTTAATCCCTAGATCTACACTGCAAGTGCACAGACGTGAACCAGTAGTATATAGGGTATTGAATCCACAGAGACTCTAGACCTTACGATAGATTGTAGAATTTCAGGTTAAGCTAGGTGAAATAGTAAAAAGCAGTAAAATCAAAGCAGGAAGTAAATTTAGAGGTTTGTAAGCAATCATGAAAAGCGTCAGGTCAAGGGAGTTCTCAGGAAATCAGGAACATAGGCTAATCAATCAATCGGGATCTAATTAGGAACTATTCTAGAACTAGAATCACAGAATTATAACAGACCAACTTTCGTTATGAATATTATCTATGTCTAACAACCTAGCAAGCCAACTTTCGTTGCGAATCCTAGAGTTCTAAACAAGCATTAATCTCAAGTTCATTCGTTCACAATTCTTCTAAGCCAAATTTCTTTGCGAATAGTCAAATTGCTCATCTAGGTTCTTTTTAGTTAATCAACCAATTGTCGTTGCGGAAATCAACCTAACATCAATAATCTAAGTGGCCAGTTCAGATCAAGCATTAAGAACAACCCTAGATGAAGAACTAACAGATATGAATCCCTACAGATTGATCAACCTATAATTCCATGAAATCCCCTGTGAGAATCCCTAAACCTAACTGGTAAACTACTCAGACATGATCATCGAAACAGAAGACATCATGAATAGAAAATCAAATAGCATATAACAGAATAAAGAACTGGGGTTCGAAATCTCTTCTCTTTCGAGTACAAGATCAGCCCCTAACTCTCTCAAAGTAAAATAAAGCATAGCCTAAACAATGGCTTAAAAACCCTAATATAATGATCTAAACTCGGCTGGGGCTTCTTTGTAATTATGAGAAACTTATGGGCCAAAGTAAAAATTCCAAAACCCTTCATTAAACGCTCGCGAGAATTGTCCATCACGCATCTGCATCAATCGACACCAAAGGTGTGTCGATCGACACAACTCTCCAGAATCGACAATGAACTCTTCTTCTCGGCCAAATGCTCTAAAATGTGCCATAATGTCCAACTCCGCTCCAAACGTGTCTAGACCTGAAAACATACATAAAAGACTCCAAATCATAATAAAAGACTCGATAAATAAGACATATACCATGGTTAAAAACCCTAAAATCCATGGTATATCAGTATCAGAGCATGGTTCATCATGGGTTCGAAAATTCTGTTTTTTTTAAGTTTTCAATGTTTTATCGAGTCTAAATGTATCGCCAATGCAACCGTTAGGAATCCGAGTCGTGTCCGTCAAAAACCGGGAAATGGGTATGTTAGAAAATTTATTAGAATTGTGCTAATCTTTTGGTATCTTGTTGCAGTCACACATCAGATTTGTCCTGGGAGGATCAGTGTGTGTGTGTGGTTTGCGACGACAGGAGGAGCAACCTCAGTATGGACGACCGAGAGTTCATTAGTTCTACTCCAGTTAGTCGAAGCCGATATTACTAGCATACGAAGTGTTCACGTATTTGCGGCCTATCTCGGAGCAGCAGTGGGCTGATATGATGATGGAATATTCGAGTTAACCAAGCCTTAGGAGTTCAAGGTCACTTAACCGCAGCCGCCTTCACCAGATGTTGTCGGTCACTACTATTTTGTTGGTGTCGATCTTACCAAGTTGGATCCAGCGCCAGTTCCAGCATCTTAGTCGTCGCCACTGATGCAATTCCCGCCATGCCTCACTTATGACCGAGTAAGATACTACGCTCTGTCCTGCCTTGCTGGACCTTTCTATCGAGAACGCGTCGCACCATCGCCATCACCGCACTCATTCCATCCTCCTGGCGCACATGTCGGTTAGGATCCACATGAGTTGTACCGCTCATGTTGGAGATTAGGAAATAGATTAGGCCCAGGTAAGTAAGGGCTCTAACTCGTTGGTTGATGTGTATCGGCTTGCATTCGTCTCTGACGATTCAGTTGTGTGAAGCATGTGTTTCTTGTGGGATAGATTGGAACCGCTAGTATGTAGACTTCGACAGACCTATGCATTTAAAACTCTATGTGGTGAGTAGAAGTTTTATTTACACAATGTATGTTGAGTATTTCGGTTGTCTTTTTGAGTAGCGGAGTTGTTATATTGCATACTCATGATGGTTGTGAATGCAATGTAGTTACGATGTGAAAACAAATGATGGTCCAAAAGACGGTTTCCATCAGAACCCAGAGAGACGACTGTAATCGCCGATTTGCTTGATTGATTGATTGTGTGTGATTGATTGCCTTACTAGGGTGTTAGAATGTTGAATTGATTGATTGATGCTTTGATTGCTCGCTAGGTTTTTAGTTGTTGGTTTTTAAGCATTGCATTTGATTGATCGTTAGGCTGCTAAAGCGTTTGATGGTATCATTGCATTGCTCATGGGTTGATTTGATTTAGTAGTACTGCATTCATTTGATCGATAGGTTTCTAGCATTGCATTTTTTAATCGCTAGATTGTTAATTGAGACTCGGCGAATTAATCATCTCGTGCGGTTGTTAGATGAATGTTGAGCATCTTTGAATTGTTTAATTCGCTAGGTTGCTAGAAAGTACTTCTTGAGTTTTGGTTAGCAAATCGTTTGGATTGATCGGATAGGGTGTTAGATGTTTGGGTAAGTGTTAGACCATTAGTCTTGTGTAGACGAGATGATAAGTTATCGGTTAGAATTGTTTTTGGTTAGAAAAGGTTAGAAAACCTCTTAGATAGAAATAAGCTCGGAATTTATAAAGCAGTATTTATAGAAAGCTTATTTAAGATTGAGCGGATATCAGGAAGTAAGTTAGAAAGGTCTAACCGTTACAGTGTTGTTGAGGTTGTTGATGTAGGACGTGATGGACGATTTGACGAGGACACGAGACCGAACCCGAACCCGAGAGACGAGATATTATTTCAGGAAGCAGTTTGACCCGAGCCTGCAAGAAAGTCAGTGTGGATTCAAAAAAGAGTTTGGGTATCAGTGGCAGAAGAAATCAAGACGTATGAGTTTGATGAGTTAGCGAAGAGATTCAGAAGCATCAAAGTCAGTGGAAGAGTCCGTACGAGGATATCAGTGGGAAGAACAGTTTTGGAGTCAATGAAGCGTGGAGATCAGTGATCGAGGAAGTTCAAGGCGTGCATGAGTATGGCGATTTAGATGGAAGGAAGAAAATCGATATGAACATAATATCGGTCGGGAGCAGTAACCATTGGAAACAACTTAAGCGACATGAATGGAGGACGAGTTATTATTGCATGATCGGGGAAGTCAAGACAAAGTGGGGAAGCCTGGAGTATTGGCTGGCGCAGATGAATTCATGAAGCGGAGTATAGCAATTCAGTCAGAATTGGTGGACTTGGGAATCAGAGATAGAATCGATGAAGTAATCAAATTGGGAAGTCATGATTGATCGAGAATTAAACCATTTAGCGTGGGAAATTTAAGATGTCAGTGTGATGAGAGTTGGAGCAAAACCATGTTTCAAGAATTAGTTGAGCATCAGGAGTGTAGCTGCAGTGGATTTAGAATTCAAGCAGTGGCGCAGATGAAAACAAGACATAGAGTGGACCGTGCAGTCAAGATCAACGAATGTGCAATCAGAATGCAGATCAATGTAGAGAAGTTTTGTGCAAACCAGTGGTTCAGAAGCCAGAAAGCATCGGGAGTATGAGCTTAGTTTGGGAGCAGAGTATAAGCAGCAAATCATAGTTGGATTGGATTCAGAGACGGAAGCTTACATGATTCAGATTCCGATTCAAAGTTGTTAGTAACGGAGAAGCCAGAGGAGGAAGAAGACCGGAGGAGGAAGAAGAAGAAGAAAAAGAGGCGTGAAGAAGAAGGAGAGAGAGAGAGAGAGAGAGAGAGAGAGAGAGAGAGAGAGAGAGAGAGAGAGAGAGAGAGAGAGAGAGAGAGAGAGAGAGAGAGAGAGAGAGAGAGAGAGAGAGAGAGAGAGAGAGAGAGAGAGAGAGAGAGGGGAGATGAAGCGTGAAGGAGAGAGAGAAGATGAATCATGAAGAAGAAGAAGAGGGAGAGAAGATGAAGCATGAGAGAAGAAGAAGAGAGAGAGTTGGAGGATAAGATGAAGCGTGAGAAAAGAAGAAGAGAGAGAGATGGAGGAGAACCAGAGGAGAGAGAAAGAACCAGAGGAGAGAGAGAGAACCAAAGGAGAGAGAGAAGATGAAGCTTGAAGGAGAGAAAGAAGATGAAGCTTGAAGGAGAAGGAGAGAGAGAGAGAGAGAGAGAGAGAGAGAGAGAGAGAGAGAGAGAGAACCGGAGGAGATAGAGAACCAGAAGATGAGAGAGAGAGAGCCGTATGCGAGAGAGAGAGAACCGGAGGAGAGATAAAAAGAGGAGAGAGAAGACGAGGATGGTTTGGAGGCTCAGGTCAACGTTACGATCAAGTGTGGGTCAAGTTCGGGTCAAAGCAAGTCAACGATTCGGGGAAGGTTCGGGTTAGCGTCAGGTTCTTGCCGGGTCTCTTTGTTCCGCTAGTCCGTCAATGCATTCGTCCGTCATCATAATAACACTGTGAGTCGGCTAAATTGTGTGTTGCATTTAGTTAGAATCATATAGATCCGGAATTGATAAACCGTAGTTTAGGTTGTATACCCGATTGATTGAATTGGTTAGAACGATTAGATTGATTAATAACTCGGTGAACTAATTAAATGGTTAGGTTAAGGGATGCATGCTTGTTAGGTTATATCCGTAATCATTGATAGTTCGTTGATTGCTTGATTGGGTGTTGCATTAATTGATTGATAGTTTGTTGATTGCTTGATTGGTGATGCATACATATAGAACGGCATGTTAGGACCTATATGCATATATAAGTATTTAAGAACGTATCTAAAGGAATCTATATATGAAAAATTATGAGTTGATTAAAATACAGTTAAAAGACGTAACACATTTAGATATAATAACGGGGTGGGTTAATTGGTCAGGTTAAGGGTAATGAATGGAAGTTAATGAATATTGAGATGTCGGGGAGTTAGTAATCTTACTAACTCTAACCCGACAGATAGAGGACTTATTAAAAGATATTTAGGAAGGGATAAGTAAAAGGAGTGGTGTGATTGATGGACCGTCTATGGGATTAGTAATCCACTAATCCCAAGGTAGCGGATTGAATAAGTAAAGGTTAAGGATTGAATGAGGAAAGGTTAAGAACATATGAAAAGACTAATAAACCTAAATAACTGTTTGTGTGGTGTTGTGATTATTGATTGTGTGATTGTGTATCTACTTTGGTGTTAGGCCGAGTAGACTGTTGATTTCTTGATTGTGTATCTACTTCGGTGTTGGGCCGAGTAGACTGTTGGTTGCTTGATTGTTTATCTACTTCGGTGTTGGGCCGAGTATACTGTACTGGTAAAGACTTACTCTGGTGCGGGACCGGATAAGTCTGAGTAAGGTCGGGTGATGTGGAGATTGGAGATAGGACTTGCGGGATAGACTGGGGATTGAGACGGTAGTTCTATTTGATCTTGTTGGTATTGTGTGATAGAGTCCCAGTGAGTCTAGTTAGTTACATTGTTGTTATTAGGACTCTATAGGGTGTGTTAGATCCCGCAAGTCTAGAGATGGCGTTCCGGTACTTCCGACCCGATTGGATCCTCGGGTAGTTACCTGAACGGACACGGGCCTTCAGGTGGTGATTCTGGTTACGGTGTTAATCTACTGAGTGACACCGGTAGGTGTGTGGTTCGGAGAATACGGGGTCGCGTCCTAGGGCCGGACTGCATGGAAGCTTTGGTTATCTAGGGGTAACCCGAGTTACAGTGTATCGATGGAAAGAGAACGGTGTCCTAGCCGTAGGACTTCATGTTTTCTTCTAGGAGTCGTGGGAGGTTTTAGTTACCGTGGGGTAGCTAAGTGTTCCCGTGGAAGTTATCGACTTCGCGTTTGGGGCCCATGGTGTGGATATTATGTTAGAGATGCATTTAATATAGATCGAGTCTAATCGAGAGCATGTGCCGCAGTATTCTCGATTTCCTTAATTACTTTTGTGTTTTTGTGTTGTTATTCGAATGCTTGTGTGTTGTGGAGCTCGTCACGTCTTGGTAGCACGTGACCCGCTATTTATACTTGATTGTTATTTTGGGTTTGGGCGGGATTATTAGATTATTAGCAGCCTTTAGTTGGGAGCCGTCTCACTGGGTAATCTTAGATTGCTCATTAGACTCTTTTGTGTTTTTCAGGTTTGGCGTAGCTTGGCGGACGCGTAGGGCACTCGGAGTAGGTTTGGGTTGGCATTTGGCATCGGTCTGTTTACACATTTTGACATTACCTTCGGTTTCAGATTTTGTGGGTACCTTGTTAAATGTTTTGTATTGGGCCATATATTATTATGAATAAAGTTTATGATTTAAAAGTAATAAAAACGGAATAATTCCCTGATATCCGGTTTAGTCCGAACCGAACACAACTCGTGGAAGCGGTACAAGTTGAAAAGCTTTGTATCGTTGAAACGAGGTAAACAGAGTCAATGACGGTTTGATTCGAGCCATTGACTCAAACCGGACTGTCTCTGGCTTCGTATTGTGATAAAGTCTTCTTGTATGGCTGCTCGGGTTCGATCGGTCATGTTCTTGTTTGATTGTTGGCCGGTCAGCTCGACGGTCAGAGGATAACAGGAAGGAGGTGTTACAATTCTACACAAGAATCAAGTGGAAAGAGACACATTTCAATTGCATAGACCCGTCCAAGGTCAGCCTTTGTGGCATAGACTTAATAGGTTACATGTTATGCCACCTACATGGAGAAAAGAGAATCATAGAAGGCCTAGTAATTATGAAAGGTTGAAAAAAAAAATGAGTTTTCTTCTTCATTAAGTAAGACTAAGATGTCAAGGAAAAAAAGAGTTATGACTTGTTCGAACCACAGAGAAGAAGTTCCCAATAAGGCAAGATGTAAAAATCCAACACTTGAACCTCCACCAAAGAAACCAAGAGGAAGACCAAAGAAATACCAGGTTTGTTTGTCTTTACTGTTTTTACGAGTAATTTAGACTTAAAATCAGTGTAATGAGTGAAGCATATTATTCATTTAGGTCGGATCAAAAGCTTTCCAAGGATAAAATGGTCTCGGATCACAAACTCAAGCTTATGAATCTTCATAAGGTCTCGGAACACAAGCTGACCAAGGTTCACAAGGTGGATCACATTCTCAAGCTCACCAAGAGGGCCGAGAATAACAAGGAGACCAAAGATCACAAGGAAGCCAATGATCACAAGGAGGCCGAGGATTACAAGTTCATGGAGGATCACAAGCTGACCAAGGATCACGAGCTCATGGACTTCCAGCACTTGAATCATTAATTTTTCAACTTCGTTGTCATGTATTCCCTTGGAATTTGAAACCTTACTCTCGAGTTCTTGTGGTTTGAAACTACTTTTAGGTTTGTTGTTTGAACCTCGGTTTGTTGTTGGTTGAACATGATTTTGAGCATTTTTTGATGTGTTATGTTGAACTCGGTTGGTTGTTATTTATGTTTCAAACCTTTCATGTTTTTTATGTCTTTGTTAGCTGATGAGAAAAAGATCAATTTAAAAACAAGCATTTCATTTCTAAATTCAGGTTCATTACAAAAACACAAAAAGAAGATAAAAGTCACTTAACAAATATAAAACACATAAAAGAAAGACAAAAGACACATACCATATTACAAGACTGACAATGACAATGAAACATCACATTTGTAAGACAACCGATACACTAGTAACCAAGAACTATTTTTTGTTTCTTTGTCTTACCAAACATGAGAAAGATCATAACACTGACAATGACAACGAAACTTAAACAAAGGATCATGAAGAGAAATTGATCATCCATTTTGAATTATGGATTTTTCTTTTGCTCCACACAACTTCTTCTTTCAATTCTTCCATCAGTGCCTTTAGTTCTTCAATCTCGGTTTTGGATTTGCCGGTTTCACTTTTAGTGACTCCTAATACTGGTAACGCATATCCAACCTCTTCATAGACACCATCTTCAACCCATTTAAATAGATGATCCTAATGCATAAAAAATGTTGCAATTCCAATGAATGCATAAATAAATAATCACACATACAACTCACTCACATCTCGTACGGTTGGGCAACAGAAGAAAGGCCTTTAAGGATTGTCTTGCGTCTGAAATGTAAAGATGATAATCTAATCCACAGTGGCACTTTGAAGGAAATCCTAGGCCCACCACCTCGCAAGACAAATTCTCAGCCTTTGAACACATTTGGCACGAAGAAGAAAGTGAAAAGAGAGGAAATCGAGTTGAAAGGAGAAGAAATCGTGAATGAGTTGTGAGAAATCGAGGGTTAGAGAGAAAAAAGAGGTTAGGGATTTTGATGTTTTGAAATCGATAAATCGATTTGGGGTTTTTTACGCAAATAAAACGACGTCATTTTAGCTAAATGGAGAGACATTAACGGCGCTTAACTATGTTTAGTGGCTCTGTTAGGGTACCTAACGACATGTTCTAATTGGCTAAGTCAACCAAAATTTATGATTTAATTGAAAGTCAACAAAAATTTTAAGATTAAACTGTTTACAAGTTCATATTTTTTTGCCGAAATTTGAAAGTTGGTGATTTAAATGGGGTGGTTTGCATCATGTGTATCTTTTTATCTTTTTCCTTGCATTCTTGTATCTTTCGAAAATTCTTTGAGTTTTTGTATCCTTTTGTAGGTTCCACATTAAAAAGACCATTTCATCCTTCACAGACAGGAAAAAAAGGGAAGAAAATCAAGACACTCTCTCGGTGGATGGGTGTCACATCCTATCAAAAACTATCCATTCTTTTTATTTTATTTTTCTTTTCCTCTTCATTCTCTTTCTTACTTTTACATTCCTTTCACCCCTTATTTTTTGGACGGTTGATAGGATGCCAGATGTGAGGTTTCCGTCCATGTAGACCGCCGGAATGGAGATATAATCGATCAATATACCGGAATTCAAAAAAAAAATCGGGCTTAATACAGAAATTTCGAGTGGGCAGTCTAGGCTAAGTGTCCACAATATCGGTTATTCGTGGATACTACCACGATCACATCACATACAAGACACTTATCCATGGATGGAAGTAGCCAATCAAAATGTTGTTTTTGGATGGATAGTGGTCCACATCTACTTTATGTCCACAAATTCACAATCATGTGAACTCTTAACTACCTTTTGTTCATCAAAAACGTCTAGCATGTGATATAATTATGGTAGTGTCCGCAAATGGTTGATACATAGTAGGACTCTTGACCACCTTCTATTCATCAGAAGCATCTAGCATGTTATATAATCGTGGTAGTGTCTACGAATAGTCGATATATAGTAAACACAGTTTTTAATATTTTTGATCATACTTTTATGTCCCAGATTCACAATCATGTGAACTCTTGACATTTTCTGTTCATCCAAAGCGTTTAGCATATGATATAATCGTGTTAGTGTCCACGAATAATCGATACATAATAGAACTTTTGACCACCTTATGTTCATCAGATGCGTATAGCATGTGATATGATCGTGGTAGTGTCTACGAATAGTCGATTCATAGTAGAACTCTTGACCACCTTTTGTTCATCAGAAGCGTCTAGCATGTGATATAATCGTGGTAGTGTCCACGAATAGTCGGTACATAGTAAACACTTTTAAATATTTTCGATTGGTCACTTCCTACCTATGGTAAGCATCTTGCATGTGATATGATCTAGTATCCACGAATAGCAGATATTGTGGACATCTAGTCTAAACTGTCCATTCGCAATTTCCGTATTAAGTCCAAATTTTTTTTTAATTCTGGTACATTGACCGATTTAATCTCCATTACGGTGGTCGATATGGCCAGAAACTTCAACCCCGCCATCATATCCACTGTCAAAAAATAAGGGATGAAAATAAAGATAAAGTAGGAAAGAGAGTATATGGAGAAAGGAAAAGAAAAAAAAAACGAATGGATAAAAGTGAAAGGCGTGGACTACCTATCCATCGATGTAGATTTTATGACTCTGAAGGCAAAATAGACTTTCTGACGCCTAAAAAACTGTGAAAGATATAAAAAGCACAAACTTTTGCAAAAATACAATTTTACTATTACTTTCTAAATAGGATATATTGGATGCAATTAATCCGACTTAAATGACTATTTTCTCAAAAAAAAATCATAAAAATTATTATTTATCTCTATTTAAAATGTTATTTTACATTTTTTTCTATGGCTTCTCTTGATAAAACTCAGAGCTTTGTATAATCTATACAAGTTAAACTATAAATATAATATTAAGTGAATTATATATTATCATTACTTACTTATCAAATATAGTTATATGTTTTTATATAAAAATTAATTATTTGTTTAATTTTTTTTTATTTTATAATTATTAAGAAGTAATATATTATTTGAATAGAGTTCCCAAATTTTCAGGTTCAACTCTAGATGTAAGGGAGCATATATAAACCAAGTTAGGCATGTTCGTTTGCGGGTATGGATCGGGTAGTAACGGATACGGGTCGGATCGGGTATTTTGGGTATTAAAAATTAATATCCTTTCGGGTAATTAACGGGTAAAAGTTGGGTACGGATCGGGTAAGGGTCGGATAAGGGTCGGTCGGGTAGTTAAAATCATTACCCATTAATTACCTGAACTCTAAATAGTACGGTAATGTTCGGGTAGTTCGGATACCCAAACTCTTTTAATTTTTTTATAAAAACTTATAATTAAATAACTAATCAAATAACAATAACAACAAAACAAAATAAACTTCTATATCTAACAAGTTACGATAAAAAGGTTAAAAGGATATACGCCTCAATTCATTTTGTTTTCTATGTTTTCACTATTCTTGTTGATCTTGCAAATTCACAAAGAGCCTTGATGAGCCTTCAACCATCAACACTAGCAAACCAAAGATTCAACTCTTAAATCACTCGATCATAGGCCTTGGCTGCTTCCAAGCTTATATCACATCCGCGGCTAGGAAGAAATATATATGCATCATTTTGTGACCACCTAGCCTCTAAGCTCTGGACGTTTGAGCTGCTGTATACTTAGATAACTTCGTACACACAATTTAGGAAACCAAAACGAAGCAAGCCAGTGATTGTGTGTTTACAAAGTCACCATGAGTGTTGCTTGAGTGATAATGTGAATTAAACCAAAAGACCAACGTGAAAACTACAGTCCGATTTTGTTTTTGTTTTTTTCCTTTGGTGATATGACTTGGGGATGTATGATGGTGCGTTACAACTTACAAATGAAAACACCCTCACATGCATCTCACGCTATCATGACATGGTAACTTCCTTACCCTTTGAAGTTTGCTTGCCATTTTTTTTTTGCTTCATTGTATCCCAATTATTGTAGGTTTTTTCACCCTTTAAGATTATCCAGAGGATCAAGAAAAATACTATTAAGCGCAATATTCAAATGTCTCCTTTCGACATGGTTAGTAATTACTAATTAGTCATCATAGTATCAACCAAAAATGTTTAGTCGTAGTATATACATTTTTGTAATACCATTCATACATATGATGATTTATGATTAGTTTAAATTAGTTTATATTTAAATTCTTTCAAGAAATAAAAATTGCTGTACGAACAAATAATTACAAATATGGTGAAGTCTGTCGGCCACGTATGATAAATGGACCAGTGTTTGGTGCAATCGGGCCCATTATTCCCGGTAACTTTTTTTTTTTACTTAGCGTTCATGTCTTGTTGCAGTTTTTACTTGTCACCATTCTTCTGTTTACAGAGAGCGCCGTTCATAAATGCCACAAACTTAAAAATTTTAATCTGTCATGCCACCCAATAATCAACATGCCACTCTGAACATAGAATCCCCAATTTACCCTTAATGAAACTCTAGATTAAACAGAAGGTTTGGTTGAAAGGAATAACTTTTAATTTAAAAATAAAATATAATTAGTAATTAAAAAGAAAAAAAAAACTGTAGCGCAATCATCCCTCTCGATCGATCCCGACAGCTTCATCCTCATCGACGACAAAACAACTTCTCGATACTTCAAATTTCTCTTCTCTCAATCACAGGTTCTCCAAAATTTCGTGATTTTGTTTGGTTTCTTGGGAAAATGTCTCAACTCGATTATTATTGTTATTGTCAATATGGATTGGAGATATGTCTCTGTACAATTGGCCAAAGACTTGTTCGTTGTGAAAGATGGTCGCCTTTTATCAGTTGCGGTCTATCCAATATACAATTGGTGAATTTGGTTGGATCCTCTTGCGACTTAGATGTTTTTGTCTCTTTTGGTTGTGTCTGCAATCCTATCGATTTTTGTGGAGTTTAGACTCTTAAGTACGTGTAGGGCTTTTAAGTTTATAATTCACTGCCTATAAATCTTCTCATCTTATGTCAAAAGTATGTGTCTTTAGCCCTTATATTGACTCATTCTCTTCGTTTTTGGCACTGCTAATCATTTAATGTATTTCTTAATGCGAGGAGAAGATTTGCTCTGTTTTGATTACACGAGAGATTTAGACCGCGTCTTGATATATGAGAGAGATTTGGACCGCCTCTTGGAAGATAACTCTTGGAAGTTTCCTAATTCCTACGTTTGGATGTTTCTTCGTCAACGAGAAGAAGTAGCAGTGATATATGGTTATGACAAAGGAATGGGGATCAACAACACTGCTTACGTGAGCTGAGAGTATTTCTCATGTTCGCTGAGAGTTCTCATGCTGAAGATTAATGTTGTATTAGATCACACAATTTATTTATATATATGCATACTGCATTGATGAATAATATCTCAGCTGAGAGTGATAGATTTCATAATCCAAAGTGAGTTCATACTTTTCTTGTACTAGAGTTTAGATCATATAACATAAATGTTTATATCTTCTCGTATCGTTGGAGCTTAATTACGTGATCTGGTTCTTGAAAATTCCAACGAACGAGTCTTGCTAATCTGTTGTATGCAGCTCTATTGTTGGATTTGTACTACCAAGTTTAACTAGGTACAACTAAAAACATATTTGTATTTATGTGTATATATTTAATAAATATGAAAATGATAAATTAAAGTTTATAAGGATTCAAAAACATGCTGAACTGTAAAAAAACAATTTTAAATCAACAAAACAAGAATTTATCATTTTCATAATATATATTATTGATTTCACATAAAACACTTCTTATAGTATAAGGAAGACTTTGTATATGATCATCCTTTTATGATGCAAAAGAAGTTAAAACTATACTTTCTTACAAAGTTTACTATAAAAACTTCCTAAATGATAATTAATAGAGGAAAAATATGTGTCCAACTACAACACAATAAACTATCGTAAGGTCCAACTACAAATATGTAAAAATCGCCAAAGTACAACTATAAAGAGGAACGTACAACTGTACATCTAGGAACAACTATGTGAAAACGCAATAATTTTTAATATTATAAATAATGTCATGTGTTAAACGTGATTTTAATGTGATTTTTGTTTTTGAATTTCCATCTTTCTCATATTAACAAATTCTTTTCTGATTTTTTTGTTGAAATTTTCTCATTTTAATTTTTGGATTCATCACAATTTCGAAAACAATTGGTATAACTAAGAAGTAAATAGTACAACTGGTATAACTATTTGAATATTTGTTTATAATTGTACTAGTTGGACCACAATTATACCAATTGTAACAGAAATACCTTGAGTTGGACCATAACTAAAATATCAAATTAACATAATTACAAATCTTACAAACATCCAAAAAAACCAACATTGGAGGAAGTACTGACGCTTGTTGTTACTCATTTGGCATAAATAGAGAAGTACAACAGAAGCAAACATGTGAGAATACCAAAAATGAGACCACTGCAAGATGCTGATCTGCCATGTTTAAGCTTTTGGATTTCTACTAAACTATCCAGACGTTGTTTTAAGGCTTTATTTTCCATGCTAAGCATGTCCAGTTGCTGATCCATGTAGTGAATGGCAGATGACATTTCACATCCTTGAGCCTGTTGGAAACATTGATAATACATCTAATTAGAAATAAAGAATAGTTAGTCATATCCTAAAAGATATCAGTCCTCATAAGTCAGAATCAATAGAACATAGATAATACATCTAACTAGAAATAAAGAATAGTATGACACAAACATAAGTAGGATTCGAGATTCTGACAGCCTAAGCCTAAATCAAATTAAAGCTACACAAACGTCTCAATTCTACCAACAATCAAACTCATGTAACAAATAGAGTCAACAACTAGAAAAGCTGAACAAAAAATAAACAAATCTTTTAACCGAATAAGATAACAAGATGCCTAAAAAATCAAATAGATGATCTGTGTAAAACCTATAAACTACACTACCAATAACAGGAGAAGACTGAACAAGAAAAAAACAAAAGTGCGTATACCTCAATTAAAATGCAATGAATTACCTAAACCAGTTTAAAAGACAAACTATCCTTCACAAAATGTAAAATTTTGGTGAAAGTAGGAACATCAATAACTTGGATACTCTGTGTCATATCCAGTTACAAGGCATATCAGGTAAATAAGACCACAAACTACCACCATTGATGTGGATTTTGATCATACAAAATGTAAATCCGTCCAACTGGTACAACTGTGATTGACACAATTCAACCCAACTTCGACACAAGAGAAGATAATTCAAGCTAAGAATCGACGAGGAGCGACAAAAACAATTAAAGGCTCCAATTCAAGCCACGATGAATAACAACAGAGACAATTCGATGAGGATCTCGTGAATTAAACACACAAACATCAAACTAATTCATCATCATCAACAGTTCGAAACTAACCAATATGAAAGGAGGGATCTTACCAAGAAGAAGATTGGGTAGGAGGAAGCCGGCGAGTCTTCGAGTGTCTCGAGTTCAACGGAGAAGGATGCCGGCGAGTGGAATTGACAGTTGAGAAAGGTGAATGGAATGAAATCAACGCCACTTTGAATGGAATCGACGGCGAAATCCAAAGGATGAAGGCGCCATCAAGTGGAATCTCGGAGATGGCTGGATTACCGGAGGATATCGACGAAGAAACTGGGAAGAACGAACTCCAAAAAAATTTCTCCAATTTTAGTTTTGCGATTGATGGTTTTTATTTTCTCTTTTGAGTCGTTTTTACTTATTTTGGGGCGGGTCATCGGAGCATGGATTGAGAAAGGCGGGTCAGTGAATTTGGGGCTGGATCTACAGGTTGGATCGTAAATATGTTAAATGGCTTCAGGTTTTATAGACATTTCATTCTTTTTTTATTTAAAAATAAATTGAAAAGAAAAATAAAAACATAACAATGGCATTAGTGAATTTTTTTCCAATGTTAGTGGCATATATGACATTGATCCGTTTACAGAGAAAACAATTTAAAAATATAAGTTCAATAAGAGGCAAAGGGGTTGAAGAAAATACACTATCGTTTTCTCTTGCTGGTGGAGGAAGGTGCGAGTGAAACTAGAAAACAAGCCAACAAAGATCTGAGCCAGATTTTACTCGGAAAATCTCTCTGTGACCGTCTCGCGACACTCCGGTGTACCGGATTCTGATTCTGGAACGGACATTGCTTCCTTTTCTGCTTCGAGTTGATTCCTCGACTGTAGGAGTTGATTCAGTAAGTTCTATCATACTTTTGATTTGGTTTTGGTATTTGAGTTCTATGAAGTGAGCATCTTCTGGGCATCGTCTCTCGTGATTCTAATTGCGGACAGCCACTTGGATTTTTATTTGAATTTTCCCGGAATCTTAAAGGGCGTGAAACTACATTATCCTGAATCGGTTGGATAATTTTGAAATCGAGTGTAATTTGATATTGATTCCTTTTTGTTTTCAGGGATCCGTATGATATCCACATTGATTGAACTGAGTCTTTGTTTTCTAATGATCTTCTCGCCGGACTTGTCGCTTGGAATTTCTGTATCTCGTATTGCTGCTTCTTGATTTTGGCTGAAAATGAAGATATTTTATGGAGGGCTTCTTGTTGCATCAATGTGTATGTTCATGACGGTGTACAGATATGTCGACTTGAAAACTCCTGTTGAAAAGCCTTACATCACTGCTTCTATTGCCACTCCCAACACCACTCTCCCTCTCGAATGGCTGCGAATTACACTCCCTGACTTCATGAACGAAGCCAGGAATACTCAAGAAGCAATATCCGGCGATGAGATCGTTCTTGTCTCGGGTTTATTTGTTGAACAGAACGTGTCCAAAGAAGAGAGAGAGCCTTTGCTTACATGGAACCGTCTTCAAAGCTTGGTTGATAATGCACAGAGCTTAGCAAATGGAGTGGATGCTATTAAGGAAGGATGCATTGTTTGGGAGAGCCTTGTGTCAGCTGTTGAAGCCAAGAAACTAGCTGATGCAAGCAAAAACCAAACTAGGAAAGGAAAAGAGGAGCTTTGTCCTCAGTTTCTTAGCAAAATGAATGCTACTGAAGCTGATGGAAGTAGTCTCAAGTTGAAAATTCCTTGTGGTCTGACTCAAGGTTCCTCCATCACAGTTATTGGCATCCCAGATGGTCTTGTTGGTAGTTTCCGGATTGATCTAACAGGACAACCGCTTCCAGGGGAGCCTGATCCACCCATTATTGTACATTACAACGTTAGGCTCCTTGGAGACAAGTCGACTGAAGATCCTGTTATTGTCCAAAACAGCTGGACGGCTACACGTGATTGGGGCCCTGAGGAACGCTGTCCAAACCTTGATCCTGATTTGAATAAGAAAGTGGATGACTTGGATCAATGCGACAAGGTGGTGGGTAGAGAAGTAAACCGAACTTCTTCGGCTAGCTTGCAGTCCAACACTTCAAGGGGGATTCAAGTAGCTAGGGAAACATCTAAACATGAAAGATACTTTCCTTTTAAGCAAGGTTTCTTATCGGTTGCTACACTTAGGGTGGGAACTGAAGGAATGCAGATGACCGTTGATGGGAAACATATAACCTCTTTTGCTTTCCGTGATGTAATAGCATCATCACACTTCCTTTATAATTTACTGCCCTTAACAAATTTTTGGCATTAAATGTTTAGATTCTTATGTGGATTCTTAATCTTTCGTGCAGACTCTGGAGCCATGGCTTGTTAGTGAAGTACGGATTACGGGTGATTTGAAGTTACTATCTATTCTTGCCAGCGGTTTACCCACATCAGAAGAATCAGAGCATGTTGTTGATCTAGAGGCACTGAAGGCACCTCCCCTTTCACCATTAAGGCCATTAGATCTTGTTATTGGCGTTTTCTCCACGGCAAACAATTTTAAACGACGGATGGCTGTGAGAAGAACATGGATGCAATATGATGATGTAAGATCTGGAAGAGTTGCAGTGCGCTTTTTTGTTGGACTTGTAAGCTTTCTCCCTCTTTGAAATCATCAGGTGTATATTGGTGCCTCTTAGTTCTTAATCATGATTTTGTTTTCTCTATGGGTGATAATGCAGCACAAAAGTCCTATTGTTAACCTGGAACTATGGAATGAGGCTCGGACTTACGGTGATGTTCAGTTAATGCCCTTTGTTGATTACTACAGTCTCATCAGTTGGAAAACACTGGCAATCTGCATTTTCGGGGTAAGAACTGTCTCTGTCATGTCTCTTCCTTAACAAGATTGAGTAGTCTTTACAATTTTGCCTCACCAACGACATATCTTGAACAGACAGAGGTTGACTCAGCCAATTTTATCATGAAAACGGATGATGATGCCTTTGTTCGTGTTGATGAAGTATTACTTTCTTTATCAATGACCAACAACACGCGGGGGTTGTTATATGGACTGATCAATTCCGACTCTCAACCAATCCGAAACCCTGATAGCAAATGGTACATCAGTTTTGAGGTACAACACAATCTGACATGGTGAATTCATGATTGCCGATTTCATTTGACCAAGTTTCAACTCAAAAACAGGAATGGCCAGAAGAGAAATATCCACCATGGGCGCATGGTCCAGGCTACATTGTGTCCCGAGACATAGCAGAATCTGTGAGCAAGCTTTTCAAAGAAGGAAATTTAAAGGTACTACTGCTCTTATGCTAAGTCTTTTTAATCGCATGTTCGGATTTACATAGAATGGATTAGTGAAGTTTCGAAATCGTAAATAGATGTTTAAGCTAGAAGACGTGGCGATGGGTATATGGATCGCTGAACTGAGGAAACATGGAGTCGAGCCTCATTACGAGAATGATGGAAGGATCATTAGTGATGGATGCAAAGACGGTTATGTGGTTGCTCATTACCAAAGCCCTGCCGAAATGACTTGCCTCTGGCGTAAATACCAAGAAACCAAACGGTCTCTTTGCTGCCGCGGTTGGTAAAGCTCAAAAACGCAAAACGCACATTTTTCTCACCTTGCGTTTTGGTTCACAGGTACAGAAAGAGAATATGGTTTTTATCTGTTAATTCTTTGTTGTAAAACATCTGATTTGGTTTGTTAGCATAAAGTATATTAGATATGTAGTTTCAGTAGGATGGTGTAAAATTTGTTCTGATCTCTTTTTATTCGAGGGGTGGTATAGAGTCATAGGAGCATATTATACTGTATATTTTACACATATAAATAAATTGTTAATGCGTAGTATACACATGTGGGACGTGTACTCCATTTCAGAGTGACACGTCTCACATCAAGTAATGATTCGAAACTATTGCTGGAACCTGTTGGTCAGCTCTTATCCACCGTGCATTCAACTGACGAATGATAAAGTTCAGTCTAAGCAAAAAAGTCAGCAAGTGTGACAGGTTGTATCTGCTAATGGATAAACATGCGATAAGATCAATCATTGTCATTCATAATTATTGAGAAAAAAGGCTGCCAGGTTTAATAATTTCTAGATCTTTCCACAGCTTTCAGCTGCACTTCTTAAATCGTCAAAGGCCATCTACTCGATCGATTAGGATCTATTCTTTTGTTTCCGATGGCGACAGAACAAGAAGCCGGAGTTGGAAGAGAGACTTCCTCTGTTTCCGGAAGATTTCCAAACAACAGAGATTTATACCTCTTCTTGCCTTTCCTCTTAGGCTTCTCTGATCAACAATCACCACAAGGAGACGATGATGTTGCTTCGACGCGTGAGAGAATCATTCTGGTCAACCCTTTTACACAAGGAATGATCGTCCTCGGGGAGTCATCGGGATTGAATCCTATGCTTCGCGACTTACTTGAATCACGTCAGGAAGGTCATCCTCCAGCGTCCAAAGCTTCAATCGATGCTATGCCGGTCGTTTGTGTCGACGGCTGCGATGGAGAGTGTGTGATCTGTTTAGAGGAATGGAAGGTGGAGGAGACGGTGAAGGAGATGCCGTGTAAGCATCGGTTTCATGGAGGATGCATTGAGAAATGGTTAGGGTTTCATGGGTCATGTCCTGTCTGTAGGTACGAGATGCCTGTTGATGGAGATGAGGTTGTGAAGAAAAGTAATGATGGCAGAGAGATTTGGGTTAGGTTTAGTTTCGGTGGTGGTCGGAGAGTTAGAGATTCTTCTGGTCAGGACGGTGGTGATGGTAACACTGATATATCTGGTGGGACAAGACCCGTTGTTGAGTCCGAGAGTTAGGGTTACAGAAGAAACTTGTGCCATTTTGTTTTTTGGTTCTTGAATTTATGTATATAAAGGTAAGAATTTTCAAGAACCTTTTTCAAAATTTCCCACTGCAAGACTTCTTTCAGGACAAGTCCAGTGAAATCCTAATCGTTTCTCTCCATGATATGAGCAAATCTTACTATTTTTTCACATCGATGCCTAGGCCTGAACAGTTCGGATCGGGGGTATTCCGATCCGACCCGACCCTTATTCAACCCGAATTACTCTCCCTTGTCCAAACTGGATATTGAAATTACCCGTTTGAGTAGTGAAATTTTTTTTTAGTGGGTAAGGGTACGGGTCGGGTATTACCCGAAATACCTAAAATATCCGTTCGAATAATTAAAATTATAAATTTTTATTAAATTATATAAATATAAATAAAATTATATAATGAATAAAAGTTTACTTATTGACGCAAGCGGCTGCGGCTACGGCTTGCGGCTACGGTTGCGGCCAAACGTAACAATTCTTGTTCGTTTGACAGACGCGCGTCTGGCCGCAGCCGCAGCCGCAGACCTGTTCGTTTATTAGACGCGAGTTTTTCTGTAGACGCAGACGCAGACGCAAGCAAATCCAGACGCAGACGCTGAATTTTCTTGCGGTCAAAAATTTCGGCCGCTGGCCACAGCGTTTAGACGCAGCCGCAGGAGACTGCGTCTCTCAAACGAACAAAGTTTAGACGCAGCCGCAGCCACAGGAAGCCTGCGGCTGACAAACGAACAGGGCCTTATTTTATTTTGTTATTATTGTTATTTGATTAGTTTATTTAATTATAAGTTTCTATAAAAAAAATTAAAAGAGTTCGGGTATTCGAAATATTCGAACATTATCCGTACTATTTAGAGTTCGGATAATTAATGGGTAATGGTTCTAACTACCCGACCGATCCTTACCCGATTCTTACCCGACCCGTACCCGATTCTTACCCGTTAATTATCCGAACGGGTATTAATTTTTAATATCCAAAATACTCGATTCGACTCGTACCCGTCACTATCCGATCCGTACGCGCAAACGCTCAGGCCTATCGATGCCATATAAATACATCTTATTAAAAAAAGAACTCGGGTTTCTTGAAAACCAAATCCTATTTGTTGGACTTGGAACACGTTTCCATGTCCTTGAAATTATTCAAACTCAGTCCCAAGTCGTCACCGTCTTGACCCCTAAAGCCTCTCTTCCGAGTAGGTTGTTCCACGCAAACGACATCGCTCCACCTTATCTTCCGCTCCTTCACTTCCTCTGGTTTGATTTCTGTCAACCTTATCTCGTTCGATCTCTTCGTAATGTTCATAAAATTGAAATCTGTTTTTGCTTCTGAGCTCTCTGATGATGACAGCGAGCTTTCAACTGAACTTCTCGAGTGTCTAACCTCTGTTTTCTGGTATCTTGGGTCCCAAGAAACCTTCTTCCTGTTCAATCTCTCCTTCATCTTGTTGCGTTAGCTCCGAAAAAGAAGAACTGAGACCGCTTCTATTCTCCATTGATACTACTCCACAGAAGTCGGATCTCAGAAAGTCCATACTGAGATTCGAAGATGTATAACCGGAGAGGCTTTCTTGGGCTTTCATTAACACTGAAAGTAAATATTTCCCCTGTGCCTCTATCCTCACCTGTAACTGCCTCTGCACCTAAAACAAAAGCAGAAACGCTCAAAGTTTCTACAGCAAGAAAGCTCTCATTATACACATTGTGATTCATTTAGAGGAATAATGTTATTTACTTCGATTTGTTCGAGAAGCTTCTTCTGGACATTCAATTGTATTTCTATCGACTCCTTGATATGCAAGTTTCTGCTTTTATGAAAAATGAAAAAATGAAGTTGATAAGGCTGAAACCTAGCTATGAAAACAGAATAGTATTTATTTTATGATGATCATTACTTGTTAGGTCGGTCATCTTTGTCTAGTTGATCTCCGAAATCTTTTTGACTCTGACATTCTTGGGGTTTTGCTGCAGAAGAAACGAACATAAGAAAACAAAATACAATCAACAACTAAGGATCAGGATAGACCAAACCCACATAATCTGTAGTCTTTGGACTTTGAACAAATCTAAAGATTAACAGATAAAACATCATTAGTAATCAAAGAATTTCTAACCATCTTGTTTGTTACCAACGGATCTCTCGCTTATCCCGTGCCGATATTTCTGAAGAGTAAAAAGAAATAGAACAAGAATCAACCAATTTACAGTGTGTAAATTGCAAGAAATTAAGTTTAAAAAAAAAAGAAAAAGAGCGGTTGAGGTAGTCCAAGTGGTAGAAGGGTCCGAGGTGGCTAACACCATCCGGGTTCGACTCCAGGCGGAAACAAAAATGCCTCCTCTGCTCACAACGCGGGCACTGGGCCTAAGGCCCAGGGAAAACCCTCCCAGGTGAAGCTGGCCTGCGGCCTGACTGGGCCCAGAGAGATTAGTCTGGACCTCGGTCTGGGATCCTCCCTGGATTAACCAAAAAAAAAAAAAAAAAAAGAAAAATCAATGAGTTTGTCAAAGGACCTGTAAATGACTCTTGAGATGGTACAAAGTAAGCTCAGGAATCTCCATAATCCTTATCAAACCCTTAGGCGTCGCCTCTAAAACCACTCAGAACAAAACCAATAAAGAAATAAGACCTAACTAACCACACAAACTTGATTCCTTGATAAGGTTTCAAAAAGACACAGGGACTTAAAAACAGAACTGTTTGGTCCGCCGAGTTGATTAACGGCGTCGATGAATCTGTGATGAAGCTCATAACTCCATCTCAATCTCGGTTTTGATTCCTTTGCCTTGTGATTCTTATATTATCCATGTTCTGTTAGAACAATCAAGAATGGTTCCAGAAAAAGAGAGGAAAAAGGGTTTTGTTTAAAAGATTATTGAGTTTTTTGGCACAGATGTGGAGATATATTTTACATAGTTGTTGGAGTATTCTTCTCTTAATATTTGTTCTTTATAAATCTTATTCTAACACCATATCTGGAAACATGAGTGGGGTTCAGTTGGAGAAGGGAATATATGCTCTCTTGACCCTTTCCTCTCTCTTTTTCTTTTCTTTTATTTATTTTCGGATTTTATTTTGACTTTTGTTTCCCTTTCCTCGAATGCCTCCGGATTTTACACCGCTCTTTGAATTTCCTTTTCTTTAGTTTTTTTTTGGAATTTTTGTGTAACTTTTTCTTCTTTGACTTGAAGTGGTTAGAGAGAATCTCTGAGACCACCTCCATCGGAGGTTCATAGGAGAGGGTTCTAAAAAATAATAATAATATAATATTATAAAATTGGAGAGAGAAGGGGAAGTTCTAAGGAGGGCTTCTTATTTGAGCAATTTTTAGATACTGGGTTCGCCACGTGGCGCGACCCGGTTAATTATTTTTTTTATTTTTATTTTTTTAATTTTTTTTTCTCCAACTAAAAATAAAAATAAAAAGTTAACTAAGAACCCCCAAAAGGGGTTCACCAATGGGCATGCTCTGATGCCCCGAGATCAGACAAAGTTTGTACACTTATTAGGTTATGGTCTTTACACGACATCTCTCCTAATGGACGGTTAGTTATCGTGTATCACACTTCTACTCATCTCAACCAAATAATATTGTATGGATACGATCTCGAAATAGGTTAAGAATATAAAAAACATAAAATATACATTATCATAAATATAATAATAAATAAATATTTTAATATAATTTTTGTTGTAAATTTTTTATGGCTTTATATAATTTAGGATTTAAGATTTAGATTTTATTATTTAGGGTTTAGTATTTAGAAGGTAGGGTTTATGGTTATTCTTCATTTAGTTTTTATCTTTTTAATAAATGTTATTTTAGTTCTTTTTTCTTTATCTTTATATTTGTGACAATGTATATTTTGTACTATTTTTGCGATTTGTCATAACAATATTTATTTACGTACACCAAACTCATCGAGTTCGACTTGAAAGCTTTTACATCGTCTTTTTCTAAACATCGTTTAACATTTGAGGCAATTATATGGAAGCTTTTTTTCATCGGAAGATATACTTTTATAAAGAAAACCAGAACAGAGCATTACAATATACAAGAAGAAACCTTAGCCACAACGAGCTCGAAGGAATTCAACCTCCCCCCTTATATACCCTATGTGCATAGAAAAACCAATGCCTTAAGGCGCCGCTAGCGGGGTTTCTCGCCACCAGCCTCCGATGGGACCGCCGCTTCCGCTAGAGCACCCATCATCTGCCCCTGATCCATCGACGGCTCAACCTATTGCGCTTCCTTGGATCTCAGCCGTCACAAACAGTGCAGGTTTAGGGCTGAATCCTGTGTTTCAGGTAGAGAATGGAATTGCCACAGTCACGATTCCTGAAGAGTTACTAGTGAATGCCGAGCCTCTGTGGGGTAATTTCGTTTTAGGTTTCTTCATTGGGGAAGCGCCTCACATAGGCAAGATTCATGCCACCATTACCAGACTGGTCAATCACCGGAGTTAAAACTCGTTTTGATGTTCAGTTTATTGGCAAGAACAAGATTCTAGTCAGGATTGATAATGCTCAGATCCGATCGCGTGTTGTGAAGCGTAAGTATTGGCACATTTCTGATATCCTGTTGGTGGTCGCAGATTGGAACCCGGAAACTGCTCAAAACCCGCCAGACTTGTCTGCTATACCTATGTGGATTGACTTGAAATCGGTGCCCAGTCATCTTTTCTCTCAGATGGGGCTCAAATTTCTTTCAAGTATTGCAGGAAAGTTTGTCAAACTGCATCCGAACACCGAGCGATGTATTGTCCTGGATTTTGCTAGAGCATTGGTCGAAGTTGATCTTCGGAAGCCACTGATTGAGCACATCAGGTTTACGGATGAGCTAGGCAAGCTGGTTGATGTTGAAGTCCTCTATCTGTGGTTGCCACCAAGATGTTTAACCTGTCACCGATGGGGGCATCTCACTCGTGACTGTCATGAGGAGATTTCTCTTCTCCGAAGGGAGGCTCCGCAGACCAGGGAAACAAATTTCAAAGATACAGAAGAGACAGTTTCTGACCTGACTATAGGTGTTAATACATCTACTGTTACAGAACAGGATCCTCAGGAAGTTGTTGCTAGTTTAATAGGTGAACTGGAGAAGTTTCCAGTAACTATTTAACAGTTCCAGGTTGCTTCGGGTGACCCTCCCAGAGATGGTTTCGCAGCTGATGCACTTGACACGGGTTTGTCGACAAATGTGAGAGCCACAGAGAACTGGACTACAGTTCCGATCAACATGGCTTCTTCATCAGCACAGTCGGTGTAACGCCCCTTTCCCATTCTCCGCTGACCGTCGAGCTGACCGGTCAACAATCAAACAAGAACATGACCGATCGAACCCGAGCAAGTCGAATGGAAAAAGTTCGCCACAGGACGAAGCCAAAGTTAGTTCGGTTTGAGACAAATGGCTCGCACCAATCTATCTTCGACTCCGCTATCCTCATATTCATAGTACAAGCAGTACTACTTGCACTACTTCAACGAGTTGTGTCGGTTCGGACTTAAACCTCATATCAGGGAAACAGTTTCATTTTTTAAGTAATCAAACGTTGAATACAACGTTCAACGGGTTTTACAAACAATCATCAATATAATATATAAACATCAAATCAATCAAATACAAGCATAAAGAAAATAGCGCAGCTGCCGAACCGAAAATAAAACATCCAAAAATAACGAATCAAAATCACGTCACAAGCAACCCGAAGCTACACCGAGGACCTCCCACGTCCGTCGCTGCTAACCTGAAAACACAAAAAGAGTCTAATGAGCAATCTAAGATTACCCAGTGAATCGGCTCCCCACTAATGGCTTCTATTCTATCTAACTCTACAATCCCCGCCCCGAAACCCCAAAATAACAATCAACAAGAAATAAATGGTCAATCACGCGCTACCACGGCGTAATAAACCCACACACAAGCAATAGCCAAGATAAGTGAGAGAGTTAAAGAAATCGAAGGCACTGCGGCACATGTCCTCGATTGGACTCGATCTATCTACGCGCAACGAAAGGAAGATAAATAACAACACTGGGCCCTACGATCTCGGTAACTTCCACGGGTTCACATCGTCGCCTATATGGCAACTAACCCTCGACTCCTATACGTGCTCATGAGGACTCACGCATAGGACACCGTTCTCTGTCCATCGATACGCGGTGACTCTGACTACCCCTAGATAGCCCGAGTTTCCATGCAGTCCGGCCCTAGGATATGACCCCGTATTCTCCGGACCGCACACCTACCGGCGTCACCCGATAGGTTAACACCATAACCAGAACCACCATGGCCCGGTTAGGTCAAACCCGAGGATCCAATCGGGTCGGAAGTACCGGAACGTAACAAAATAACCTAGGCTTGCGGAATCTAACGCACCCTAGCGTCCTAGTGCAGAAATATAAACACGCAGACTCGCTGAGACTCTAGCACAGATCACGCAATCAATAACAACAATAATAGTCTCAACTATTCCGCAAGCCTCTACACTACCCAACTCACCGCTCTGACTAGGTAAGATACCTAGTCAGCACCACTAACTTACCCGGTCCCAAGACCGGAGTAAGTGTCCGCAATGACTACCAGGCCCAACACCGAGCAGTCTAATCACCTGCACAGAAACTCACAACCACAATAACAACACAGAACACGCAACACAGTCAGACACACAATTACCACTTAACAAGTCTATTCGAGTTCTAAATCTTTTACTTTATCCTCGCCCGCTACCTTGGGTTAGCGGATTGCTAACCCGTAGACGGCTCACGACACGCGTTCTTTCTTAATCCATCCTAAGTATCTTTTAATCACATTCTCGATCTATCGGTTTAGAGTTTGTTAACTTACTAACTCCCCGACATATCATTATCATTTACTTAGTTCATTACCCAGGCCCGCTTCTTAGTCTAATTCCCAATCCCGTTATTATATTCTATACATTTGTTAAAGTTTAACTCACGTTTTATTATTGTCTTAATTTCCCGATTATAGTTCATTAATATTCGTTCTGATACTTATAAATATAAATATATATACATAGAATACGCTTTACTAACAACCTAGCGGCACGGAATCGGTTATCCTTTTTAATTCTAAACCCTAATCAGGTGTAATTGGTTTCCTCCGGTTAATTATTAAATGTCCAATTAATTTCATATTTACCAATTAATTAATCACGGGTCAACGTCCTAGAGACTACAGTTTAGTGGTTTCCCGGTTTAGTTAAGATTATGCGTTTTCGAGCCGACTCACAGAATAGTTACGGAATGACGGATTTGGCGCGGATGAGGATTCCCGAACCACCGAACCCTCCTGAACCACAAAATCACAAAATCAGTCAATCTCGGATTAGCTAAACCGTCCCAACACCTTAACCAACCGGTTTGACTAAACTTTGTTTAGGGTTAAACCGTTGACCGGCTCACACCCCGTTGACCCGGTTCAATCAAACCCTAACCCAAATTCCAATTCAATTCAACTCAACCCACTGAACCGGTAACTCAACCCAATTCACCCCCAATTGAACCGGTTTGACTAAACCGGTTGAGATTGGACCATTGACCGGTTCATCTCATTTTGACCCGGTTTAGTCAACCCTTAAACCAAGCCCAATTCCAGATTGAATCATACCAAAAGATCCCCTGAAGAACCGGTTTTGATTTGGCGGCGGAAGAGCTTTACCGGCGGCGACTCTCCGGCGTTGACTCCGGCGAAGAAGAATTGACCGGCGGCGGCGAGGGCTTTTCCGGCGGTTTCTAGCGGCCAACCACCTATCAATCTGATCACCAACACCAGATCTACTCAATACCAATCTCAAAATAGCTAAAAAACATTGATGAAAAGATGGAATCCTACAAACCCTAGGAAGGCGGTTGCTCACGGCGGCTTTCCGGCGTCCTCCGGCGACTCCAACGGTGGCGACCGGCTGGAAAGGGTAGAGGAGATCAAGATGGAGCCATAGGGCTTTGCAGAACCAGATTTGAGTTTCTAGAATGAAAGTTATGGGATTTCTTGCAACACAAGACTTGAAGAACAAAGCTAGGGTTCTTGGTCTTTGGTTGAAGATTCAAAGCACATGCATGAGTTTTCTGGGCAAATCTTGCATGCTGTTGAGTGATATAGAGAGAGAGAAGGCCGAGAGTGAGAGAGAGGATTTGGTGGTGGAGAAGAAGAATTTGAGCTTACTTCTTCCTCAAGGTAAGATGAACATGAGGGGTTTTTTGTGAGGAATTCTCAAGAACTTCAAGAACATCAAACAAGGATTATTGTTTCTGGAAAAAGAGTGTGTAAGAGCTTCAGAGAGTGTTCGTGGGAGAGAGATTAGAGAGGGAGAGAATTAGATTAAATGAATGACAAGATGCTTACTTGCACAAACAAAATGATTCAATGCATTTGCTCATGCATGCATGCAAGGGAGAGAGGTGGCGGTTTGGGGAAGAGACAGGTGTCTCTCTGGCATCATTATGCTGTCTAACAACATCATTAACCCACACACAAAAGCCACCAATCACACAAACTTCCGAGGCTCGGTTTTACGATTTCTTGGTTTAATATTTTAGAATGGTTCCGGATAATCCTATAAATTCCCAAACCTTCCGAATAAGATTCTTTATGCTATTTTATGAATTTAGCATTTTGAATCACTACATTCGGGCTTACGTAGCTCTAGATATGAATTTCCGAAGTTTCGTCGGTTTAGTCGGTTTCCGTCCCGACAAGCCGTAAAACTCGTTTTCGCTCCGATTCTTCCACTTCCGATCTTGTAAACATTCATTATGTTAAATCATAAGAATATTTGGCCCGTCTCGGTTTCCGTCTCGAATTTTGGTAAAATTACCATTTTACCCCTGACTTAGGTAAAATGACGGTTTTACCCTCGGTTGACTTTCTGCTGCCCGTTGACCGTATTTTTGATACGGGGTATCACATTCTTCCCCACTTACAGGAATTCGGTCCCCGAATTCTTCGTCACTTACAGACGTCAAATCGGTTCCGATTCCGATGGGCTGCTTTACCAACTCGTTCTGACGTTTCCCCACTTTGCTTCGACTTCCACATTTCTCGGACGACATCCTTCCCTCCTTTTCCTGGGACACTCTTCAAGAATTTGATCATCGGCTTCCTTCTCCATGACTCCAACATCGGCGTTCCTCCTTCCAAATCTTTTCGCTAACTCCTCATGCGCCCCGGCTCCTTTCCGTCACTCGCGATGGCGGCTGCACTCTCGTTGATGACACTCCCACTATTCTGCGGTCCGGCGCACTCAACTAGCAACATCTCGACACTTTAACTTGGTTTCAGGTTCGGGTTCAGATTCACATCGCTTTCGCACTTTATCCCCGATATCACTTTCCCATAGAAATATGGTTACTTAATCACGTACCCTACGGTCTCTCGTGATTAAATAACAATACCCTATAAGTCCGTTCTCTCGTGAATCGACGGTTGAACTCAACCGTCCGCAAGTCAGCTCGAAACTTGAAATATAAGCAAAATAAACTTATGACTTAGCTTTCTATCAAGATCAAAGGAAAACGATCAATCACTACTCACACATTCAAACGGTTAGCAATCTAATGGTCACTACGACCCAAAACGATCCATCTATCAAACCCACGCTTGCTAACACTACGCGATCTACCGCACAACAAAACAATCAATCAATCAAGCAAGAAATAAACAAGCAATCTACTGCACACAAAATCACGCAATCTAGTGATCGGCCGGATGCGTTGTCAATCCGGGTTGAGGTCATGATGAACGGTCGTCAGTTCTGCCCATCATTTAGTTTCACACAGTAAACCATTTGCTTTCCGAACCGTCTCAATCATGCAAATAGTTACTATGTTACTATAAACGATTAGCCGAACACTCTGCATCCACCATATACATAAAACGATATTTCATACATAATAAAGTTTTTAGTACACGGTTAAGATCAGAGTTCCTACATAAAGCCGTCATCATATACCAAAAACCCATACGACGCCGCTGCACAACAAAAATCAAAGACGACACGCAAGTCGCCTATCCGCCGATCTATCTACAAGTCAAAATAAAGTTAGTGCCCCCAACTTACCTGGCCTAACTACCCATACCCTATCCTAACGCCTCCAGTAAGACCAGAATGCCCCACAACACTGGCAATACGGCTCACTGGAGTATCCACTGGCAGGCGCGCCAGGTGGGTGTGGTGTGTGTGCATCTCGAGACGGTGCTCCAACGTGCGGGGGCCCGGCTATCGGACAGAGGTAAGCGTCGTGACCTGCGCGGCCACAAACTGAACAGACTGAAGGAGCTACTGGGTACGGTCCTCGATAACAAGCGGCTGCCGAATGTCCATAACCTCCACACAACTGGCACGGCGAAGTCGGCGCTGATGGGGGATCCATGAAACAATCTGAGGCAAGATGACCCGGACCTCCACATAACTGGCACCTCCTCACTAGCTCGGGCTGCGGCGACTGAACGATCGGCATCTGGATCATAGAGAACTGTCTGGCGGGCGGCGAACTAGGCTCGGAGTCTCTGCGGCTGGGTCCGGCTCCCCAACCTCCGGGTGCTGCTGCTGGATACGGCTCACCATCTGGCATATACAGTCCTGCTCTGGCGACTGGGCAAGTCATCTCTCCATGGTCCTCCTGACCACATAACGGACAGTGGCCTGGTAAAGGTAGTGACTGATAGGGCTCCCGGAGACGCGGGTCAACGGATCGCGGACACCACCGCAGATGAAAATCTCGTACTCCACATCCACTACAAGCTCGGCTCTCAGGTACAACCGGTGGGGCCTCTACTGCCTCGACTGGTGGCGTCACTGCCTCAAACTCCGACCCAGAAGATCCTGATGACATCTCAAGGTCCAACGGGGTACGGGGAGATCCTGGTCCAACCTGCTGCGCCAAGATATCCTCTAACACCGCTACCTGCTCCCCTACCAGCTGCTCCCACTGCTGATGCTGCTCAGGGTCCACTGGCTCCATATCAAGATCAAAACCGAACGGTAACGGGTCCATCAGATAATCCTCCATACCAAGCAGCGGTGGAAACTCTGGTGCCTCAAGAGGTGGCACCTGGTACATCGGTGGCGCATCTGTCGCTGCGAGAATCTGCGGCACGTCCGGCTCTGGCCACTGTGGCGGCAACTGGAACTCCTCATCTGCTCCACCCAGAAATCCCATCATGACAGCAAAAGGGTCTCGGCTACCTGCATCATCTAACATCGCTGGCGGTAACGGGTCTGGAAGAGGCGCCCAATCTACCTGCGCCGCTCTCGCACCCTGCATCTCTCGTAACGGAACGGGCGGCTGATCCGCTGTATGGGATCCCTGCGTGTGACCTGGCGATGCTGGGTACCCCTGGAACTGAACTACCTGTCCCTCCTCAGAACCAACTGATCCCTGCTGACTCATCCTGCTCGACTGTACTGCTCCGTATACACACACACACCCAACCACTCTGCCCGGGACACGCTGCTGTAAGACTGCAATCAAAAACATAAACGAGTTAGTACGAATAATATAAAAATTCTACTTTCCCATCCCAACCACGGATTTAACGGACGCGGCTCGGTTTCTTAATGATTGCTTGTGTGACACATTTGACTCGATAAAACACGGAAAACACTCAAAAATGAAATGTTTCGAAACCCATGCAGAACCATGCTCTGATACCACCTTTCTGTAACGCCCCTTTCCCATTCTCCGCTGACCGTCGAGCTGACCGGTCAACAATCAAACAAGAACATGACCGATCGAACCCGAGCAAGTCGAATGGAAAAAGTTCGCCACAGGACGAAGCCAAAGTTAGTTCGGTTTGAGACAAATGGCTCGCACCAATCTATCTTCGACTCCGCTATCCTCGTATTCATAGTACAAGCAGTACTACTTGCACTACTTCAACGAGTTGTGTCGGTTCGGACTTAAACCTCATATCAGGGAAACAATTTTATTTTTTAAGTAATCAAACGTTGAATACAACGTTCAACGGGTTTTACAAACAATCATCAATATAATATATAAACATCAAATCAATCAAATACAAGCATAAAGAAAATAGCGCAGCTGCCGAACCGAAAATAAAACATCCAAAAATAACGAATCAAAATCACGTCACAAGCAACCCGAAGCTACACCGAGGACCTCCCACGTCCGTCGCTGCTAACCTGAAAACACAAAAGAGTCTAATGAGCAATCTAAGATTACCCAGTGAATCGGCTCCCCACTAATGGCTTCTATTCTATCTAACTCTACAATCCCCGCCCCGAAACCCCAAAATAACAATCAACAAGAAATAAATGGTCAATCACGCGCTACCACGGCGTAATAAACCCACACACAAGCAATAGCCAAGATAAGTGAGAGAGTTAAAGAAATCGAAGGCACTGCGGCACATGTCCTCGATTGGACTCGATCTATCTACGCGCAACGAAAGGAAGATAAATAACAACACTGGGCCCTACGATCTCGGTAACTTCCACGGGTTCACATCGTCGCCTATATGGCAACTAACCCTCGACTCCTATACGTGCTCATGAGGACTCACGCATAGGACACCGTTCTCTGTCCATCGATACGCGGTGACTCTGACTACCCCTAGATAGCCCGAGTTTCCATGCAGTCCGGCCCTAGGACATGACCCCGTATTCTCCGGACCGCACACCTACCGGCGTCACCCGATAGGTTAACACCATAACCAGAACCACCATGGCCCGGTTAGGTCAAACCCGAGGATCCAATCGGGTCGGAAGTACCGGAACGTAACAAAATAACCTAGGCTTGCGGAATCTAACGCACCCTAGCGTCCTAGTGCAGAAATATAAACACGCAGACTCGCTGAGACTCTAGCACAGATCACGCAATCAATAACAACAATAATAGTCCCAACTATTCCGCAAGCCTCTACACTACCCAACTCACCGCTCTGACTAGGTAAGATACCTAGTCAGCACCACTAACTTACCCGGTCCCAAGACCGGAGTAAGTGTCCGCAATGACTACCCGGCCCAACACCGAGCAGTCTAATCACCTGCACAGAAACTCACAACCACAATAACAACACAGAACACGCAACACAGTCAGACACACAATTACCACTGAACAAGTCTATTCGAGTTCTAAATCTTTTACTTTATCCTCGCCTGCTACCTTGGGTTAGCGGATTGCTAACCCGTAGACGGCTCACGACACGCGTTCTTTCTTAATCCATCCTAAGTATCTTTTAATCACATTCTCGATCTGTCGGTTTAGAGTTTGTAAACTTACTAACTCCCCGACATATCATTATCATTTACTTAGTTCATTACCCAGACCCGCTTCTTAGTCTAATTCCCAATCCCGTTATTATATTCTATACATTTGTTAAAGTTTAACTCACGTTTTATTATTGTCTTAATTTCCCGATTATAGTTCATTAATATTCGTTCTGATACTTATAAATATAAATATATATACATAGAATACGCTTTACTAACAACCTAGCGGCACGGAATCGGTTATCCTTTTTAATTCTAAACCCTAATCAGGTGTAATTGGTTTCCTCCGGTTAATTATTAAATGTCCAATTAATTTCATATTTACCAATTAATTAATCACGGGTCAACGTCCTAGAGACTACAGTTTAGTGGTTTCCCGGTTTAGTTAAGATTATGCGTTTTCGAGCCGACTCACAGAATAGTTACGGAATGACGGATTTGGCGCGGATGAGGATTCCCGAACCACCGAACCCTCCTGAACCACAAAATCACAAAATCAGTCAATCTCGGATTAGCTAAACCGTCCCAACACCTTAACCAACCGGTTTGACTAAACCGGTTTAGGGTTAAACCGTTGACCGGCTCACACCCCGTTGACCCGGTTCAATCAAACCCTAACCCAAATTCCAATTCAATTCAACTCAACCCACTGAACCGGTAACCCAACCCAATTCACCCCCAATTGAACCGGTTTGACTAAACCGGTTGAGATTGGACCATTGACCGGTTCATCTCATTTTGACCCGGTTTAGTCAACCCTTAAACCAAGCCCAATTCCAGATTGAATCATACCAAAAGATCCCTTGAAGAACCGGTTTTGATTTGGCGGCGGAAGAGCTTTACCGGCGGCGACTCTCCGGCGTTGACTCCGGCGAAGAAGCGTTGACCGGCGGCGGCGAGGGCTTTTCCGGCGGTTTCTAGCGGCCAACCACCTATCAATCTGATCACCAACACCAGATCTACTCAATACCAATCTCAAAATAGCTAAAAAACATTGATGAAAAGATGGAATCCTACAAACCCTAGGAAGGCGGTTGCTCACGGCGGCTTTCCGGCGTCCTCCGGCGACTCCAACGGTGGCGACCGGCTGGAAAAGGTAGAGGAGATCAAGATGGAGCCATAGGGCTTTGCAGAACCAGATTTGAGTTTCTAGAATGAAAGTTATGGGATTTCTTGCAACACAAGACTTGAAGAACAAAGCTAGGGTTCTTGGTCTTTGGTTGAAGATTCAAAGCACATGCATGAGTTTTCTGGGCAAATCTTGCATGCTGTTGAGTGATATAGAGAGAGAGAAGGCCGAGAGTGAGAGAGAGGATTTGGTGGTGGAGAAGAAGAATTTGAGCTTACTTCTTCCTCAAGGTAAGATGAACATGAGGGGTTTTTTGTGAGGAATTCTCAAGAACTTCAAGAACATCAAACAAGGATTATTGTTTCTGGAAAAAGAGTGTGTAAGAGCTTCAGAGAGTGTTCGTGGGAGAGAGATTAGAGAGGGAGAGAATTAGATTAAATGAATGACAAGATGCTTACTTGCACAAACAAAAGGATTCAATGCATTTGCTCATGCATGCATGCAAGGGAGAGAGGTGGCGGTTTTGGGAAGAGACAGGTGTCTCTCTGGCATCATTATGCTGTCTAACAACATCATTAACCCACACACAAAAGCCACCAATCACACAAACTTCCGAGGCTCGGTTTTGCGGTTTCTTGGTTTAATATTTTAGAATGGTTCCGGATAATCCTATAAATTCCCAAACCTTCAGAATAAGATTCTTTATGCTATTTGATGAATTTAGCATTTTGAATCACTCCATTCGGGCTTACGTAGCTCTAGATATGAATTTCCGAAGTTTCGTCGGTTTAGTCGGTTTCCGTCCCGACAAGCCGTAAAACTCGTTTTCGCTCCGATTCTTCCACTTCCGATCTTGTAAACATTCATTATGTTAAATCATAAGAATATTTGGCCCGTCTCGGTTTCCGTCTCGAATTTTGGTAAAATTACCATTTTACCCCTGACTTAGGTAAAATGACGGTTTTACCCTCGGTTGACTTTCTGCTGCCCGTTGACCGTATTTTTGATACGGGGTATCACAGTCGGAAGTAAAGACAGCTGAGGAGGACAATCCAATTTCTCCTTCCAGGTACCAAATCTTAGCAGATATTAATGAGGAAGTAGAGTCTTCAGATGAGGATGTTGAAGGAGTTCAGGGTGTCGAGGATGATGTTGAGGAGGCAGAAGAGGGAGAGATTGTAACAAAGGATGGTTTTAAGGATAGTGCGAAGCATTGTAGTGGCAAGAAAGCCAAAAAGAAAGCGAAGTCTACTAAGATACAGCCCACCAGATCTCGTGATCTGTTCTTTGCTTCACTGCATAAACCACCGAAGAAATTTTCCTTTCAGAAACTATGACATCATTCTTCTCTTGGAATCTGCGTGGATTCAACAAAACACGCAAACACGGTGTGCTTCGTAGATGGATCTCGGAAACTAAACCTCTTTTTGGTTGTTTATTGGAAACAAGAGTGCAGGAAGGCTCTTACCTTGGAATATTGGATTCTGCTTTTCCGGGTTGGAACGCTATCACCAATTATGAATACAACCGGTTAGGAAGAATATGGTTTTGCTGGTCTGAGGCAGTAGAGATATCTCTGTTGCATAAAACGGATCAAATAATTACCTGCACGATTAAGGTGTTGGGGACGGGAGAGGTATTTATATGTTCGGCCATCTATGCATCAAACTTTGAATCTGAAAGAAGACTTTTATGGAATGATTTTCGAGGTACTAGAAGCGCATATGATCACTTAGTTATGCCTTGGATTTTGATTGGGGATTATAACGAGATTCTATCTTCATCTGAACACTCAAGAAGTCGCGACTACATACCAAATCAGGCTGCGATGTTTCAGTTTCAAGCAGCTGTGAATGACTGTAATCTCATGGATCTCCCTTCTGTTGGTTCACAATTTACATGGTGGAATAAGCGATTATTGGACCCGGTTGGAAAGAAACTAGACCGGGCGCTTGTAAACCCAGTTTGGCTTCAATTTTACCCCAATTCTTACGCATCTTTTGAGGCTGGAGGAATCTCGGACCATGCGAGGTGCCTGATCAGATTATCGCAGGAGAGTGATTCAACTAGAAAGCCGTTCAAATTCTTTAATTTTCTGGTGGATCATCCGGACTTTTTGAGCACTATTAAGAGGATTTGGGACGACAATAGCCCCCTCTTTCACTCTCGCTTGGCATTATCAAGGTTTCATAAGCAACTTAAGAACCTGAAAGGTGACCTCCGAGCCTTGAACAAGACTAGATACGGGGACCTGCCGCTGCGGACAAAGAATGCTTATGATGAGCTCTGTTTACTTCAAAACCAGGCCCTCAATGATCCCAGTCAAAGCAATACAGAGGCTGTAACTTCCGCTGAGAGGCATTGGAACCACTTAGCATCTATCGAGGAGAGTTTTATACGCCAAAAGTCTTGTGTCAGATGGTTAAGGAAGGGTGATCAGAACCCAAGTTATTACTACAATGTAGTCGCGGACCGTAAAGCAAAGAATAGTATCAAGCAATTAACTGACTCAGCAGGGGCGGTCCTTTCTAATCCGGCTGATATTAAGAGGGAGGCAGTGAATCACTTTCAGACCTTTTTGCAAACTGAGTCGCAGGAAGGGACAGACTGGTCTGTTGAGCAACTCCAAGATTTTATCTCGTATAGGTATTCCTCAGTTGAGGCTGCGGGATTAGCAGCTCCAGTTTCTGCTCAGGAAATTACTGCTGCCCTGAATGCTTTACCGAATGACAAGGTTCCTGGTCCCGATGGTTTTACAAAAGAGTTTTACATCGGTGCTTGGGCTGTCATAGGTCCAGACTTTATCACAGTGGTGCAATCTTTTTTCTTGTTCGGGTTGCTGCCTAAAGGAGTCAATGCAACTATTCTGACGTTGATTCCAAAGGTAACACCCCCTACTATTATGAAAGATTTCACACCTATTGCATGCTGTAACCTCTTGTACAAGGCCATCTCTAAAATCCTGGCAAGAAGACTCAAACTGATTCTCCCGGGAGCTATTGAGAATAACCAGAGTGCGTTCATTAAGGGCAGATTATTGCTAGAGAATGTATTATTAGCAGCAGAGCTGGTCAATGGTTACCACAAGCCATCTCATCTTCCATGCTCTACTATAAAGTTTGACATTTCAAAGGCTTTTGACACAGTCAAGTGGTCTTTTATTGTTAAGGTGCTTCAAGCAATGGGGTTACCGGATTTGTTTATCCATTGGATACATCTTTGCATCTCTACTGCGAGCTTTTCTATGGCTGTGAATGGAGATTTGGAAGGATTTTTCACAAGTGCAAGAGGTATCAGACAGGGCTGCGCACGGTCTCCATATCTTTATGTGATTCTAAACAATGTTCTTTCGAGGATGTTGAACAGAGGGGCTGAAGCAGGTTGGTTTGGTTATCATCCACAGTGCAAGGAGGTTAATCTTACTCATTTAAGCTTCGCCGATGATATCCTGGTGTTCACAGATGGGTCTACAATTTCGCTCAAAGGAGTCCTAAAGGTGTTTGATGAGTTTGCTTCGATATCAGGACTTCATATAAATGCAGCAAAGTCATCAGTCTTTATAGCGGGTAACTATCCGCTTCTTGAGCAAGCGGCTATGGAGGCGAGAATCCAGCTTGGGTGTCTACCAATAAGATATCTGAGCTTACCTCTAATGACAAAGATTATGACCAAGCATGACTATGAGCCGCTAATCGATAAGGTTAGGAACCGTTTTCTCTCCTGGACTAATCGCTCACTTTCCTTTGCTGGCCGCCTGTAGTTGATTAAAACTGTCATAGACAGCACAGTGAATTTCTGGAGCTCAGTTTTTATTCTTCCTAAAAGCTGCTACGACACGATTGAAAAATTATGTAGTGCTTTCCTCTGGTCTGGATCCCCATTAGATTCTCACAAGGCCAAAGTGAATTGGGAGGAAGTTTGTCTTCCAACATCTGAAGGTGGTCTTGGGGTTCGAAGATTAAAGGAATCAGCAAGAGTTTTCTCTCTGCAAGTGATTTGGCGTCTATATACTCTAGTTGACTCTCTTTGGGTAACCTGGATAAACACTTATCTGTTGAAATAGAAGCCTTTTTGGACAGTCAAGGTGGGCAGTAAGGGTTCCTGGATCTGGCGGAAGTTACTTAAACTCCGAGAGCAAGCTTTCAAGTTCATCAGATTTGAGGTGAATAATGGTAAGAATGTATTCTTCTGGCATGATAATTGGCTAGGAACTGGTAAGCTTCTGGAAACTATGGGTAATGCTGGACCTTGTACTCTCGGTATTCCCATTAACACGACTGTGGAAGCAGCTTACAACTCGGCCAGATGGAGGCAAAGCATCAGTACTCGGAGGCGCTATCCAGATTTAATAGTAATGCTGGATTCGGTTCACCCGTCTGAGGGTAGTGGGGCTGATATTATGCTCCGGAAACACGCTGAGTTAGACTACAAAAATGAGTTTTCCTCTACTAAGACTTGGGAGCTAATACGCGTGAGGAAAGACAAGATTGAATGGGATCAGGTCATATGGTTCTCGCAACGTATTCCTCGCTGTGCATTTATAGCTTGGTTGGCTATCCGCAATCGCCTCTCAACTGGGGATCGAATGCGTAATTGGGGCATCATTCAAGAATGTGTGTTTTTGTGGAAATCCTAATGAATCAAGATCACATCTCTTCTTCTCATGTCCTATGTCAAATGCAGTGTGGGAAAAAGTCTCTGGGGGTTTATCTCGGACGTCATGGATGGAAGTTCTCAGCTCTCTGACTCATGGAAGCTTCACATGTATGGACCGCATCCTGTTTCGATTGGTGTTTCAGGTCTATATATATGTGTTATGGAGAGAACGTAATACCAGAAGAAATAATGGCCATGCCAGCACAATACCTCAAATGGCAAGAGTGATCGAGAGGATGATAAGGAACCGGATTACCTCGCTGGACTATAGACACCCTCATCGATTAGCAGGCCTTCGTTGCAGGTGGTTTGAAATTTCAGCAAACTGATTTCTTGGTTGTAGCTGTGTGTTTATAAACAGCTTTCATTTGGGTGGATAGTCTAGTTATACGAACTATTATAGGCTTATTACAGTTTACACTTGTACATGCTCTATTCAGATTTGATGATCAATAAATTTGACATTTCATCAAAAAAAAAAAACAATGCCTTCACAGTCCCAAAAATGCAACTACTGGCCCACAAAGGAACCCAAAACTACTCTAACAAGACAGAAAAAACAGAGCATCATCAAGAGGTCAAAACCCTCTCACCATCAAATAATTCAGCTAACCACCGAAGGCCTCCGGAAGCCACGTATGACTGAAAAAGACCGACTGAGGTTGCACTTTGAGAAATGAAAGTGGCTCCTCTATTTGTACCTCTTGCTTCTACCACAGAAGCCCATTGTGATACTCCTCCCAATTTATTAAGTAACAAATCCGATTGATAAAGGAAAGAAGGCAACGCCTTTGGCCTGTTAATTGCTTTGATCAAATCTGAAAAGTCACCAGAGAACACCACCCTTGAATAATTATGGCGCGCAACACACTCCACTGCCCAACCAAAAACCAAAAGCTTGGCCTCATCTCTAGTATTGACCATTGGAAAAGATTTTCTACTATGAAGAATAACCTTACCAAGCTCATCTCTTAATACCCAAGCACCTCCCACACATACTCCCTTCTTCGACCAACACATCCCAACGTTACATTTCACCCATCCCGACTGCGGTGGTTTCCATTTAATAGTACCTGAGACTTGTAATCTTCTCTCCGATTGATCTATTTCGAACTGCGCTTGCTGAGATAAGAACCAGAAGTCACATTCTTCTCTCACTTTGGCCAGAGTTACATCAGCCTCAAATACTCTACCTTCAAAAATCAGAACGTTTCGTTTTTTCCAGAGATACCAAACCACCCATGGCCACACTCTACGAATCTCTATTTCCACTCTCAAAATATTCGAAAAGTGAAATATATAGTGGAAATTAACAAATATCGAAGATGGATGAAAGCCATTCTCTGGATGTGGTATCTCTAACATAGCCCAAAACAATCTAGCCACAGTGCAATCAAATAGCACATGATTAATAGATTCACCTTCAAGCCCACATCTTTGACATCTCGTATCTACTTTCATACCTCGACTGCATATAAGGTCCGCCACCGGAAGAGCATCGCTTAGCGCCTTCCAAATAAAGGTTCTGATTTTAGGCGGTGCATAAACTTTCCACGACTGAATCTTCAGATCATTAAGGGACGGCCGTGCTTCTGCTTCCACCAAACAGTCTGACTTGTTGAGATGAGAAAGAAGCCAATAACTCGACTTAACCGAGTACAATCCACTCTTGTTGAACCGCCAAGTCCAGAAATCCTCCCTTAATGGTAACAGTTGAGATTGCATAATGATGGCTACATCCGACGGTATAAACACCTTATCCAATGCCTCTTTACTCTATTTCTTTGTACTTTGATCAATGAGTTTGTCTGCAGTAAGTAAAACATCAAAGGTACGCTGCTTTCTCCATGGAGCTCTGCAATCATCCCCATCTTTCAACCAATTGTCTACCCAAACATTTGTGTTTTTACCATTTCCAATCCTATAAAGAAGCCCTTTCTTGCGAAGCTCACGACCATATAGTACACTTCGCCAACCAAAGAAAGGTTTACTTCCTACCGTTGCTTCAAGAAATGAAGAAGAAGGATAATATCCGCTGTTAAGAAACCGAGCAATCAGGCTGGATGGATCCAGTAATAGTTTCCATGCTTGTTTCGCCAATAGGGACTTATTGAAATCCTCCACCTTTCTGAAACCCATCCCTCCTAAAGCCATAGGCAGACACATCCTTTCCCATGAGACCCAAGAAATTTTCCTCTGAAAACTATTAGAGTTCCACCAATAACTTGACATAGCACTAGTGAGATTGGAACATACTAACTTAGGTAATCTAAAGAAGGACATCGCAAAAACAGGTTGAGCAGATGCCACAGACTTGATTAACACCTCCTTTCCACCTTTGGAGATATACCGCATAAACCAGTCTTCCAAATTTGCTTTAACCTTATCTTTAATGATGTTGAACATGTCCTTTTATGATCCACTGAAGCATTCTGGGAGACCCAGATAATTTCCCACACCACCTTCATTTGAAATACCTAAGATCAAGCGGATACTCTCTTTTATCACAAGATCCACCGCAGCCCCAAAAGTGATGGCTGATTTATCCAAATTAATTGTTTGTGTTGTAGCCTCGCCATAAACCATGGGAATCTGTTGTAGCTTCAAACTTTGAGGGATAGAAGCCTTCACCAAAAAAGACTATCATCTGCGTATAATAAATGGTGAATTGACGGACCATGATCACTGAAACGGATACCTTCCAAGCTTATATCTTGTTCCGCTTTATTGAGTAGATGAGAAAGACCCTTCAATAAAAAAATCGAATAAGAAAGAAGGTAATGGGTCACCCTGACGAAGCTCTCTTTGTGGAGAGATCAAGCCAAAAGGCTGGTCATTAATCAGCATAGAGAAGGTCACCGTTGAAACACACCACATGACACGATCAACCCATAAAGAATGAAATCCCAGTGCTTCAAGTAATCTACGCAAATAGCTCCATTCCGACTTATCATAAGCTTTGGACATATCTGTTTTCACAGTCATACACTCCTTAGAAATAACAAAATGTGTTCTTAGTCCATGAACCGCCTCGTTAGCGATTAAAATGTTATTTGTAATGAGTCTTTCAGAAACGAAAGCAGACTGATTCACAGATACAATCTCAGGCAGTACATGTTGAAGTCTTCTCACCATAATCTTAGACACAATTTTATAGATCACTGAACACAGGTTAATTGGTCTAAGATTGCTCATTACCTCAGGGTCTGAAGTCTTTGGAAGAAGACATAAGTGAGTATGATTCCATTCTGGAGGAAAGGTCCCTGAAACAAAGAAGTTCTTCACTTATTTGGTAACTTGAGGTCCAACAATACTCCAATACTGTTGGAAAAACAGGGCAGTCATTCCATCCGGGCCAGGAGCACTTGATGCTTTTATCGAGAAGACTGCTTCATATATTTCCTCTGTTAACGCCGGTTTAATTAGCTCATCATTCATTCTTTGAGTAACTCTTAGATTGAAACCAATAAACCAATCATAAAAGTTAGTTGGATTAGATAATTGAAAGAGTCCCTTGAAATAATCCACGGCCGCTTCTCCCTTAGCTGCTTCTGTCCACTTTGCAATCCCATTAACATCTTTCAGTTTATCTATCTGCGTACGGGCACGGTTCGCTTTAACAGACTGGAAGAAGAATTTTGAACTCTTATCGCCAAACTTCATATTTTTGCCCGACTTTTTTTTGTTTCCAAAACAACTCCTCTTCCTTGTATGCTTTGCATAATTCAAATCTGAGCTCCCTAATTTTGGATGAACAAGAGAAGTTCTGCGATTGATTGATATATCATGGTTTTTACCGGTTTTATGCCATGATATAGTTGTGTTTTTAGTGTCTTTTGTGTTCTTTTAGAGTCTTTTACAGGTATAATCAGGTTTGGAGCTGAATTGGAGATAATGGAGCATTTTGGAGATTTTTGGAGTATTTGGCCGAGAGATAGAGTTCACTGTTGATATTTCCGAGATGCAACGATCGTCACACTTATGGCATCGATCGATGCACCATCGAGATGGGCCAAATGACGGTTTAATGAAGAATGATGAAATTGCAATTTTTCCCAGAAGTTCCTGATATTTACAAAAAGCCCCAAAACGTGTTTTAGGATTATAATTAGGTTTTACAGCCACTTGTTAGGCGGGGACAAGCTTTGCTTACGTTAAGTTTTACTCAGAGAGAGTTGAGGGGCTGATCCTGATCTCGAAAGAGACTTGATTTTGAACCCCAGTTCTTATTTGATTATATGATATTTGGTTTTCTACTTATGATATCTTCTGTCTCGATGAATATGTCTGAGTAGATCACCTGTTAGGTTGAAGGATTCTCATTAGGGATTTCAGAGAATTATAGTTTAATTAATCTGTAGAGATTTATATCTGCTAGTTCTTTATCTAAGTTGTTCTTAATGCTAAATCTGAAGTAGCTAATCAGAGTTATGATGTTAGGTTGATTAATTCAGCGGAAGTTGGTTAATTTAACTAGAAAGAATTTAGATAAGCAATTAAACTGTTCGCAAACGGAAGTTTGGTTCAGGTTAATTGTGAACATATCAAACTTGGAATTAATGCTGGTTTAATCTGTTAGTTCTCGCAAACGGAAGTTTGGTTTGCTGCACTTAGACTTAGAGAATTATCGCAAAGGAATTTGGTTAATTCTATATCCGTGTTTGAGTTCTAGAACATTTATTGATTAGATCCAGATAGGTTGATTGCTTGCGTTCCTGATTTCCTGAGAACTCCTGAAACCTAACTCTTCGCCTTCTTGCTTACAAACTCACTTGATTTACTTTGCTATTTCGTTTACTGTTTTCACATCTGCTTCGCTTAATTTAATCTGAACTACTAATAATCTATTGTGTGACTGAGAGTCCTTGTGGGATTCGATACCTTATATACTACGATTGCATTAACTGTGCACTTGCAGTAGAATAGGGATAAAACTATAACACCTATCAAGTTTTTGGCGCCGTTGCCGGGGACTCTTTGAGTTCACCTATAGATTTAGTACTAGGAATTAGACTAAGCATCCTTTTAATTTTCCTGTTTACTCACGTTTTTGATTTTTGGATTCGCAGGGATTCGCACTGCATCGATCGTTGCCACCTTGCATCGATCGACACAAGGCGAGAACAGCGATGCTGAGATCTGAGACGTTCAATAGGTTCCGCGCCATGGAGCCTATGATTTTGATTCGCGGTGAAAACGGCGTTTTACGAGACCAAGAGGGTCACATATGCAACGCAAAAGGTCAGAAAATAGATGGGGAAGGAAACCCCATTGATAGGTTGTATTTTTCCCTATTCTACTGCAAGTGCACAGTTAATGCAATCGTAGTATATAAGGTATCGAATCCCACGAGGACTCTCAGTCACACAATAGATTATTAGTAGTTCAGATTAAATTAAGCGTAGCAGATGTGAAAACAGTAACAAAATAGCAAAGTAAATCAAGTGAGTTTGTAAGCAAGAAGGCGAAGCGTTAGGTTTCAGGAGTTCTCAGGAAATCAGGAACGCAAGCAATCAATCTATCTAGATCTAATCAATAACTATTCTAGAACTCAAACACTGATATAGAATTAACCAAATTCCTTTGCGATAATCCTCTAAGTCTAAGTGCAGCAAACCAAACTTTCGTTTGCGAGAACTAACAGATTAAACTAGCATTAATTCCAAGTTTGATATGTTCACAATTAACCTGAACCAAACTTTCGTTTGCGAACAGTTTAATTGCTTATCTAAATTCTTTCTAGTTAAATTAACCAACTTCCGCTGAATTAATCAACCTAACATCTTAACTCTGATTAGCTACTTCAGATTAAGCATTAAGAACAACTTAGATAAAGAACTAGCAGATATGAATCTCTACAGATTAATTAAACTATAATTCTCTGAAATCCTTAATGAGAATCCTTCAACCTAACAGGTGATCTACTCAGACATATTCATCGAGACAGAAGATATCATAAGTAGAAAACCAAATATCATATAATCAAATAAGAACTGGGGTTCAAAATCAAGTCTCTTTCGAGAATAAAACCAGCCCCTGAAATCTCCTAAGAGAATAAAACTTAGTTATGAAGCATAGCCTAAACAATGGCTCAAAAACTCTATTTATAACCTAAAACACGTTTTGGGGCTTCTTTGTAAATATCAGAAACTTCTGGGCAGAATTGAAATGTCATCATTCTTCATCAAACCGTCGTTTGGCCCATCTCGCTGGTGCATCGATCGATGCCATAAGTGTGACGATCGTTGCAGCTCGGAAATATCAACAGTGAACTTTATCTCTCGGCCAAATACTCCAATTAGCTCCAGAAAGTGCCAAAATCACCAAATATGCTCCAAATGTGCTTGTACCTAATAAACACCTGAAAAGACTCTAAAACATAGTAAAAGAATCGATAAATAACACATATACCATGGTTAAAAGCCCTAAAATCCATGGTATATCAACTCCCCCACACTTAGCTCTTGCTTGTCCTCAAGCAAGACAAAGAACTAAATGTAATCAAGAGGTTTGAAAACTCTTCAGAAACTCTTTTCGTCATAGAAGCAACAATACTCAGATTCCCCTTAGTAAACCACTGAAAGAATCAATCACAAAATATCAAGACCAACATGTACTTCCCCCACACTTAGCAACTGTCCTAGGTAAACTCCACAATCACATTCAAGCATTCAAATTCTCCCTACTGACTTCTGCAAGTATTTAAGTGCGGTCTCACCTAAGGAGTATCGATCAAAGGGCACATGAATTCTTACCTTATCAGCTCTAGACCCCCATACTATCTTTCTCTAGTCCCTTTCTTCTCTTTCCCTTCTTTAACAACTGATTTTTCCCCACTGGATATCATTTTATTTTTTTTATCAGTGTTCTTCCCGTTATGGGGTGTACTTTGGACACATTCCATGGATCACATGAGAGAAAATAGTGTTTGCTACCATTCCCATGACCACTTCGGAGTTACTAACTCATCCTCAGTTTATTATCTTTTTTTTTTTTACTTTATAGAAGGGGAGAAGGGAACTAAATAGGATAGGTTGACAGCCTGTGTCAGAACTAACAAGGGAATCCGACACAAAGTATACCAAGCCCTTAGGTGAGAAATCTAAGTCCGTATTAAGTTGAAGTCAGTAAAAGGATCCTCTGATACCTGAAGTGATGTGGGTGTTCCCAGTAGGTTGATCTGTGATGGGGTTTCTAATAGTCAGAGATAGATCCTGCAACTTCATCCCAATGGTTACTTAAGTTCCTGCAAGTCTTGCAAATCTTCTCATAAAATCATAGTTTCTTACTTAAACAGTTTTGACTCAATAAAACAAAAAAATTTGAAAAACGGACTGACTCTTAAGAAAACAGAAAACAAAAGTCAGTAGCACCTCCCCCACACTTAAGACACACTGTCCCCAGTAGTGTCCAGCAAGGGATCGGTAAAAATAAGGAAAACAAATTGTCAATGGATGTTTTAATCCTGTCGGGTTTTACCTCTGTCGCACATGCACCGATCGTTGCACTAGGTGCACCGACCGTTGCTGTGCGATTCTTTCGTATTGTGACGATCGACACAATGGTGTGTCGATCGACGCACTGCGTTTTCACGAACAGTCAGCAAGTTAGCAGGTTAGTCCGTCTTTTTTTGTCAATTTTGATCCCTGCAAGCTGAAAACACTAGAAATAGAGTAAAACCGAAGCAAAAGATGTACCAAATAAAGTACAAATCATCCAAACATAGTAGAGTCCTAAAAATCAAAAGAAGAAAAGTGCAAAAGAAAAGAAAAAGTCAGAATACAGAACTGAAAGTCTGAACATGGAGACTACTCTCACTCGCTAACATCATCTATCCCACCATACAGTGCATCGTCATCGGCTGCCTCGGGTGCATGATCAGTATCAGTCGGAGATCGCTGTCGACGACGTCGGTCAGGTACGGGCTGATGGATCTGTGGTGGCCTCCTGCAGCTGCAAGTACGCACGAAGTTCCAAAGAACTCGAAACATACCATCTGATCTCTCTCTCCACTCTGCCTCAGAGTATGCACCGTAAGGCATCGCAGGCTCTGGAAAGGGACCCACAATGTCGACTGGGGCAGGCGCTGGCGCAGGAGTAGGGGTAGAAGAAGTCGAAGCTCGTGAGGAAGGCTCTCCCAGCGGATGAGCCATAGTCGGAATCCCTCGCTGCGCAGACTCAGGAGGCTGAAATCGCAGTGCCTCCAATGTGTCAATCTGTGTCCATCTGGCAGCAGGAAGCTCTATACCAGTCCTCCCAGTGGTCGGATCAGTGTAAACCCAAATGCGCCCCTCCTTGAGCCAGGTAGCGCTCTGCAAATGGCTGAGACCCAGGAACTCCCGAGCTGTATCACGCTCTGTGCCATGAAGAGGAATCCCACAATACTCAAAAATGGGAGTAAGTAAAATCCCTACCGTCTCAGTACCAGCTCCATCAAACGGCTTCAGCTGCAGATCAACTAAATGCTGTGCGAAAATAGCTACCAAGTTGAGACCCGCAGTAGGATCTCTCACGCCAGAACCTCTAAACTGATCTCTCAGCCCCATAAACAGCAACTCCATCTCAAGTTTGCGCATCTTGTTGGCCTCAAACTTGCAAAGCAAGCTCCAGCACAAGATACGCGAGACATAACGCAGCACCGGATGTCTCATCTGCACTACTGGTGTGGTCCTGGAGTTGTATTGACCGCTGCCAATACTCTCCCAGAATGTGCGAGCCTCAACCGGATCCCACTCGAGTGGCATGGCGATGCGCCTCGGCTCAGTACTGAACCCGTAGATCCTGCAGAGATCAAGTAGAGGAATCCGATACCTGACTCCCCAACTCATGAAGGTGAATGCACCCACTGTAGCGCTGCTGTGGTCCGGATCAGAGTAAACCACTCTGCAAGTGGCCAATAACTGCCTGACCAGCTCAGGATAGAGATCATAGTGTCGCTGAAGGATTGTTTAGTTGATCCTGATTCAATTCTTAGATTCATATCAACCTAAACATGCGGATCTAGGTTCTTCTCGAATAGAAACAAATGATGATCTCACCTTTTACCTGTTAATTGCAGCGGAAGGAGAGAACAGGTCAGAGATCAGAGAAACACCGAGAGATGAATCCTCCAAAGGTTCACACACGCGATCACAGAAAACGGCTGCTAGACCACAAGGAACTCGGCGCAGAGAGAGAGAGAGTTTTCGGCTGAGGAGCTAGGGTTAATGTTCTGAACTCGAGTTTTATCTTATAAAACTTGTCCGGTTCCGTTTGGGCCATTTGGCCCAAACACCAATTAACTCGACGGCATTCGCGCACTGTGTCGACCGACACACCTTGTGTATCGATCGACACACAGTGGCTAAACCGTTTTATTCTCTCTAAGTACAGTAAATGCCTAGCACTTTTACCGTACTTCTGCTAAACCGTTCCTACACATTTTCCTGTTAGCTTAGGCGTGTGACCCATATGGGATCATATAATAAAGGCAATAAGTCCAAGACTTATAGATCATGAGCGGACTCTAGCAAGCCATCATGACCCCCAGTATTATATGACTTATGTCTGATCATTGACATACTCTTACTTTCTAGAGACAGTACCGAGATTACTGGACACAATTCCAACAATCTCCCACTTGTACTGGAATCTCTGTATTCATAATCCTTTTGTCACAATATCTCGATTAGTCATAAGGCAAGATTGGTGTCATCCTTATAAAGCCTAATCTTGTTCATCGGACTCTGATTCGATACTGACAATCCAAACGACTCGGGACAGTCCGTTTGAGCATGGCCATGCATTTTCCAGTATTCAAATCTCCGATTGGCCTAGAGATATTCACTCCATTTATATTGGAGGGACAAATTCCGTCTTGTTCCATCACTGTAAACTACTCATTTCATAATGTACCCAAACAAGGTCCTTATAACTATCGCAGAACGATAGCGTTAGACAATGATCAAAGTGCATCAGTCCATGTGCAGTCACATGCATGCGAACTCAGGTCTAAGGACTATACTCTATAGTCGTAGTAAGAATCTCTTATGACACAGATATAAATATCCTGAAGAGTTCTTATAAGCGGGTCTTGTCCGGTCGTATGTTCCCAAACATACACCTATGTACTGACTTTGATGCCGCGCATCTATGACACACTGAGACTTTGTCATAAGTCACGTACCAATCCAGTCTCACACGGTTGTTGGTGTTCCAATTTCAACAACCTTCGACTAGGGACGGGATGATATAAAACATCTATCAAATATAGGGTCTCATGATCAAGCTAAATGACTTCGATGACTCAAGATCAAGTCATTTACTTCGATGACCTATAATATGGTTCATATCACTTTGGAACGATTATTTCATCACAGTTAAAATAATCTTGAAATAATAATTTCATTAAACATAAGAATGTTTTACAAGAACATATCAAATAACTAAATAAAAGCCCTCAAACTCCCACTCAAATTTAGATTACATTTCAATGTCTCTAATGCCTACAGCTTCAGTCAGAAACTCGAGCTTAGGCCTTGGGAGTGGCTTTGTCAACGGATCAGCGACGTTATCATCAGTCTGAACTCGGCTGATCTTGACTTCCTTTCTATTAATGATGTCACGTATCAAGTGAAATCTTCTTAGAACATGCTTGGATTTCTGGTGTGATCTTGGTTCCTTTGCTTGAGCTATAGCACCATTGTTGTCACAAAACAGTGCCAGAGGCTCAGCCGCATCTGGTATCACACCTAGTTCAATAATGAACTTTCGTATCCAAACAGCTTCCTTCGCAGCTTCTGAGGCGGCGATATATTCAGCTTCTGTAGTGGAATCTGCAACGGTGTCTTGCTTGGAGCTTCTCCAACTGATTGCACCGCCATTCAGACAAAAGATATAACCGGACTGTGACCGGAAATCATCTTGGTCTGTCTGGAAACTTGCGTCCGTGAATCCACTGACTTTAAGCACATCACTTCCACCGTACACTAAGAACTTATCCTTAGTATGTCTTAGATACTTCAAGATATTCTTTACGGCAATCCAATGGTTTTCACCTGGATTTGATTGGTATCTACTCGTCATGCTCAATGCATAAGCAACATCAGGACGAGTACAGATCATGGCATACATGACAGATCCTATTGCAGATGCATAAGGAATATTCTTCATGCGCTCAAGCTCAGCAGCCGTCGTAGGGCTCTGCTTCTTGCTTAGCGTTGTGCCATGTACCATTGGCGTGAAGCCCTTCTTGGAATCCTTCATGCTGAATCTTTGTAGGACTTTGTCAATGTATGAATCTTGACACAAGCCTATCAGCCTTCTAGATCTATCCCGGTAGATCCTGATTCCAAGAACGTATGCGGCTTCACCCATGTCTTTCATGGAAAAACAACTTCCAAGCCAGTCCTTTACGGACTTCAGCATTGGAACGTCGTTTCCGAGAAGCAGTATGTCATCGACATACAGAATAAGAAATACAATCTTGCTCCCACTAGATTTCTTATACACGCATTGTTCTTCTTCGTTTCTGATGAAGTCAAATTGCTTGATCGCTTCATCAAAACGAAGATTCCAGCTCCTCGATGCTTGCTTCAATCCATAAATGGATTTATGAAGCTTGCATACCTTTCCAGCATTCTTTGGATCTATGTAACCGTCAGGTTGTGTCATATACACATCCTCTTCCAGAATTCCATTCAGGAAGGCGGTTTTCACGTCCATCTGCCAAATTTCATAATCATGAAAAGCTGCAGTTGCTAGTAGAATCCGAATAGATTTCATCATAGCCACTGGTGAATAGGTTTCATCGTAATCCACACCGTGAATTTGTCTGAAACCTTTTGCCACCAACCTGGCTTTATAAATCTGGACATTTCCATCCACGTCAATCTTCTTCTTGAAGATCCATTTGCACTCGATGGCTTTTACACCAGCGGGTAAGTCAACCAACGAAAACACTTGGTTGACCGACATGGAGTCCATTTCGGAATCAGTGGCCTTGCGCCACTTAGAGGAATCTGGGCCCATCATGTCTTGATTGAAGTTCGATGGTTCATCACCATCAATGATCAAAAGATCATGACAGTCAGTCACGAGGAATCCTTGATATCTCTCGGGTTCGTGACGGATCCTCCCGGATCTTCGAACTTCAGGTACTACAGGTTCAGGCTCTACAATTTCTTGTAGGTCCTCCTGCTGCTCTTCCTCATTAGGTTGAGCAGTATCCTGTTCATCTTGAATTTCTTCAAGCAGTACCTTACTCCCACTGTCTTTCTTAGAGAGAAACTCTCTCTCAAGAAAGTTACAATCCCGGGCAACAAAGATCTTGTTCTCGGAACGTAGATAGAAGTAATAAGCCTTGGTTTCCCGTGGATAACCAATGAAGTAGCATTTATCAGATTTTGGTGTAAGCTTATCTGAGATTAATCTCTTGACATAGGCTTCACAACCCCAAATTCTTAGATAAGACAGCACTGGAGCCACTCCAGTCCATAATTCATATGGTGTCTTTGCTACTGCTTTTGATGGCGCTCTATTTAGAGTGAACACTGCTGTTATCAGAGCATATCCCCAAAGGGATATTGGAAGGTCTGTGTGACTCATCATAGATCGAACCATATCCAATAAGGTCCGATTTCTCCTTTCAGACACACCATTCCATTGAGGTGTTCCAGGAGGAGTGAGTTGGGATACGATCCCACACTCTCTCAGATGATCACTGAATTCTTGGCTTAAGTATTCTCCTCCTCGGTCGGACCGAAGAGCCTTAATGCTTTTGCCAAGTTGGTTCTGCACTTCATTTTGGAATTCTCTGAACTTCTCAAAAGATTCAGACTTATGTTTCATTAAATAAACATATCCATACCTACTGAAATCATCAGTAAAGGTAATGAAGTACTGATAGTTTCCTCTTGCATTTGTGGACATTGGGCCACACACATCAGTGTGTATCAGGCCCAATACGTCACTGGCCCTCTCGTTAGGTTTATTAAAGGGGGCCCGTGTCATTTTGCCCATCATGCAGGATTCGCATTTCTCACATGACTCAAAGTCAAATGAGCCAAGAAGTCCATTCGAATGGAGCCTCTTGATGCGTTTCTCGCTGATGTGCCCTAAACGACAATGCCATAGAAACGTTCGGTTCTCCTCATTAGGTTTGAACCGTTTGGTATTAATGTTATAAATTGGCGCGGATTGATCGAGTATGTAAAGCCCATTCATAAGAGGGGCAGAACCATAGAACAAATTGTTGCGATTGAAGGAACATAATTTATTCTTAACTGAAAAATCATAACCTTCCAAATCCAACAAAGAAATTGAAATAATATTTCTGCTTATAGCAGGTACAAAATAACAATTATTGAGTTCTAAAATCAATCCCGAAGGTAAAGACAACAAGTAAGTGCCTACAGCTAGTGCTGGAACTTTCGCTCCATTCCCAACTCGTAGCTCCACTTGTCCTTGCTTCAGCCTTCTACTGTTGCTGAGTGCCTGCATATTAGTACAAATATGAGCCCCACAACCAGTATCCATAACCCATGAGGTATTATCAGAAGTAGTTGTATTAACTTCTATAACAAAAATACCTGTTGAAGAAGTCTCAAAAGTCTTCTTCTTCAATTCCTTTAGACCTTCCTGGAATTTCTTACATTCTCTCCTCCAATGCCCTGGTTCTTTACAGAACCTGCATATGTCAGTTGGCCCAGCCTTGGACTTGGGCTTGGGCTTTGGCGTGTCCTTGTCCGCGACTTGGACAGCCTTGGCCTTTCCCTTATCCTTAGCAGAGGATTTCTTAAACCCCTTGCCCTTCTGCACCATAAGCACATTGGGGTCCTTGGCGGTTTTCCTCAAATTGGGCTCCGCAGTCTTGAGCATTCCGTGAAGCTCAGGCAATGTCTTACTCAAGCCATGCATGTTAAAGTTCAGAATGAACTGATCATAGCTTGCAGGTAATGACTGCAGAATGATGTCGCAGGCAAGTTCCTGGCTGATTGGGCAGTCGAGTTTCTGAAGATGATCGAGATAACCCATCATCTTCAAGACATGAGGACTCACTGCCGCATTCGCAGCCAACTTGCAGTCCAAGAGGTTCTTAACTGTTTGAAACCTCTCAGTCCTAGCCTGCTCCTGAAAAAGCGATTTCAGGCTTGCCATTATCTCGATGGGTGACAATACACTCTCGAACTGTTTTTGCAGCTCAGGAGTCATTGTCACCAACATCAGGCAATAGGCATCATTTTCATCTGACGAATGCTTTTCCCAAGCATTATGCAGAGTCCTGGCGGCATTGGCAGGAGGCCTCTCGGGGAGAGGATCACGAAGGACATAATCCTTCTTCTCCTGCTTGAGGACCAGCCTCAAGTTCCTTGACCACGTCAGGAAGTTCGTTCCAGTCAGCTTCTCCTTCTCGAGAACAGACCGGATTGAGAATGTGTTTTGTGTGCTTGTAGTAGTCATAGCTGAAATATATAGATAAAAAGGTTATTAGTTAAAATGTTCAATATGATTAATCTCGTATTAAATTTAATATGATTAATCACGCATTATATTCAATAACATAAGTTACCCTCAATAAAATATAATGATTCCAAGATCCACATATAACTAAGATTAAAGTGGGCCACTGGCCGTCACCAAACCTTAGCTTATATCGGTAAGCCCTATATCGGCTAATTATATCCGTGATATAACTCTTGGTTGTGAATCTGGGCCCGAGGCCCAATCCACTCTGATGTCTCAAGGCCCGGGACTCCCGATGGCCCAGTCAAGAAAACCAGACTATACAGTCATGTAATCATTAATGTCTGGGACTCCCAATGACATTTATGAATCACAAACCGTCTTATCCACGCAAAAGCAGACACCCTCACACTGTAAGGCCATGAATACAATTGAATGGGCTTCGACAGCTGACATAGAATGGACAAGACATCCAACGCTTGATATTATTTGAGGTTCGTAGGTTTATTTAAAAATTCATTCCCAAAATAGAAGATTACTATTTCGGGAAACTTTCCATTTTTGGAAACCTACTATTTTTGGAAACTTTCTAAAATTGGAAACTTTCTAACTTTAGAAATTTCTTAAAATCCGAATCATGCAAATCTAGAAACTTCTATAAATTAAGAAACTTTCTAATTTCAAAATATCGGAAACTTTAATTTAAAATCGATTTATATTCTTTATAAAATAAATTTTAAATTAATCTGAAGAAAGACTCAAATAATTGGCCCAATTGTTTTAACTTCTTGGCCCGAGGCCCAAGAATTGGTCCATGTCCAAGACATGACCCAATTGTCCAATAAAATGACATAACCGGTCTGGTTCATTAAAATTGGTCTAACCAAATTTTAATTACTACGATGACCACAATTGTCAACCGGTTATTTACTAAACCGGATTTTCTCAATTTATTTGGTCCAACCAAATCAAATTAGAAAATCCTGGTTTAGGCACTAAATCCAATAATTCTTTCGACATTGGATTTCTTGTCCCGGTTTAACCAGACTTAATAAAATTATTAAATTTGTTTATTAAACCGTGACGTTTAATTTTAATCAAAATATTAAACCGAGCCTTAAACCAACCATGTCGATCGATGAACCAACCGTGTCGATCGATCCATCAACCGCATCGGTCGATGCTCTTAGCATCGATCCTGCATCGATCGTGCATCGATCCTGTATCGATCGATGCTCTCACGCATGCACGGAACCGAGCCAAAACCCTAACCGTGTCGATCGATGCACCAACCGCATCGGTCGATGCACCAACATCGAACCTGCATCGATCCTGCATCGATCGATGCTTTCACGCGTTAACAGGGTTAGCCGATAGACTGTATCGACCGATCCATGCGATCGTATCGATCGATCCATGCGATCGCAGTCGATACTGACTTTTGAAAATCGCATTCTACCAAATCATATAGCTTGGTTTCTGCGATTTTATGTGTGTTTAGGTTTCAATTCCTTGTTGCTTAAGTGATTTCTCTTATCAGTAGTTGATTCAAAACACTTTTAAACAAGAAAACAATCCTAAACATGAATCTAAACAAGAAAAACCAGAACCATTGGCTCTGATACCACTGAAGGATTGTTTAGTTGATCCTGATTCAATTCTTAGATTCATATCAACCTAAACATGCGGATCTAGGTTCTTCTCGAATAGAAACAAATGATGATCTCACCTTTTACCTGTTAATTGCAGCGGAAGGAGAGAACAGGTCAGAGATCAGAGAAACACCGAGAGATGAATCCTCCAAAGGTTCACACACGCGATCACAGAAAACGGCTGCTAGACCACAAGGAACTCGGCGCAGAGAGAGAGAGAGTTTTCGGCTGAGGAGCTAGGGTTAATGTTCTGAACTCGAGTTTTATCTTATAAAACTTGTCCGGTTCTGTTTGGGCCATTTGGCCCAAACACCAATTAACTCGACGGCATTCGCGCACTGTGTCGACCGACACACCTTGTGTATCGATCGACACACAGTGGCTAAACCGTTTTATTCTCTCTAAGTACAGTAAATGCCTAGCACTTTTACCGTACTTCTGCTAAACCGTTCCTACACATTTTCCTGTTAGCTTAGGCGTGTGACCCATATGGGATCATATAATAAAGGCAATAAGTCCAAGACTTATAGATCATGAGCGGACTCTAGCAAGCCATCATGACCCCCAGTATTATATGACTTATGTCTGATCATTGACATACTCTTACTTTCTAGAGACAGTACCGAGATTACTGGACACAATTCCAACAGTCGCATCGGCATTGTCCCTAGACCAATGCCTCTGCATACAGCGAGTACCTGCTCATCGATCCCCAGAATCCTGCAGGTGGAGTAGTCAGCGAACTTGGTCGGCTTGATGATCATCCCACACCAACCACTGTAGAGAAGCGAGTCATACTCGTCCCATCGACTGAGCAATGGCCGCTCGGTGAACTCAGCAGACTTGAAGAAGCGTATAAGGTCCTCCGGCCACTGTCTGGTCGTCTGAATCGGTGTGGCATCCTCTCTGGGCCAAGGTAAAGCAACTGGCGGCCCGTATCTGTTGTATGGTGCGGGTGGCTCTGACTCTCTGCTGAACCATTGAGGCGGTGGGGTGTAGTGTCGTGTTGCTGTGGAAGCTGTGGCTCGCTTCTTGCGGGGTTGCCTTTGAGACGCCATCTGCAAAAACAGAGTTCAAACACTTATAAGTCTCGGCAAAACTTCACTGTGAAATCGCGAAGCATCGACCGTTGCATCTAAGGCATCGATCGTTGCAAGGCGATTTCGTTGTATCGAACATTTCCCAAAATCGCAAAGCAACAATCGTTGCTCGAGAGCAACGACCGTTGCAAGGCGATTTTGCCGCAACCAGATCATCAAAAATCAGTTCAAAATTGTGTTATCAACCACGAAATTAACAACAATCCATCACTAAACAACCTAAAGCATAATCATGTCAACATGCATTCATCAATTCCATCTAAAATCTCCAATTTCTAAAACCCTAAGAGTGAAATCCGAAAAATCGAAAATAGAAGTACATTACCTTGATTTCGTGAGAAATTGGTAGGAGAAACAGATTGGGGATGTAAAAATAAGTGAAATAGTGCTTAGAATCAAAGAAATCGATGAAGAAATGGTGATTTTCGGTTTGGGTTCTCGGTGTGTCGACCAAAGGAAATGGAGAAGAAGGAGAGAAAATAGGGTTTAAGGTAACTTACCTGGTCGTGGGTGCAACGATCGTTGCTTTAGGGGCAACGATCGATGCTAGTTGAACCAGATTGATTCCGGTTTAGCTCAACGTACCTTAATTTTCCGATTTGAACCAATTGCAACGACCGTTGCACATGTGAGCAACGATCGTCACACATCTCCAGACTTGTGTTCTGTATCTAAAAACTAACAAAAACAAATAAAAACGTGAAATCCTAAGAAAAACACCAAAAATAAAAAGGAAAAATAATTAAACCTATCAGTGGGTTGCCTCCCACTCAGCGCTTGTTTTAAGTCATTAGCCTGACTTTTGGAAATGAGTCAGACTCATGGAGGTTTCAGCAGAGACTTTGAGTGTCTCTGTGAATGCCTTATCATCCATGGTGGTGTGTAAGCAGTAGCAGCATGATGTCGTCCAAGGAACGTCGGGAGGAATGTAGGGTGAGATTGACACTTGGGTGTTTTAACGCTCTTTCCTGCATTCCGAACAGTCGAGTCAGGAGGTTTAAACTTAGAGGATTTATGTTTTACCTTTGGCAAAGATTTGATGTTTGGGGCCTTCTGTTTATGAGTGGTTTTAGGCCTTGAAGATGTTAGAATAGGCTCTTGTGGAACCACCATCTTCTTGTCAACCACCACTGTGCACTGAACCACATCTTTGGGCTTAACGGGAGCTTTCGGGAATGGTAATGGAGGTTTGTAGGTTCTTTCCTTAGCAGGTCCCTGAGATATGAGCGAAACTGGTTCCTTTCGGGGTGCAACGATCGGTGCTTGTGATGCATCGATCGATGCTGTCATCTCAGCTCGTGTTTCAACTACAGTCTCGGGTTTATCCGCTTCTTGGTCCATTCCAGCCATCTCAGACTCAAATTTCTCTTCTTGGCTTGGTCCCACTTCAATCTGAACTATCCAAGTCAAGAGATCCATGTCAATCTCTGTTGAGTCAGGTGCATCGAAGCTTTCAAACTCAGGTAATTCAACATCAAATCCCCCTCTGTCTTCCACAAATTCCACAGCCTTAACTGCTAGACATGATCCATGATCCATCTGTGTGTCATCCTGAATGGGAATGTTGCTGGCATGAGCTTCTTGAGAATCCTTCCTTGGGGTAGAACTTGAAACTTGATCCATCTGTGTGTCCAGCTGCTTCATACGAGTGCTCAAGGATTCAAATTTCTCATTCAAATTAGTGTACAGGTTCTCTAGCTTCGAGCTGAAAGAAGCTGTGTTATGCTGTTGCTTTTCAATTGATTGTTCTATCATCATCTCTAGTTTGCTCCTTTGCGTAGGAGGTGCCAGATAGGAAGTATAATTATGGTCTCTTGATCCTTGAGCATGCCTAGATCCTTGTCTCTGCTGATGTCCCAATGTATGTCCATAAGAGTCGGCTCCAGCCATATAATGTACCTCTGCAAATTTATCAGTTTTTGCCTCTGCTCGGAACTGTCTCTCCCTAAGTAAGATGTCGTGGATGTCATCTATCTTATTCTGCATCTCAGCTACTTGCCCAACCAATACATGGTAATCTGGTAAGATGGGGTTTCCTTCCCCATCTATTTTCTGACCTTTTGCGTTGCATATATGACCCTCTTGGTCTCGTAAAACGCCGTTTTCACCGCGAATCAGTATCACAGGCTCCATGGTGCGGAACCTATTGAATGTCTCAGATTTCAGCATCGCTGTTCTCGCCTTGTGTCGATCGATGCAGGGTGAGCAACGATCGATGCAGTGCGAATCCCTGCGAATCCAAAAATCAAAAACGTGAGTAAACAGGAAAATCAAAAAGAATGCTTAGTCTAAATCCTAATACTAAATCTATCGGTGAACTCAAAGAATCCCCGGCAACGGCGCCAAAAACTTGATAGGTTGTATTTTTCCCTATTCTACTGCAAGTGCACAGTTAATGCAATCGTAGTATATAAGGTATCGAATCCCACGAGGACTCTCAGTCACACAATAGATTATTAGTAGTTCAGATTAAATTAAGCGTAGCAGATGTGAAAACAATAACAAAATAGCAAAGTAAATCAAGTGAGTTTGTAAGCAAGAAGGCGAAGCGTTAGGTTTCAGGAGTTCTCAGGAAATCAGGAACGCAAGCAATCAATCTATCTAGATCTAATCAATAACTATTCTAGAACTCAAACACTGATATAGAATTAACCAAATTCCTTTGCGATAATCCTCTAAGTCTAAGTGCAGCAAACCAAACTTTCGTTTGCGAGAACTAACAGATTAAACTAGCATTAATTCCAAGTTTGATATGTTCACAATTAACCTGAACCAAACTTTCGTTTGCGAACAGTTTAATTGCTTATCTAAATTCTTTCTAGTTAAATTAACCAACTTCCGCTGAATTAATCAACCTAACATCTTAACTCTGATTAGCTACTTCAGATTAAGCATTAAGAACAACTTAGATAAAGAACTAGCAGATATGAATCTCTACAGATTAATTAAACTATAATTCTCTGAAATCCTTAATGAGAATCCTTCAACCTAACAGGTGATCTACTCAGACATATTCATCGAGACAGAAGATATCATAAGTAGAAAACCAAATATCATATAATCAAATAAGAACTGGGGTTCAAAATCAAGTCTCTTTCGAGAATAAAACCAGCCCCTGAAATCTCCTAAGAGAATAAAACTTAGTTATGAAGCATAGCCTAAACAATGGCTCAAAAACTCTATTTATAACCTAAAACACGTTTTGGGGCTTCTTTGTAAATATCAAGAACTTCTGGGCAGAATTGCAATGTCATCATTCTTCATCAAACCGTCGTTTGGCCCATCTCGCTGGTGCATCGATCGATGCCATAAGTGTGACGATCGTTGCAGCTCGGAAATATCAACAGTGAACTTTATCTCTCGGCCAAATACTCCAATTAGCTCCAGAAAGTGCCAAAATCACCAAATATGCTCCAAATGTGCTTGTACCTAATAAACACCTGAAAAGACTCTAAAACATAGTAAAAGACTCGATAAATAACACATATACCATGGTTAAAAGCCCTAAAATCCATGGTATATCACCCATCTTACCAGATTACCATGTATTGGTTGGGCAAGTAGCTGAGATGCAGAATAAGATAGATGACATCCACGACATCTTACTTAGGGAGAGACAGTTCCGAGCAGAGGCAAAAACTGATAAATTTGCAGAGGTACACTATATGGCAGGAGCCGACTCTATTGGACATAGATTGGGACATCAGCAGAGACAAGGTTCTAGGCATGCTCAAGGATCAAGAGATCATAATTATACTTCCTATCTGGCACCTCCTACACAAAGGAGCAAACTAGAGATGATGATAGAACAATCAATTGAAAAGCAACAGCAGAACACAGCTTCTTTCAGCTCGAAGCTAGAGAACCTGTACACTAATTTGAATGAGAAATTTGAATCCTTGAACACTCGTATGAAGCAGCTGGACACGCAGATGGATCAAGTTTCAAGTTCTACCCCAAGGAAGGATTCTCAAGAAGCTCATGCCAGCAACATTCCCATTCAGGATGAGACACAGATGGATCATGGATCATGTCTAGCAGTTAAGGCTGTGGAATTTGTGGAAGACAGAGAGGGATTTGATGTTGAATTACCTGAGTTTGAAAGCTTCGATGCACCTGACTCAACAGAGATTGACATGGATCTTTTGACTTGGATAGTTCAGATTGAAGCGGGACCATGCCTAGGAGAGAAATTTGAGTCTGAGATGGCTGGAATGGACCGAGAAGCGGATAAACCCGAGACTGTAGTTGAAACACGAGCTGAGACGACAGCATCGATCGATGCATCACATGCACCGATCGTTGCACCCCGAAAGGAACCAGTTTCGCTCATATCTCAAGGACCTGCTAAGGAAAGAACCTACAAACCTCCATTACCATTCCCGAAAGCTCCCGTTAAGTCCAAAGATGTGGTTCAGTGCACAGTGGTGGTTGACAAGAAGATGGTGGTTCCACAAGAGCCTATTCTAACATTTTCAAGGCCTAAAACTACTCATAAACAAAAGGCTCCGAACATCAAATCTTTGCCAAAGGTAAAACATAAATCCTCTAAGTTTAAACCTCCTGACTCCACTGTTTTGAATGCAGGAAAGAGCGTTAAAACACCCAGGTGTCAATCTCACCCTACATCTCCCCCTACGTTCCTTGGACGACATCATGCTGCTACTGCTTAAACACACCACCATGGATGATAATGCATTCACAGAGACACTCAAAGTCTCTGTTGAAACCTCCATGATTGAGACCTCATTTCCAAAAGTCAAGCTAATGACTTAAAACAAGCGCTGAGTGGGAGGCAACCCACTGTTAGGTTTGTTTATTTTTCCTTTTTTATTTTTGGTGTTTTTCTTAGGATTTCACGTTTTTGTTTTTGTTAGTTTTTAGATACAGAACACAGGTCTGGAGATGTGTGACGATCGTTGCTCACATGTGCAACGGTCGTTGCAATTGGTTCAAATCGAAAATTAAGGTACGTTGAGCTAAACCGGAATAAATCTGGTTCAACCAGCATCGATCGTTGCCCCTAAAGCAACGATCGTTGCACCCACGACCAAGGTAAGTTACCTTAAACCCTATTTTCTCTCCTTCTTCTCCATTTCTTTTGGTCGACACACCGAGAACCTCCACCCAAAAATCATCATTTTCTTCATCAAATTTCTTGTTTCCAAGTGCTATCTACTTAATTTTACACTCCCAATCTATTTCCCCAACCCATATCTCACGAAATCAAGGTAATGTTCTTCTATTTTCGAATTTTCGGATTGGATTTTAGGGTTTTAGGGTTGTTGATTTCTGAACTGAAAATTGATGTTGTATGCATGATTAGATCGATTTAGGATGATGGGTTAGGATTTTGAACTGATTTGAGACAATGTGGCTTGGATTTGACTGATTTTGATGATTTGTTTGCGGCAGAATCGCCTTGCAACGGTCGTTGCTCTCGAGCGACGGTCGTTGCTTTGCGATTTTGGGAAATGTTCGATACAACGAAATCGCCTTGCAACGATCGATGCCTTAGATGCAACGGTCGATGCGTCGCGATTTCACAGTGAAATTTTGCCGAGACTTATAAATGTTTGAACTCTGTTTTTGCAGATGGCGTCTCAAAGGCAACCCCGCAAGAAGCGAGCCACAACTTCCACAGCAACACGACACTACACCCCACCGCCTCAATGGTTCAGCAGAGAGTCAGAGCCACCCGCACCATACAACAGATACGGGCCGCCAGTTTCTTTACCTTGGCCCAGAGAGGACGCCACACCGATTCAGACGACCAGACAGTGGCCGGAGGACCTTATACGCTTCTTCAAGTCCGCTGATTTCACCGAGCGGCCATTGCTCAGTCGATGGGACGAGTATGACTCGCTTCTCTACAGTGGTTGGTGTGGGATGATCATCAAGCCGACCAAGTTCGCTGACTACTCCACCTGCAAGATTCTGGGGATTGATGAGCAGGTACTCGCTGTATGCAGAGGCATTGGTCTAGGGACAATGCCGATGCGACATTATGATCTCTATCCTGAGCTGGTCAGGTAGTTATTGGCCACTTGCAGAGTGGTTTACTCGGATACCGACCACAGGAGCGCTACAGTGGGTGCATTCACCTTTATGAGTTGGGGAGTCAGGTATCGGATTCCTCTACTTGATCTCTGCAGGATCTACGGGTTCAGTACTGAGCCGAGGCGCATCGCCATGCCACTCGAGTGGGATCCGGTTGAGGCTCGCACATTCTGGGAGAGTATTGGCAGCGGTCGATACAACTCCAGGACCACACCAGTAGTGCAGATGAGACATCCGGTGCTGCGTTATGTCTCGCGTATCTTGTGCTGGAGCTTGCTTTGCAAGTTTGAGGCCAACAAGATGCGCAAACTTGAGATGGAGTTGTTGTTTATGGGGCTAAGAGATCAGTTTAGAGGTTCTGGCGTGAGAGATCCTACTGCGGGTCTCAACTTGGGAGCTATTTTCGCACAGCATTTAGTTGATCTGCAGCTGAAGCCGTTTGATGGAGCTGGTACTGAGACGGTAGGGAGTTTACTTACTCCCATTTTTGAGTATTGTGGGATTCCTCTTCATGGCACAGAGCGTGATACAGCTCGGGAGTTCCTGGATCTCAGCCATTTGCAGAGCGCTACCTGGCTCAAGGAGGGGCGCATTTGGGTTTACACTGATCCGACCACTGGGAGGACTGGTATAGAGCTTCCTGCTGCCAGATGGACACAGATTGACACATTAGAGGCACTGAGATTTCAGCCTCCTGAGTCTGCGCAGCGTGGGATTCCGACTATGGCTCATCCGCTGGGAGAGCCTTCCTCACGAGCTTCGACTTCTGCTGCCCCTACTCCTGCACCCGCGCCTGCCCCAGTCGACGTTGTGGGTCCCTTTCCAGAGCCTGCAATGGCTTACGGTGCATACTCTGAGGCAGAGTGGAGAGAGAGATCAGATGGTATGTTTCGAGTTCTTTGGAACTTTGTGCGTACTTGCAGCTGTAGGAGGCCACCACAGATCCATCAGCATGTACCTGACCGACGTCGTCGACAGCGATCTCCAGAGGATGCCACTGATCCCGCAGCTGAGGCAGCCGATGACGATGCACAGTATGCTGGGATAGATGATGAGAGCGAGTGAGCGTAGTCTCCATATTCAGACTTTCGGTTCTGTATTCCGACCTTTACTTTTGTTTTTGCATTTTCTTATTTTCCTTAGGATTCTATTATGTTTGGATGATTTGTACTTTATTTGGTACATCTTTTGCTTCGGTTTTACTCTGTTTCTAGTGTTTTCAGCTTGCAGGGATCAAAATTGACAAAAACAGACGGACTAACCTGCTAACTTGCTGACTGTTCGTGTAAACGCAGTGCGTCGATCGACACACCATTGTGTCGATCGTCACAATACGAAAGAATCGCATTGCAGCGATCGTTGCGGTCCTGAGCAACGATCGACACTCAACGAAAATCGCCAAGTAACGGTCGATGCACTTAGTGCAACGATCGGTGCTTGAGCGACAGAGGTAAAACCCGACAGAACTAAAACATCCATTAACAATTTCTCTTTCTTTTTACCGATCCTTCGCTGGACACTACTGGGGACAGTGTGTCTTAAGTGTGGGGGAGGTGCTAATGACCTTTGTTTTCTGTTTTCTTAAGAGTCAGTCAGGTTCTACTAATTACTTTGTTTTCTGTTTTCTTAAGAGTCAGTCCGTTTTTCAGTTTTTCAAAAAAAAATTGTTTTATTGAGTCACAATTGTTTAAGTAAGAAACTATGATTTTCTGAGAAGATTTACAAGACTTGCAGGAACTTAAGTAACCATTGGGATGAAGTTGCAGGATTTATCTCTGACTATTAGAAAACCCCATCACAGATCAACCTACTGGGAACACCCACATCACTTCAGGTATCAGAGGATCCTTTTACTGACTTCAATTTAATACTGACTTAGATTTCTCACCTAAGGGCTTGGTATACTTTGTGTCGGATTCCCTTGTTAGTTCTGACACAGCCTGTCAACCTATCCTATTTAGTTCCCTTCTCCCCTTCTATAAAGTAAAAAAAAAAATATATATATATATATATATAATAAACTGAGGATGAGTTAGTAACTCCGAAGTGGTCATGAGAATGGTAGCAAACACTATTTTCTCTCATGTGATCCATGGAATGTGTCCAAAGTACACCCCATAACGGGAAGAACACTGATAAAAAAAAAAAATGATACCCAATGGGGAAAAATCAGTTGTTAAAGAAGGGAAAAAGAAGAAAGGGACTAGAGAAAGATAGTATGGTGGTCTAGAGCTGATAAGGTAAGAATTCATGTGCCCTTTGATCGATACTCCTTAGGTGAGACCGCACTTAAATACTTGCAGAAGTCAGTAGGGAGAATTTGAATGCTTGAATGTGATTGTGGAGTTTACCTAGGACAGTTGCTAAGTGTGGGGGAAGTACATGTTGGTCTTGATATCCTGTGATTGATTCTTGCAGTGGTTTACTAAGGGGAATCTGAGTATTGTAGCTTCTAGGATGAAATGAGTTTCCGAAGAGTTTTCAAACCTCTTCACCATGCTTTAGTTCTCTGTTTTGCTTGAGGGCAAGCAAAGGCTAAGTGTGGGGGAGTTGATATATCATGGTTTTTACCGGTTTTATGCCATGATATAGTTGTGTTTTTAGTGTCTTTTGTGTTCTTTTAGAGTCTTTTACAGGTATAATCAGGTTTGGAGCTGAATTGGAGATAATGGAGCATTTTGGAGATTTTTGGAGTATTTGGCCGAGAGATAGAGTTCACTGTTGATATTTCCGAGATGCAACGATCGTCACACTTATGGCATCGATCGATGCACCAGCGAGATGGGCCAAATGACGGTTTAATGAAGAATGATGAAATTGCAATTTTGCCCAGAAGTTCCTGATATTTACAAAGAAGCCCCAAAACGTGTTTTAGGATTATAATTAGGTTTTACAGCCACTTGTTAGACGGGGACAAGCTTTTCTTACGTTAAGTTTTACTCAGAGAGAGTTGAGGGGCTGATCCTGATCTCGAAAGAGACTTGATTTTGAACCCCAGTTCTTATTTGATTATATGATATTTGGTTTTCTACTTATGATATCTTCTGTCTCGATGAATATGTCTGAGTAGATCACCTGTTAGGTTGAAGGATTCTCATTAGGGATTTCAGAGAATTATAGTTTAATTAATCTGTAGAGATTTATATCTGCTAGTTCTTTATCTAAGTTGTTCTTAATGCTAAATCTGAAGTAGCTAATCAGAGTTATGATGTTAGGTTGATTAATTCAGCGGAAGTTGGTTAATTTAACTAGAAAGAATTTAGATAAGCAATTAAACTGTTCGCAAACGGAAGTTTGGTTCAGGTTAATTGTGAACATATCAAACTTGGAATTAATGCTGGTTTAATCTGTTAGTTCTCGCAAACGGAAGTTTGGTTTGCTGCACTTAGACTTAGAGAATTATCGCAAAGGAATTTGGTTAATTCTATATCCGTGTTTGAGTTCTAGAACAGTTATTGATTAGATCTAGATAGGTTGATTGCTTGCGTTCCTGATTTCCTGAGAAATCCTGAAACCTAACGCTTCGCCTTCTTGCTTACAAACTCACTTGATTTACTTTGCTATTTCGTTTACTGTTTTCACATCTGCTTCGCTTAATTTAATCTGAACTACTAATAATCTATTGTGTGACTGAGAGTCCTTGTGGGATTCGATACCTTATATACTACGATTGCATTAACTGTGCACTTGCAGTAGAATAGGGATAAAACTATAACACCTATCATTGATCCCATTCCAACTGTTGCTTCAACCAGCTTATCTTATCCCTGGCATTAAAGTTTCTGTCTCGTTTCCATTTACTCAAGGATTTTCTGCAATTCCTAAGTCTATCCAATATTGAATACATCGGTGAAAGACCATTCCAAGCTAACACCACTTCATGACTAACCAGTGGCTGCAGCAGAAAACGTTTATCAAACTTGAATAAGCCTTTATAGTAATCTTGAGAAGAAGACAACTTTATTAACACAGGACAATGATCTGAACCACGTTTATCCAACAGGCTTTGATTAGAACCAGGAAACATCACATTCCATGCTTGATTGCCGAAACATCTGTCCAAACAACATTGAATCCATTTTGTTCCACGCATTTCTCCCCAAGAGAACTTATTTCCAGTGGAAGCCAGCTCCGCCATACCACAACCTTCAAGCATGGCATTAAAAGAATTAAAAGATGCTTCCGACCTTCGAGGACCCCCAATTTTCTTAGCATTGTTACAGATTTCGTTGAAATCGCCGAATATACACCAACTTGGCTTGCGATAACAACTTAACCGAGTTAGCCTTTCCCAAACTACATTCTTTCCATTATGAGACGGCTCCCCGTAAACACACGACAAAAGAAAGAGAAATCTCCAAATTGTACATTGAAATCTAGAAGATTCTTATCAGCAAACTTCAAATCCAACTTAATACTTTTCTTACATAATAAGGCAAGACCGCCAATACAACCTCTGGGTTCTACTGTATAAACACGCTCATAACCAAACCATTCTTGCAAGTCTACTAAGTCATTTCTACTACTTTTAGTCTCCATAAAAAAACTACCTCCGAGAAATGTTTGCTACGCATCTCCTTTAGGCATTGAATTGTCAAGTCAAGTGTACGCCCCAAGCCTTGACAATTCCAGATCCATATGCTCATTAAAACTTGGGAGATCCCTTAGTCGGGATCACCATTAGAGAATTTTTCTTTAGTTTGTGGATAAGTTCCTCCTCTAGAACCACAAACTTTCGCTTCTTCTTCTTCACATCTTCCACCTTTCCTTTGCTTTACCAGCTGAGTCCATGTCTATATCACTCGCCTTATCCATTTCTCGAGCTTTACATATAAACTTGTTGGGTCTTCTTCTCGGACAGAGTTTCGTCTTGAATGTCCCGGATGAGCCAGATTCAGAATATCCAGCCCTGAAAACTGTAGAACATTCAAGAGAGTTTACTGACATTCCTGAGAAATTGGCATCAACCCCACCAAGAAACTCCAGAACAGATTGAAAAGCATCAGAATGAGCCTTGCCTGCTCTGATTGCTGAACCCATCAATTTTCCAGAAGCAGGAAATATGGTACCTTCTGCCACAACCTTGCGTTGTTCACTGTAGTCAAACACTAAACCCTTTCCTGTCATCGTATCATTGGTAGTCACTGGAAGCGATTCCATACGTAGCACCAATCTCTGAGAAACCGGATCCCGTTCTGCTTCTTTCACTGAAGCTTTAACTCGTTCTTCACGGACCAATTTATCATCACCATTAGAAACCAATAGGTACCTACACATCTCATCCAATAGGTCTTTGGTTATCTTTGGTCGACCAGTAACCAAATCAATATTAACCTGATTTTCGTTCAGCACGCCATATAAAGGGTCGTCCTCAAGTAAGAAACGCGGGATTTTAGCTTTATCCACCACCACTTTATCCTTTCTAGCAGCTGCTTCGTTCTGCTTCTTCCGAGCTAGTAAGGGGCTGAATGATTGCTCGTGGTTAAGTCTTTGGCAAGAAAAACAGTGTTTCTGAATATTTTCGTAGTGGAAATGTATCTTCGTCTCACTGCCATCGGAAAGTACTACAACTTTGGAAGAACGAAGCGGACGAGAAACATCAAAAATCACCTTCACATGCACGAAATCTTGAGTCTGAGGCTTATCCGGATCAAAGGCGACCACTTTAACTTCTCCAATCAAATCAGCTAGGGCTGTTATCGCTTCAGCAGTATAATAATTAAATGGGATTTTGCTGATTTGTACCCAAAGGGGAATAAACTGTAGATAACCTTCAGGAGGCGATTGAACCCATCGATCTATCACCAGAGACCATTCACTAAAGGTTTGGACTCCCTTTTCCAGCACTTCTATCAAGTCATGCTCGTTCTTGAAGATGAATTGGAATTTTTCTTTGGAAAGAGCCACTCCTTTGATTTTGTCTTCTTTTTGCCATTTTCTAGGCATGTTAAGGATGAGCGAAGACATCTTCTGACGTTCAGAATTGAGAGCTCTCCCAATCAAACTTAGATGATTCTTTTCGCAAGAACTGAATTCAGGGGTTAAGGGCATCTTGAATGGAACAACGTACTCATCTAACGAGAGCTCAATCATAGCTCTGTCCAACGCTACCGACATAGCTCTTAATCACCAAAAAAACCACACAAACTTAAGTGATTCTGAAAAACTGAAAAAGTAGATCCCGGAAAATCAAGAACCCACGAAAACCTTAATAACTCAAGAGGATATGAGTAAAAAGGTACTTTAAAACACGAAATTAGGACTAAAATCACCAACAAGAAGAGTTTTTTCCTAACTAGACTCTATTCCCAACGATGATAAGAGACACTAAGTGAGAAAGAGGGTCTTGAGCTCATAAAGGTTTTCTTAAAAGCGAAGTCTAAATGAACATGATAGAATGAACGAATTTGAATTATATGGAAGCTTTATGCTTATGGATGTAGTAATATTTTGTATATTGGAAAAATACGTACGTATAGGTTATATATAGATATATATATATATATGTGTGTGTGTATATCGACATTAACTACAAGTAAATGTGCATAAATGTTTTTTGATCA